>PVLA01000548.1:159058-520053 GCA_004027455.1 Hydrochoerus hydrochaeris | reverse complement strand
TGGCCCTGGGCCTGGGGAGTTTCCTGCTTGGGGCTGGGGGTTGTTGCCAGGGTTGGCAAATATATATTCCAGCTTCTAAAAAATAAAGGCGGATTCAGATTCACTCACAGACTGGTGTGCAGTGTTTTCTGTCTCTCAATCGCCGACTCCCTGACCACCTTTGGGAAACCCTAGCCCTGCCGCAGCTGGACTCCGGCAGAGAGAGAAGGAAGAAAGGAAGATCCCCAAACACATTTTCCTGAATTCGCTTCTATTCTTTCGCTCTCGTGTACATCACTGAAGGGTCTCTGTCTCATCATTACTAGCCAACTGTCTCAGATGCTTTCACTTACCCTGCACTCCTATCTCTCTCACGTGTGTCTGAGACCTCAATCTCCATTTACGCTCTTCCTGTGTAGGGTCAGAGCCACTAAATGTTATCAGAGACCAAGGGAATTAGTTCCTTCATTGATGTCCTGAAGCCACACATGCCCCACTGTGACCCAGAAATGCTTTTTATTTTACTTTAAAAATTTTCCTCTAATAGACACATAAAAATATAGAAATTTCACATAACAGTGGGCTATCCTGTGGTGTTTCAATATGTGTATGCATTGTGAGTTACTTTAATTTTACCTAATGATTTAGATTAAATTCAACATGGCATGCTTTCAGTCCTTGATACTATTTATTTGCTAATATAGCTTAATATGTATATTACACAGGAATATATGATCATCTTGATTTTTGAACAGTGACCAGGTCTATTTCAAGTGAAAGTTTATAACACACAGTTATATTTGTGGTAATGAAATAGTTTCAGAATGTTTTCTGTGTGATTTATATATTAATCCATTTATTTCATCTATCATGGGGAATGATACATGCTTACAATGTTATGGCTTTTTTCACTTCAAAAACATCTTATTTGATCAAAGTTTTAATTATCCCTTTGCTTCTAATTACCTTCGTATTCCTCTGAGAAAGACATTAAGTTACTTCTTGATTTTTCAAACTCTCTTTTAAGATCGCAATCTTGTTCATCACTTGACTCTAAGAATTTTTGAAATTTGCTGCCATGAGATGTATTAGATTTGTTTCTCTGAGAACGGCTTCTCACTAGCTTTTCCTTTCTGTTCTTACTCTTTAAGTTTCCCTCCTCTAGCTCTTCCTCGTGCCCATCATCTGCCTCCATAAAGCAATTTTATTAAGTTTCAGCTTGAGGTTTAATTTCATCTCTTCTTCAGTTCACTTCCCCTTATTTGCTGGGTGGCTCTTTGGAACCAAGGATTTCTTGTGATGTGTTGAAAGCTTTCCATTTCCTAGAACTTTCATCCTGATTCCTTTGGTAGATAATTTCAAAGGTGAACATTATCTGTGAGTCTAATTCTGATTTATTACTCTCCTAGTCTCTTTTATTCCTATGTATTCTTACAAAATGCCAGGATCTTTATTTTTTCTTTCTTTATTAATAATGAGAAAATTGTCCCAATTTGGTATCTGCTGTAGATGGGATGGGTAACTCCTATCCCAAGAGGCTAGGATGTTCTCACTGACATGGTTTGTCTTAGTTACTTATCTCTTTGCTGAGACAAACACAAAGTTAAAGGAGGAAAGGTTTATTTAGCTCGGGATTTGTAGAGGTTTCAGTCCATAATTGGCTGGCTCCAAGGCAGGGAGGCTTGGGAGAGGGTCCTCACAGAGGAGAAAGAGTTAATGGAGGCGGAAGACTGCAAAAAAGAAGCAAGCAAGTGATTTTAGCAACTTTTATTCTGCATCTTTTATACTCTATCTAGGTTACCAGGATTAGGGCAGTGCCAAACCAGTGAGTGGACTGATTTACTGATTACACACCCTTAATCCCAGAACTGGACCATGAGTCAGTCACACACTCTACATCCAGCCACTTCTGAAAAAACCTCCCCTATAATTGCATAAGGATTTGGGGGACATCTAAACACAAGCCCTAACATGGTTCTATGTATCAAAATGGGATAATTGTACATGTGAGTCAGATTCATATGGGCATCCAAGATACCATTTACTCTATTTTACAAAAGATGTGCATACTACAGATTAATTTTCAAAGCACACTCACTGAATTCATGGTTAGATATTCTGACAGTAACTGCTTGTTGATTTTAGGTACTGATGCCAATGGCATTAATTACTTAGCCTTTATAATATATTAGCAAGTATTTGGAGTGGGTGCTTTGAAGTCTAATTAGTTGGGCACTTATCAAATAGGAAGTTCTCCATGACAGAGATAACTTTTGGGCTAATTGATGTACATATATGGTTAATATTTCTTAAATGTTCACAATTTTACAGATGCTATGCTCACTGACTGAAGTGTATGATCTTAGTTAATATTCACAATGATCCTGTGAAATCTACAGTTTGATTTCTGTTTGTGGGTCACATATTATACTTGGAGACTTTGAAAACCTTCCCAACCTTCTGGGTCCAAGTATATGAGCACTTTACAAAAGTCCTGACAGTCAGATACTTGGAACATATGAAGGATTTCAGATATCTCTCTTTTGTATTTTCTTTTTATTTTGAGGGAGGTAAGTCTTCCTGTTATTGTAATTAAAAGTGTCTATTATTGGGAAAGTTACTTACCTATATTGTCTCTTTCAAAGGAGGAAAAGTAAGTTTGATTTAACATCACATTATGGGATAGTTCTTTTGTATTAAGACTTGCTGAAGCCCGTGACTTGGGAAGAAAAGCATCTAAGCACAAATGCTCTTCTTGTTCCTTTTCAGTTCTATTCTCCCACCTCTAAGTGAAGGCATCTGGTTGTTTCTCAAATGTCAGTTGCTCCTTTTAAATCTTATCTTCTAGGAAAACAATTTTTCCCTATTAGCTATATAAATTCCAGTGATCTAGTCCTTGAAAAGCTTATTCAAATGTAAAAATACTGACTTCCATCTAGCTTATGAATCGCATTTGAATTCTGGTTTGTTATTTTTTTTGAATCAGATCTATTATTGCTCCTCTGTTAATTAGTAGACAGGATGAGTGAAAATGAATGAAAAAGGGGAGGTACAGAACAGTTGCTAGATGATAGGACAGCTTAAGAGTTTGCATTTAAGAGAAGAGCAGACATGAAGAAGGGCAAATATTCTTTAAATACCTGCTCTCTACAGGTACAGGCTGAGCATCCCTTATTTGAAATGGCTGGGTTAAGATGTGTTTCAGATTTCAGAGTTTTAAGCATTTCAAAATATGACATAGACTTTACTGGTTCATTATATCAGATGCAAAATCTGGAATTTGAAATGCTCCAGAATCCAAAACCTTTTGAGTACTGTGTCAAAATTTAAAAATTTTTGAATTTTGAAGCACTTGGTTTTTTAGAATAGATGTGCTTAACCTGTACTATACTGGATAATTGATAGCTGGGCCAAGTTCCCAGCATTGATAGGTCATGGCAGGAGGCCACTCATTCATAGAATAACAGAGCTGGAAATAATCTGTTATGGTTTAGATCAAGAATGTACCCTAAATTTTCATGTGTGCAGAGGTGAGGTTTTGGAGGTGAATGTATTTTGCAGGGATGTTCTGACTCAACAGTGGGTTGACGCATTGATGAATTGATGGATAATTGTGCTGTCAGAAGGTGAGGCCTGGTGGGGCTGTACCTTTGCAGGGCAGATCAACCTCTGCAGGTCCAATTCCCTGTGCCTCTTAGATGCCATGAGATGAGCAAATTTCCTCTTCCATGACCATCTAACGTGAAGTTTCTGCCTTTGACCCAGGAAGCCAGGGACTAAATCCCCTCAACCATGAACCAAAGTAAGTCTGTCCTTTAAATTGTGTTCAGCAGTGGAAAAGATATTATAGAATCTCTAAGTCATTTTTCAGCCCTTACCCATGACGTGATTCCCACCATTATGTCCTTTCCTAGTCTCCCCTGGAACTCTGTAACTTCCCACTATAGCTCATTTCATGGTTAATAGTCTTAATTACTACAATGTTTTGCTTTATGTGTTTCATCAATCTGTCTCCATGCAATTTCTACTCATTATTCCTATATCTATTCTTCATATGTAGCAACTGAGATGAATCTGTTCTTCCCATGACAACTTTCTAAGCACTGGAAGTTGGCTATCAAGTAGCCCTCAGGGCTTCTTTGGTGTTATCAGGATGACATTAGACTTACAATTAATGAGAATTGAGGCTGACAGGCTATGTCAAAGGTTCCTGTAACCTTATATCACTCAGTTTTTCTTACCTTGGGACTAAGTGTGGCTAGTCAAGATCATGTAATAGCTCCTTCTAAATACAGACTTCTTTAGGCATAAGGTTGCCCCTAATATTCATTATCCTTAAAATACCATTTAAGTGTCTATAAAGCACATATGTTTAATATATATTAGATTTCATACTCACATGATGCTTGGATGATAAGTATTACTTTGAACCAAATGAAATTTTCAATCTTTTTAGGTCAAAATTAGTTGAAAATGAGCTATTTTATTGTTAGTAACCTGATGTGTAGAAGAGAGATATAAAAATTTGAAACAGCTCCTTACTTTGTTCAAATCTACAAATCCAGAAAGAACAGGCTGAGGTGTTATGACAATTAAGCTTGGTTGTGTCAACCTGACAGGTTTGGAGCTGCTGAGGTGACTGGTAAAGTACACTTTTGGCTGTGACTGAGTGGGTGTCATGGAGGTGTTGCCTTAGTATTTCTGATTCTCCTCCTGTTCCTTTCTGAAAATGTTTCCCTGCTCTGCTTCTGGCCATCATGAGCTAAGCAGCCTTGCTCCACCGTGCCCTTCCATCATGATGGTTTTACTCTGTACCCTACTGATCACACACTGAAACCCCTGAAACCCCTGAAAGGTGAGCCCATTAAACCTCTCCTCTTTTAAATTGTGGCTGTTGAGTATTGGGTCTCAGCAATGGGAAACCTGACTAATACAGGTCTATGCTGAAGAGTGTTCAGCTGTAGGACTGGATTATTCTGTTATATATGCTACTTCCCTGCACATCATCTGGTGGTTGTATATGCAAAGAATCAAGTTAAAAGAGAAGTCATAATCTCTTATAATGCAGCTTGGTAAAGTACAAAGAAGACAGAGAGTTGAGGCATTCATATATGTGTTAATACTTATCCTCCACTTATTTCTTGTGTTACCTTGGAAAAATTATAAACAGCACCACAATCCAATTAGCTCATCTGAAACTGGATTTTAATATTAACTTTTGACACTCAGGTGGAGATGTGGGTTGGCATTCTGTCACGTTCATGGCGCATGCTCCTCTGTTGCCTGGCATGTCATACTGTACAATCTCAGCCTATCCACTCACTTTCTCAGGTCAAGGATCAACCAGTTTTATCTGTAGATGGTTAATTAAAAGAAGCTCACAGTTTTTGATGAATATGAATAAAACCGCGATTAACATTCACTAGAGGTCTTTGTATAGACATGATTTCACTTTCCATAAATTACCCACCAACTGAATGTCTAGGTCAGTGAGCATCAAACTGGCATATACGCCACAGTGAACTGTTTGTTGCCATTGAAACTCTGAAAGGTTCATCATCACTGGTCTGGGTGGTATAGAGCACATATCATATAACTTTCTGTGAAACTGTCAAACAGTTTTCCAAGGTAGTTGGAACATTTTACATTCTGCCAGGGTGTATTGTAGCTCCAGCTCCTTCACATCCTCATCTGCCTACAGCTTTAACTGATTTCTTTCCTCACAGCCGCTATCTCACCTGTCAGCTATTCCCATTTCCAAGCCTTCAAACACTACCTAGAAGCTTACTTCTCACTCTACTACAGCTGCCATTTCCATCTAGGCAGGCACTGTTACCTCTGGATGTTTGCAATAGCTTTCTGCTAGTGGACTTGTTCTTTTTCAATGTACTTTCAACCTGGCTGTTGATATAAGCCTGTTAAAATACATAGAGGACCTTAAAAAATCACTCCACTGTTCAAAACCCTTCTCGGTAGTTTCCCTTCTCAGAGAAGATGGTAAGGTCCTCACAGTGGCACATCTGATCCTCCCCGATCTGGCTGCAACTTAGCTCACTTTCCTTTCAACCTCCTTTTTCTCCTCCTTGCTTTCCCTCCTCCGTGCTATTCACTGAACCCACCAAGTAACCTCCCAGCTCAGGGTTCTTGCATGGGCTGATCTATGGCTTCCTTCTTTCCCAGATGTGTGTGTATGGCTCTCACTCTCTCTTCCCTTAGTTTCAATAATATTTCATGAGTCTGCTTCTTGTTTGGGATAACAAATTCTAAGTCCAGAGGATGTTCAAGCCTGTTCTTGTCCTACCCTTTGAACCAGATTAGAATGCAGAAACTCAGTGCTCTTTTCTGGTCACAGCTGGAAGCCCTAGAGTTGGTGACTGCTATGGTGCTGAAGATGGTAAGGCACCTGGGGAAATGATACTTTCCTCATTGTCCCCCATTTTATCCTTGTGTCCCTGTCCTTGCAGGAATGCTTTGTTCCAGCTATGACTGTTCCCAGAAACACCCGCTGCTCTCCACCCATTGTCTTTGATGCCAATGTAATGAAAAATAGCAACTGGTGCTTCACAGTCTTTTGTTCCCCACGAACCCCCGTCATCCCGGATCCCTGCTGTTCCCCTATTTTATCTCTTGCTTTCTTCCTGCTGTGTGCCATCACTTCAGGCAGGAGATTGGGGACTCACTGATAACTGGCTGCACAAAAAGTGTCTTCCACAGTTCTTGACTCTTTTATTTAAAATGGTGCCTTCTCTCCACTTTCATTCTATTTTCCTACCTGATTTTTCATTCACACTCATTGTCCATTGATAATCATATTCTACTATGTGCCAAGACCAGTCTAAACACTCAAGATACAGCATGAAATGAAACAGTCAAAAATATCCACCATCATGGAATTTATACGTATGTTACTAGTTATTTGGCTTCTCAATTGCTCCCCATCCACCAGAATTAAAGCTCTGTGATAAAAGGGATTTCATGTGTTTTGTTCAAGCTGTATTGCTAGTGCCTAGATAAGAGGCTGGCAAATACCAGGCCCTCAGCAAATACCAGCTGTTGCCATTTTTTTTCTTGTTTCCAAATAAAAAGCGACCCCTGCTTCCAAGCTTCATTGACGAGGAATAGATTCTTGCAGCATCCTACTTTGGACCTTGAAGGAAGTAGCCTGTAAAAACTGAAGACACAACTGAATTGCTAATTAAAATTTGGAACCAGTTCAATTCTATGATCCTCCAAGAAAAGAATTTTAAATGGTGCAATAGCATTAATCCAACTTTCTATGTGCTGAGGAAGAAACCTCTAGTTCCATAGGCAGCCTCTGCCGAGACCTACAGGTTGACAAACAGCTGGCCATGTCAGCACTGAGGCTGGCTGCTCCCAGGTCTCCCCTTCTATGGGAGGAGTCTCCTAATGCTGCTGTCTAGATTAATGTCTCACAATGTGTGGTCTCTTTCATTTACATTAGCACTGATCCTCTAGAGCCACTGAGTCAGAATTTCTGGAGTCAAAGCTCTGAAATCTTCCTTCTTCATGGACTCCTGAACTTGTTGGGGTAGAATCTGAAATTTGCCTTTATATGCTATAAAATATGTCTGAATTAGAACATCTGCATTCAGGCAGATTGAATCACTCCACTTGAAGGCAGAATGGCAATTATCTGGAAAAGATGGATTGAGATTCAAGTGAGGGTTAAAAACTTTGATTAAAGCCCCAGGTTAATATGTTAGGTGATGCCCTTGTTACAGATTGACTTTAGTCCCACTGCCCTCACCATGTCCAAATTAAAAGTGTTTCAGAATGTAACCTTATTTGCATGTAGGACCATTGCAGATGTAATTTGCTAAGATAGCATTGTACTGGAGTAGAGTGGACATCTTTATACAGACTGGCATCTTTATAAAAGGACTCCATGTGAAGAGGAGAGACCAAGGAGAATGTCATGGGAATCAGGGGATTGGAGTGATATATCCACAGGCCAAGAAACACTGAAGAGGGCCAGAAACTCACATGTAACTGGGAAGAGGCAAGAGAGAATTTCCCCATAGATTTCAGAGGGAACCTAGCTGTGATAACACATTGGTTTTGGACTTTTCCAGAACTATGAGACAACAGATTTTTATTTTAAGTCACTTAGCTTGTCATATGTTGTCACAGCAGCTCTAGTAACTGCTAGAGTCTTTCTTATTTAGGTTTCACAAATAACCAGTATGATATTGTTGAGGGGAAAATATTGATGAGAGAAGAGGCAAGATCAATAATGTCAAGTATTTCTAGACCTCAGGGGATTTAAAAGTAGGCTTGAAATTTTCCTGGAGGATAAACAAATTGAAGAACAGAGAGCCTAGAAAAATGCCATACACATTAAAGCTGCTGTGTGATAAAACTGTCATTGTTAGATCAGTAAGAAATGTTGACTGGGAAAATCGGCGCTCCACCTGCAAAAAGAAAATCAAATTCCTATCTTACACAATAGCAGCAATAATGAAAGCAATAATGATCACTTCCTTTAAAATTACTAGGTGCTGCTGTGGGTGCGTTTGTTTTTTAATTACAACTTTCCTCTTAATGAGAAGTAGGCCCTATTGCAATTATAACAAACTTGCAGATGAAGAAATTGAGACACATTGAGGTAAAAATGGCAAAAAAGACAGAGATATGAACCCAAGTAACCTGGCTGTAGATTCAGGGCTCTTAATCACTGTGCTGTGCTGCATTCTACTGTGCAGAAATCAACTCTGGGTAGGTCATACTGGACTGTGAAACACTGGACTGTGAGAAAAAAAAACTTGAAAAACTTAGAAAAATGAATGAAACTATCTTTAAAAATTCAGAATAAACAAATAAAACAGGAAAAATACACATTATCAAGAAAAATACAACATAAACTATATAAATTTTTTTGTTCATCAAAAGACATCATAATGAAAAGAAAAAGGCAGGTATTTATATAGTATATATAATCAACAGAGGACTAATATGCATGTCTTAAGAAAAGGACTAGCAAAGTAACACAAAAGGACCAAAAAACAAAACAAACCAAAAACCCAGAGCATCACAGATGAAAAAATGTGAATGACAAATAAATGTTCAAAAAGATGATTAACTCCACAAGTAATTGAGAAGAAAAATGAAACCACTATGAGAAAATAATTCTTATTTGCTCTATTGGCAGAAATTTAAGAAATCTGAAAGTGCTAGATGGTGACAAGAATGTAAAACAATAGCAATCACTATGCACAGCATAGGAGTACAGGATCAATTTGCAGTGTTTAGTAAGGTTGAAGATTTGCTTGCTCTGTGACTCAGCAATTGCACTCTTATAAATATAACTTAGGACATCTTGCTCATAAGCTTAAGGAGACTGGGCTAAATGGTTTATATTAGTGAACATTCTGAAACAGCTTCAGTAGCGTAATCCACTGCCAAACACTGGATAACACCTTGGTAGTATATTCGTGCAATGAAATACTATGTAGAATATTGGAAATTAATGAACTAGAGTCAAATGTATTCATGAAAGAATCACATAAACATGTTCTTTGAGAAAGCGAGTTGCAGAAAAATCTATAAAGTTTGAAAACCACTTAAGTAGATTCTGTAAAGATTAAAAATTAAAAAAAAAGGCATTAAGGTTAAACTCATACAATAAAGTAGAAATATTTCTCAGGGCTACAAATGTGTAGAGAATTATAGAGAAATGCAAGGGAAAGCAAACCCTCAACTGGGGACAATTGTCGCCTTTGAAAGTGAAGTAGAGGGCAGAATTTGGAGCAGACGGATAGTGAAGTTTAGAGTTAGTGATGGTTTATTTCTCAATCTAGGTAATGCGTACGTACGTACTTGTGTTATTCTTCATTTCATTTTCTCTGTCTCAGGTATTGTGAGTAATTTTTTTTAAGGAAGGAAATTGTAAGGTGGCCACTGGGTCATGTAAGTGATTCAACATGGATGTCAAATGCTGGGGCTCTGTGTTAGGAGAGGCGGGAAGTGGCTGTGGTCTTTACTCCTCTGCCTTCCCTCCACTCCACTGCACTCTTCTCCTTCCAGAACAGTGATGGGAAGAACTGTACAAACCTCTTCACTTACCCTGCTACCCAGGTCTCAGTCTTGTCTTCCTCTGGGTTTACACAGCCTACTGTTCAGTGAGTAGTTCTTTTTTTGGAGAATCACTGTGGTTTCTAGCCTTTGCATTTGTCCAGCCATTTCTGCTTCATTGTTTTCTAGTGTCCTTTTATTAACATGCTCTTAGTGTACAGATTTCCTCACAAAATAAAGTGCGACTGACATACAGCCATTGTTGCTTTCTGGGAACCAAAGAACATTCTACACAAATATTAACTAACAATCTAAGAGCTCAGTGTTCGGTGACTCCTGTGTCATATATGCCCTTTGTGTCCTATCTCTGGGAACCTATGTAGTCATAACCAAAAAGAACAGCTCAGAAGATGGAAGAATTTTTCACTGGAGTTAATAAATCATCTTGGAATTGCTTATAGTCTCACATACCCCAAATGTCAACAGAAAATATCATTTTGGTTGTAGATGTTGTCACTTAATTCTTTGCTGCGGTGAGCTTTGCCCGAATAGCTTTGTGTGGTAAACAGAATAAATCTGAGTGCAGAATATTACTTTTAAAAAACAATGTCAATGATGCTGTCTTCTTACCAGGGTGTTGTATATTTGACTCATTAATTTGTGAAGAAGTGAAGGGTATGGATGAGGGGATTGCCACTCCTTTGTTTACACAAATTTACAAGGATCCAATGTAGCAAACCCTTTCAAAAACCGAAAACATGCTATTTCTCCTCTTAGAAGATTTGTTTTGTATTTAAAAAATCATCATTTTGGTCATGGTGACAAATATTTCTCAGGAATTTACTAATTGTCATTATCGTGGGCTTTTTAGTTTGTTTTGTCAAGTGTTGAGGACTGAATCTGGTTCTCCTATGTAAACTGAATTTGGATGCTGAAGAATGGAAAGAGTTTTGTAATCTAAAACCAAAATGTTTTCTAAAGTGATAATAAAAGTATAACTTGGATTTAGTAGCATGTAGATCAAAGGAAAAGGTACAATAGGGTTTTGTCTTCGTATTCCCCAGGGTCGCTGCTTTATAGAAGTCGTGTCCAGGATGGAGCATGGATGGAAGGACTGCCTTTGGATTCTTGTTCATAAGAAAAGAAAGTCAGACACTATTTAAAGTCATTTTCTGGTTATCAAAATCTTGTGATGCTGATATGATGTATTTTATCACCTGGTTATCAGTCTTTTAACTGGGTCTAAACACTTTAGCCAGCCCTATGACAAAATTTCTTTAGGAAACAATTTTCACTTTGCAATCATCTGAAATGAAAGAAGTTTTAGAGTATTATTTACTTCTTAAAAACATATTTATTTTCCTGAGTCACTTGCATTTGCTTATTTAGCAAAGGAAAGGTGAAAAAGTCCTTGTTAGACTGTAAAATGCAGTCCATAAAAATAGATGTGTTTATCTTGTTTTGTTCATGTTCTGTATTAATATGTAAAACAATGCCTGCTGAGAAATAGATGCTCATTACCCCCTAAAAGAAAGAATTAATGAAAGAATAGATGAAAGATTGAATGCTGAATGTTAACAGTTATGGTCTTCATATTTATGCTCCTAAAATGTCAGAATACCATTTTGCTACGACTGAGTCTCTTGGGAAATATGAAAAGCCATAGAAAATGTCTAGAAAATAGAAAAGAAAGAAGCCGTTGGAAGTGCCAGCAGGTTAGGGCCCCTAAGCAGCTTCTGTTTTATATACATGAGATTAAAGATTCCCTCTGAGTTTTGATTAAAGATGCACAGTTACAAGATTAAATACTGGTAAGTCAAATTAGAAAAGGCTTTACTCCAATCTCTGGATTCATCAAGGGTCTCCTGCTCCCCCTCCCTCACATTAAACTGTCTTTATAACATAGGATTAGAGGAAAATCATTGGAAGACTTCATGTCCCCGGGCTCTCTGTTACCCTTCCTACACAGCTGTCCTCATTCAGATCACAAAACAATTCTCTTGTCAAGAATCAAAGCTTATTTCCCCATGAAGTTTGTGTTTATACCTGTGACTGAATTCTTTCCAGTGCTTCTACACATATTTATTTATTTTGGTGACCCGTAATGTCCTATAACAGATAGAACATGCACTCTTGTCTCATGCATTGTCACGAAACATATTAAAACTTAGTACACTTGTCTATTTTAGAAAACACCTCCTTAATCATTCTGCAATTATGCAAATACTCCCACAGGGCCAACTATAAACATGTCCTTCCTTTCTTAAGAAGATTTCTGACTCTCTGTCTCCTTGGAAGCCACAGCAAAGGCATATGGGCAGAGCATGCAATTAATAACTCGACTGAGGAGAGGTTAATACGGTCATCAGGTGCCTGAGAAATAAAACTGTCATTGCTTTATTAAAGACTGTAATTCAAGCACAAGCTTTTATGGTAACAACAAAACAATCTTAAAAACATAAAGGACTGCGTTGAAAATGCTGATCTCAACTCTAGACTGAATTTGAGAGGCTGTAAGTTGATGTTATTGATGGACAAAGAATGAGGTCCATTGCTCTTTAAATGTGTCTTTTGTTACAAAAAGTGTAAGAGTCCAGAGAAACTCTCTAGACTTTGCTACCCGAGGTTCAATAGTCTGCTCAAATGGATTCCTGAGGTCATTGAATTTCGGAGGCCCCACGTTTTATGTGATCCCACGTCTTTAGGAATGAGAACATTAAGTTGAATCCCTTAGGATTTCCTCTTGGCTCTGTAGGAGGCAGCCAGAGGTTTGAGAAACTCAAAGTCATTTAAAAAGGTCTCCACTTATGAGTATGGTCTCAAGTACTCACATAAATATCGTATTGTCTCTCTAGTATTAAAAAAATAAAAATCTGAAAGAACAATAAGATCCAAAATATACATTAAATATTGTAATGATGGGAGGAAAAGAAAGTGCTCAAAGGGGCAGAACAACTGGGATAAGGGAAAGGGAAAAAAAGAAGAAAGGAAAAGATTATATGTATGTTGGTAAACACATAGAAATATGTGCATGTATATGTACGCAAGATAAGAACTACACTACTAATCTCTGTTAGTTCATCAAAAAGAACAGTTTGTGCTGTCATTGTTTGATTGATCTCTTTTGTGCCTTGATTTTTTAATCTATACAAACACTTCTAAGATAACAATATGCACTATATTAATTAGTGTTAATTCCTTACTTAGTTTTAAAATTCAGTATCATTTCTATCCTTTTTTTTCTGTTTTGCTTTTTAAAGTTAAAAACAATAAAAAGGTCTTCAAATTATCTTCTTTTATGTGTCCATTAGTACCAAAGAAGATTAAGAGAAATACAAAAAGCCAGACTCTGGATTCTTATATACAATCCAGATATACAAAAATGAACTTGATCGGGCAATAACTTGGAAGCGTTCTGGGAAGGATGCTAATTCAGAACTTTTAAAATGTAATTTCTGTATGAAATGTTGTTTGTTTATTGTATGAACTGAAGTCAACAATATGGAGAATGATTTAATTTTTCATCTGTTATGCTTACATATATGCCCCATCAGATCATTTTTCCTAATTCTTAGATAAAATCTAGAGAAAATTCCATAGATTTCTTTTCCTTTTCATGTTTTTAGAAGCATCCTGTTTTGTTAAGATTCATGGTCGAGCATTAGAATAGTCCAGTCCAGTCTAAATCCAAATTTCAACCTCATAGCTATTCTGAGCCTCTCTCTCTCTCTCTGTCTCTCTCTCTCTCTCAGTTCTGGTCTAGGAAAGAAGTGTGGTCTTTCCTTGTGCTATACATTTCCTCTTCTTTACTTTTTCTACTTTACATTACTGGCTCTTCCAGGCATGGGCATGAGAAAGCTAGCATTAGAGGGAAAAGGAGAAAAGCATGTTTACTTTGTTCATGTTCTTTATGGGTCTCTCTTGCCCGGTTCACATCTATAATCCAAGTGAGAGGCCTTCACAGGCTGGCTTATTTGTGATCTGTTACTCATTTTTCTCTCTGTGTGCTCTGAACATCCTTCATGGATGACAGGAGATGCAGCATCCAGTTGACCTCTTCTGAGCCTCTCTCTGTCTCTGTTACTGCTGTGCTATTTCACAAAGCCCACCGTATCTGTCAGGATGGCTGAAGCCTGGCTATCTCCCAGCACTCAGTGAATTCATACATCACTTGGGTCCTTGATATTCCACGCTCCAGATAATTCTGAGGCAATGCCAATTTCCAATTTTTCTTAAGTCTGTGTAGACTGTTGCTCATTGATGTTTTGCTTCTTTTGATAAAGAATTTATATGTTGGTGATACAAAGCTAAGTAAAACAGTGCCCCTGCTCTCCAAGAATTTATAATCTGAAACATTTATAATCCAGAAATATTTGTTGTTGTAGGCATCACTGCGAAGTCCTTTGAGATTCTTCTGTGACTTGGGAAACATTATTAATACATGGGCACTCTAGGGTATTTAGAACAGCAGGATAATGGATTCTCCGCTTCAGGCCTGGCACTATGTTTTGATTATGGTTTTCTAGAGCAATAGAATCTGCAGGGAAATTTATCTATCTATCTATCTATCTATCTATCTATCTATCTATCTACCTATCTATCTTTACAGAACAGGATTTATAAGCTAGGCTCACAGGATGCAATGTGGGATGACCTACAGTGACCGTCTACACAGTGGAGTGGAAAGGATCCAGTGACTGCTCAGTTCAAGAAGTTGGAAGCCTCAGAGTAAAAGGGGCCAAGGATACAGGACCCGTCTGAGGCTGAAGGCCTGTGAGTTTTCTGGAAAGTTGGTGGTGTGAGTCCTCATTGAAAGATTAGAGAACCAGAGTCTGATTTCCACAGGCAATGGTAGCAGGTTGTGTTCAAGCCACATGGTGTTTTTCAGTTCAGTTCTTCCCCTTTTCAGCTCCATCAGGACTGCCAGCCCATTGAACAACGCCGTCTATGATCAGGGCAGGTCTTTTCACTCAGTATACTGACCTACGCGCCAATAAATTCTGGAAACACCTCCATAGACACACAGATGTGTGCTTTCCAACTGGAAAGGTATCTTAATCCAGTTAAATTGAAGTCAAGATTAACTGTCGCACATTGCAAACACACAATTCCTTTATACTCTACTACTTACACTTTTTTCATCCTATTCTAAATTCTGAGAAATTCTAATAAACTATTTGAATTCCAGCTGAGGTCTCTTTGGCAGTGTCCTAATGCTCACTGCATTGAATAATGCGGCATGCTTCCTTTGCTTTGGAAACAAGAGTGTTCCATCTGCATAAAAGCAGGCAGAGGAAGTGTAATGCGAAGCTGTTGTCACATACATGGAAGGCAAGATAGTTAAAAGTTTAAATTCTGATGCTGGTTCTCTCTGGCTTCGTGGTCTTCTCTGACCTTCAATTTCTTCTGCTACGTGGAATAACATAATCATACCTGCTGATTGAAACTGCTAGGTGGATCAAACGAGGCAATATATTTAGTTTCTACTTCGTATTTTATCTACAACATGAATTAAGGCCCAAGAAATACAAATAATCATTGGAGTGATGATTGTGATAGAATATAATTTCGTTTTCTCCACATGGTCCCAAAAGATTCAATATTGACTGATGTTTGGGGTAAGCGGGACTATGTAACGATGGAGTCCTGTTTATGTGGTTGTCCCCGCAGAGGTTCATGACCAGTCATCTCTCTTACCTGGGGCATTAGATGGGATTCCAGAGAGGGGTGGGAGGAGGGGACACTTCATCTGACTACCAGGCCAGGTCTACTACTACAATCCAGCATTGGCGGGAGGCATCAATGCAGGACCAATATGAATCGATGGTTTTGAAAAGTTCAGAGCATTCGCTGCAGTGTAAAGCACGGAGATGGAGCAATGGTGTGCGCTGTGCTAAGGCTTTGGGCATTTTCCCCCTGAGATTTGACAACCATGACCAGAGGATGTCAGCTGTAAACCAGGACTGGAATCTGAAATTAAGAGGTTTCTGGATTCAGCCTGGAACTTTACCGTTGCTTAACCATGAGCACCCGGGGAGAAAGATCTGTCTCTTTTCCTCTACATTACTTTGCTTTTATCTATGTCTATATTTGTTTTATCCTTCTAACTAACATACTCACATTTATGTCTGTTTCTATTTCTGATTCAGCAGCAGGCAGGATTTTCCCATGAATGTCAGTTGGTTTAAGGGAATTTTTCTTTATTTGTCCTTATGTGTTTTTTCCCTTTGCATTCCTGTTATTCAAGTTTTAAAAATGAGATGAAGTTAAACATTTATTTGAATTTCAACTGTGATATTCCTTTTGATTGTGAGCCTATCTTGAAATTATAATTTGGATGGCATTTGTTTCATGACTTAAAATAATACAGATTATTTTAGCAGAAAATGTTAAACCAGTGCCTTTTTGATGAATAGAAGCATTACATCTGAATAATAAATAGGCTGTTCTTTGTTTTCATAAATAGCTGGGGAAAATCATAGACTCCTGTTATCTTCTGTCATTAAACTCATTATGGAGATGTGTGGAGCTTACTTTAGAAATACTAACAAAAATAAATTCATAAATGTAGATTATCCAAAGAGGAAAAAGAGGTGTTAATATAGAGTATGAATACTTTATTTGCCATATATGAACACCTAGGAAGCTCACTGGGAAAGTACAGAAAGGAGTCCAGCTTCCTAGTAATTACTCAATATAAGACACTTCAATAAAGACATTAACCTTCATGTTTATCTCAGATAAATTTGTCAGTTACCATATTGTCAATTTTCTTCTAGGGGCCATAAGGGATAATTTTTATTAAGTATAACGAATACCACAAACTTTCTGAATAACACCTTGTGTACACAGGGAAACATATCCCAAGCAAATCAAATCAATACCATTGCTTTAACCACTATAAAGGCAGTGGATCTGATTTGAATATTATGACTAGTGTGGTAGTCTTACTAATTTTAGATCTGCATTAGCTAAAAAGTATGTCTCACATAAATAAAGCCATCTAATTAAAGTGAAATTTTGCTTGATTTTTTTTATTTGCCCATCTTTTTCTTAGAGGGAACTAGTTGATCAGCAATTTCCTTCTAGGAACATGTTCTCGATCATTAATTTTAGCAGAGTACATACAAATTATCATCTTAAAAATACTGTCCTTTCAGGCAGAGCTCAAGGAAACAGAATTCTGGATGCTGATGATAAAATTAATATATTGTAAGGGCTGTGTAAAGTACAATAAAGAAGCAATTTAAATTATACTAAGTACAATTGCTACTATTGGCAAATTTTTCTTTGCAGCTACTTCTGGATTCTGAGGGGAATGTGATATGTAAGACTGTATATATACATATATATTATATAAATATATATAATGTATAAATATATAATATATAAATATTATATATATGGCATGACATGTAAAATATATGTAAAATTTGTATAAATATCATCCTGCTTACCATAAGAGCATTTTATTCTGTTATGAAATATTCCTTTTTGAATTTTGAAATAATTATTTATTCCCAGAGAGTAGGGAGAAGCCTCAAGTACTCTACAGTTTATTCTTCCCAATGGTAACATCTTGCATAACTGTATTATACCAAAGCCGGGAAATTCACATCAGTGCAATGCGTGCGTATCAGGACACAGAATGATCCCGTCAACATAAACATCTCACTCAGGCTGGTTGTTTATAAACACCCTCATCACTCTGTCGCCTGCCATCCTTCCTCTCTGGCAACCACTATGTTTCTCTCCATCCCTGTAACATTTTCATTTTGAGAGTGTCATATAAATGCAACCATATAGTACAATATTTTGAAATTGGCTGTTTCCCTCAGTATATGCCTCCGACAAACCTCCGACCTGTTGGTGTATCTGTAGTTTAATCCTTTTTATTGCTGGGCAGTGTTCCATGACATGCAGCACAGTTTTAACCATTCACACCCACTGAAGGTTTTTCACTAGTCTTTAGATCCTTGAGATTACAAATAAAACCGCAATGAACCGTGTGTACCTATTTTTCTGTGAACCAAAATTTTTAACTTTTCAGCCATACATTCTCAGACATGATAAGACTAAGTCCTATAGTAAATGTATGCTTAGTTTTTGGTCTCAAGTTATTGGTCAGAAACTGACTACTTTGAGAAGTGCCCAGGTATAAGGCAGAAGCACGGCGCTCCCCCCAGCAAGATACAAGAGCTCTAACTTCTCTGCATCTTTGCCAGTATTTAATGTTGTCACTGGTTTTATTTTAGTTGTCCTGAAGGTATACTAACATCTCACTGTGGCCTTGTAAGTGTTCCTTTAAAACATGACTTTTACAGTGGCTGGTCCTATCTTTCACCAGCATTGTTTTGAAAGCTATGCAGGTGCATTTTTTTCTATACCAGCATAAATAGTAGCTACCAACATTGAGTGATCTTGCTTCAATATTCTAGCTTACCTGTACTCACTTATTAAACTATTATCTGGCCATGGAAAACAATCTACACAGTGTTTTCTCCTTTAGTGAATGTAAATCATTTCTATTTTGCCCCAGTCTTATACACACTTTCATAGGGAAGGAAGAAGGGACAGAGAGAGAGGGAGTCTGAGAGGCAGGGAGGGAGGGAGAGAGTCAGAGAGGGAGAAGGGGAGACCGAGTTAAAATGAGTGCGTACATCTAATCTCAGACTGTGAGGTGGTTGTATTGGTTTTGGCCTGGTGTATAGCACCTAGACACATGTTAAAGCCCAGGTATTTTATCAACATAAACATTTTTCATTACTTTGGACAAGAAACACTTAGAATTCATCAGAAGATGATTGAGAAGTCTGCCTTTGCTCGTTAAGAAATCACAGCTCATTGTCCACCATGCCTCCCACTTTCTAGGGAGGCTGCAGAAGAGGGGAGCTAAGTGCAGGGCTGCTCCGGCAGGAGGCTTTCATGGGTGACTAATGTTGTTATATGGAAGGAGCTTCTCTGAAAGAACATAGTGCTGCTCCATTTGCAGAGAGGCGAGACTGAAGAAAAGCTCTTCTTAATGTGTTGAGCGACAGCAGGTTGATAGATATATTTGTAAAACTCCCTTCCTTGGAAGAAACATGTCCTCTGCAACCTGAAAGCTAATGGCATGACAGTCGATTTAAAAAGGGACATTAGAGCTGAAGAAAATGTGAGGTCCATTAAATTGTGGGGTTGCAAAAGAGGGCTGCAGAATGAGTGCATAAGTCTGCCGGCTGTGACAGCACAGGGCCCTGGAAGATGGATTCAGCAGCCTGGAGCTGAGCTCTGCTGCCAGGCTGGGTGGGTTCCCCTCCTGTGGCTGTCACTGCTGATAATCCTCCTGGGACATGGAGTCTTAATGTATGACTGCACCAAAGTAGATCTGAGACTTAATAACTCCCTGAATCCCCAGGAGATGGCCTTCCTAATTGACTAGTCAGTAACCTCATTTATCGAGGGTGAGCTGTATTTTTAGAAATCAATGGCTAATTAATGACAAAGACGAGAAAATGGTGTAGGTAATGCCCAGGTTGCAGGGAAGAGCTATGGAGAAAAGAATTGTAAGAGCTACCAGAAAAAAAAAAAACTGACTAAAAGGCAAGGAACATGTGAATGAAAGGCAGGTCAGGGGGGGAAAAGCTCTGCAGCGGGAAAGGAGGAAGGCCTCAAAGGCAGCTCCAGTGCCAGCCTGGATGGCACGAGGTCTGGCCGTCCTCACCTTCTGCATGTTACACTGTTACCTGCACTGCGACAGTCATGTGGGAACACTTCCGTTTCCTCACATATTGATTTAATTTTTAGAGCAGTTCTATGTTTATAGACAATTAAGCATGTGGTACAGTTTCCCTGTACCACTTCTTTCTGCCTCAGCTCCCCTTATTAGTAAATCTCGCATTGTGGTAATACATTTGCTGCAATCAATGACCAATTTTGATACATGATTATTAACTTAAACTTGTCTTTGGCTTTTTAGGGTTTACTTTTTGTGACCTCTTGGTACAGTTCTATGGGTTTTGGCTTATGTAGCCTAACACATGTTCATCATGCAGGATTCTACATGGCTTTCTATTTCCCTGCTCACCTTCTCCTTCATTCTTCCCTTTCTCTTTTTCTGGCAAATGCTGACATTTATTGTCTGGATTTTTTTTTTCATTTTTAAGAATCCCATACAGTTGGAATCACACAGCACGTAGTCTTTTCCAACTGACTTATCAAATTGCATTTAAATTTCCTCCATGTCTTTTTGTAGCTGAATAGTACAAGTTTTATAATTGATTTATTTAATTGTTAGCTATTAAATGCTTACCTCCCTCAGGTACTGGCTGGAGCCAGAGACACAAAAAACAAAGAAATGCCCTGCTTTTATGAAATTCAGGTGGAGAGAGATGATTGGGCAGTGGTAGTGCCATGCGAATAGGAAGAGATGAAAGAATGACGTAATAATAGAAGGCGGCATTAACTGATGTCCCAGTGTCTCAGAAGGGTACAATAGGAGGTTCTAGCTGAATGGGGGAGGAGACAAGATTTGACTTGGACCAGCTTCCCATTTGTAAGCTAGAAAGAAGGTACAAAAAAGGTATGGGAAGAAACCTGTGGTAGGGCATGGTGGCACACACCTGTAACCCCAGCATTCTGGGAGGATGAGTCGGGATTGCAAAGTTCAAGCCTGGCCTGGACAGTGAATTAATGAGACTCTCTCAAAATAAAAGATAAAAAAGGTCTGGAGATGTAGGGCAGCATGAAGGAACTTGGGTTCCATCCAAAGCACCACCAAAACCAAACACAACCTTCCACAGCACAGAAATTTAATACATTAGATGAGAGTAAGAAAATAAGATGGAAAAAACAAAAATATGTTTTGGGTTGTGGTGGCTCTGAATGAATATCTTGTATAGGAGTTTCATATTATTTGCTCTTCTAACATAGAAGAGTCTTTCCTGGTGCCTGAGATAAGATTAATTCCTTTCCTCTCAGTGGTCTGGGTTTAGATATGTGTCTTTTTCCTACTGAGGATCATAGAATTTGCAACCAAAAGAAACCTTACTGAATACTTAGCCTAAACTAATTTATTTTACAGATGAGAAGACTAATGGCTAATAATTGTCTTCCCAGTTATTTGAAGAACAGAAGTTTGGGGATGGAAAACATCTCTTCTAATTCTGATTCAATGTCCTTGCCCTCATGTTTTTCTAAAGGCAAAGGAAAGAAAAGAGCAGTCAGATTGCTCAGCAGTAGGTTCTAAGACACAGTTCAAAGAGAGAGTAGGAGTGGTGGTGAGCTGTGTCTTATTCAGCTCAGAGCAGTGCAGATACGGCTTCTAGGAGCAACCATGCATGAAAGGGTAAGGAAGAATAGCTGCGATAGGGAGGGAAGAAATGAATGGAACCAAGATACGAAAAGAACATAGGGATGGAAGAGCTAAAGACTCATGGGACTCAATCCTTCTCTTTAAACAGAGTTTTGTCAAGACTTTTGGGTCAAAATTATGAGTGTAAGACAGTTTAGAAATCCTAGACAGCCTACAGGGATCTAGAAATAATATAGATTCAAGGAGGTCCATCAAGTTCTAGTTGCCCTCTGTGAAATTCTCTGGTAGGAGGTCATGATTCTGAGGTGAAACCAGTCACGGAATTTTCCAATTTAACTTTTATTCCGCCAGCATTTCATGTTGCTTTTCCATATTCTTCTTGGGTGTCTGGACACTTTATTGGGACTGTGGCAGGTTGGTGTCTTTGCCTCTGCCAGGTCTGGTCAGTATCCTGTGGGTGGATTTCCCAGGAGGCTGGGTGTGACCCCAAATTAGGGTTCGAGGGGATTTAGATCTATATTTTCTTGTTCTTTGCTTCTTCTCCTTCTCTTTCTTCTCTTTTTCCATCTCCTCCCACTCTTTTTTCTCATTCTTCTCTCCTTATGTGTCATTTAACTGTAGAGTAAGATGATCCAATGCCCTCCAAATTACCTCATTTACTAAAGCTCACTCCTTTGTTGATCAAACTTTAAATTGCAGTATTGGTCAACTTTGTGTTGCTATAACAAAATACCCTGGACTGAGTACTTTATGAGTAAATAAGTTTATGTGACTCATGATTTTTCTGATCGAAGGGTCCAAACAGCCTGGTGCTAGAGTCTTGATGAAGGTACCACTGGCTGTTTTACAACATGATGAAGTAGAGAGTGAAAAAAACCACATGCAGGAAGCTCCAAGCATGTGAGCCAGTCTTGTTACATAACAATTTTCTCTCTCTCTTTCTGGTACCAGAACTCGAACTCAGGGCCTCAAATATTCTTCTCTTGTAAGAATTAATTCACATTTGTGAGACTTAACCAACTCCAAGAGACCAACATTAATCCATTCACGAGGAAGGAGTCCCTATGCCCTAATTACCTTCCCCCAGGTCTTCTTAGAGGTGTCATCACCTCAGGGCTGCCATCCTGCGGACCAGCACACAAGACTTTGAGAGACAAACTATATCCAAAACACAGCAGTTGTTTTGCATCTTTTTTCTCTTCTGCTTAGGCAGAAAGTTTTCTACTTTAGGAATGAAGAGTGGTGGGGTGTGGGAGTTGGGAAAAGAAACTTTGTAAAATTAAAAGCCAAAGCATAGTTCTCTGGGGATATATACTGACACACGCAAGGAATATGGTCCGTGGACTCTTACCCAGCAACCTCAACAAGGACATGGAAGAGCAAGCAGATATAGGAAGCACAGCAATTAGTACTTCAGAGCACCAGTCTGTATAGATTCTTAAATTTCTGAATAAAACAGCAATGTTTAAAGACAAATTTCATTGTATTCACTATACTTGGCCAACTTCAGTTTTGTCCATGTGGTGGACACTTTCAGGACTCCTCTGTTGATATGCTCAAGCTTTTTACTTTGAATCTATTAAAACAATCTCCTCTTGAGCTTCAGCTCCTTCTGAATAGTTTTTATCTTTGTTGGAAACTCTGAAGCAGAGTTTGGTGGGATGGAATAGAAAGAAATTGGAGGCAGAGGTAGAGTGAAAGGAATAGGAGCTGAGCATAGTGGTTGGAGGATTGCCATGAGTTCCAGGCCAGCCTGGGATATGTGGTGAGTTCAAGGCCAGCCTGAACTACATAGTAAGAACCTTTCTCAAACAAAACAAAACAAAACAAAAAAAACCCAATGGAATAGGGGCTGATGTGGTGAGGGAGGGCTTCTTGGAGGAGACGATGTGGTGTCATGCCTGGCAAGGGCAGCTATCCTCTTGTCCTTCCGGGCCACAGGAATCAAGGAAACTTAAGGAAACTAATAGGTATGGTTTGGAGTGGCCAATCAGCTCAGGGCATATTTCTTTCTCTAGAGCATAACGTTTTGAGCCATGGATAGAAGCTTCTTAGACAGAGTATTTGTACACTACAACCCTGGAGGTTATAGAGGTCAAGCCTTGAAATAGACTGAGGCTTTCTGGTTCCCAATATTTGGAATTTGAGTGAAGGTGTGATGCTAGTAGGGAGATGGAGCTGAGTCATTAGTGGCTGTGCTCTGGAAGGAAGTTTTACAAGCCCAAGGATGAAAGGTTCGGGGGCTGCTTGTTCCCCTACATCCCAAGGCATTAAATCTTACAGTTGGCACTGCATGCCATACTCTCCTGATAAATTCAGATATTGGTGTGTACTGGGGATTGAACTCAGGGCCTTCATGCTGAGTGTCTTCCTTCCTCTCTTTCTTTTCTTTTTCTTTCTTTCTTTCTTTCTTTCTTTCTTTCTTTCTTTCTTTCTTTCTTTCTTTCTCTTTCTTCTTTCTCTTTCCAAGATCCTGTTAAATTGCTACATTGATTACAGGCATGGGCCACAGGGCCTGCTCTAATAGTTTAAACCTTGATGGTAATATATATAATTTCTATTTAGTTTCTTTTATATCTTAACTAATTAGCTTCCCACAAGTTTATCTTTCAGAAAAAACTCACCTGTTCTGAGTACTATGATTTTCTGTCTTGGGTTACAGAAGTGGTTTACAAACTTTGGATGACATCCAACTCCTCTGGAGTGTTTATTAAAATAGATTGCTGGGGACTCTCATTCTCCTGATTTGGCAAGTCTGGGAAATGCAATAATTTTATATTTCTTTTTCTAATATATTCCTAAATGACACTTCTGCTACTGGTCAGGGTACCATGCTTTCAGAACTGCCAATGTAGGAAGTAATAACTTTGGAGGAATTCTTAAAGATAAAAATATATCATAAAATGCATTACATGTAAGTCTTTATGTGTGAATGACAGAGACATTCACTGGCTAGACAGCAAAGCCTTAGCATAGATAGGAATGATATTATTTTCAATGGAAAGATAGTTCATTTAAAAGCAGATATGGTGATCATATGCTCTGGTGTGTATGTGTGTGTGTATGTCTACACACACACATATACTCACATGCATATATGTTTATATATGACTTACAAAGGGAGGCTTACAGTGGCCATCTGCAGAGTCAGGTGTGGGAGAATGCAAAAGGGTTGTCTGCATGTGCTGGAGAGCTGAATGACACAGTCAAAGGGGAAGACCTGGGGCTCACTGCAGAGCCACATTGGAAGCTGAAGGGTCTACACGGAAAGGCTGGAGTCTGTGCTAGAAGCTCAGAGGCAGACACCCCAAAGTGATGGCAAAGAAACCCAAACCAGACTTCCTTCTTTCCCTTTGCATTTTGTTCAGGCTGCCAGTCTATTGGTTAGTACCACTCACACCCAGTGTGGATCTTCTGTTTTCAGGAAATCCATTCAGCCACACCCAGAACTGTGCTAATCTTAGCAGTTGGGAGTTTCTTACTCAAACTGACAGAACAGTTAACTGGATACTGGATATACGAATTTCAAGTAATATTTACCCTTCAAATGGGACATTATATGCATCCTTTGAATTTAACATTTACACTGTTATCAAAGATTTCACTTAAATACATTTGAAAAAATTTAAAAAAATTATTGTAAGACCTTTGGTCCCCAGTTTTTGTTTAAGGAGCATGATCACTGTGACAGAGAATGAAGGAAGAGGAAGAAGGGCAAGAAGGGAGCCCAGCAAGACATTTCCAGTGGGCGCAGTTGTGGAGTGGGAGGGGCTTGTCAGTTCTCAACCACAGGAGCAGGAAGTAGGAAGACAATTGGCAGTGAAGGTCCCCAGGGCTCAGGCCGACAGTGATGTCTCCAGGTGTCCTTTCTTCTTTCAGGGCAGCGTCCACCAAGCTTTTTAAGGCCTTCCTGTTGATTAAGCCAGGCCCCATCATAGTTATCCTGGATAATTTTCTTAATTAAAGTCAACTGAGTGGAGACTTTACAGAATCCATTCAAAGTCACATCTAGGTTACTGTTTGATTGAATAGCTGGGGACTGCAGCTCAGCCAAGGCGACACATCACAAAAACCATTGCAGAAGGTCTGAGGTCTGTTGAAAGACAGTGTGCTGGAAGGTGAAACTAGCCTTCAGGGTCAGCAATGCAAATCTTCACCACGTTTCAGCCTTGAGTGTCCTAACAGGCTTGGAGAGAAAGAGAAAAAAGTATCTTCATGATGGTTTATGCCAGTGTGTGAAAGGTGAACGTGGGGAGGAAAAGTTGTTTTTGGGAACTAGGAACTGACTCACCTTTAAAAAGAAAATCTGCTGCCTCTGGCAAGGTGAAATTGCAGCACTGTCCTGGATAATTTGCACTGGTAAATTTATCATGAGCTTGGCAGGGGAGACATTGGAGGCAAAAGCTCCTCTCTCTCAGCACATCAGTAATGCAGACTTGGACAGCAGGTGAGATTAGGAGCTTCCATCATAAAACTGCTGCCCTTTGGCCTCTGAGCGTATAACAAGAGAAGGACAGGTGTGCAGCTATTGACTTAGAGTATCATAAAATTGACATTGACCTTGGGCGTAAGAGATGACCTATGATCAGCTAGTTAAAGATCTTGCCTTCGTTTTCAAGCCTGTGATGCTCAGTTTAGGGTAAAATCACTTGGCAACGTCAAGTGAATGCCTGAGAACTCGGAGCACAATATAATTTCAATCCCAGAGTCACAAATTAATGCAGCATTCAAGGCAACCGAAAGTAATCATTGTGTGTTTGGTGAGAGTCACCAGCATAGTCTGCCACGGGCTGAAGAGTTCACAGATACGTGCTATTACTGGAGAAAACGCTACTTCTATAAAATACACCTTTCAAGGGAACACCACCTGAGATGGAGTGGAGTCAATGTGAAAATCTTAAATTGAACCACACAAGCAAAACTAACCCAGCAGGGTTAGAGGCATGGCAAAGGCTCTGGTTGAATGTCCCTTAGTACAGTCTCCCAACATCTTGTGCTCCCTCTCGGGGCTCACCAGTCTCCTCTTCAAGTCCCACCTCTCAGGTTTTGGTCTGTCATTGATCTTTCCCTTCTCAGTTTTTTGCTTTTAAAATTACCTGTCCTGGGAATAATACCCTGAGAACTATATTTTCAATTTCCTGACTTCTGAGAGGCGCCCTGGTAGTAATGGTGCTGACTTTGGAATTCACTCATTTGTAGTGGATCCTCAAATGTAACACTGAGCTCTGGTTGGATATGGAAATTTGCCTCTCTCCCTGCCACTCCATTTTTCCCCTGCAGAGGAAGTGTGGGTGAATACACTTCCTTCCACTCCTTAGGTAGGAGAGACCTGATGTTTTTGGCAATTTGTGATGGAGTTTGATGGTCGGGCTGGAACAGTTAAATAGTTGTCATTGTGTGTGTGTTTATGTGTGTGTGTACAGGCCTGAGTTTCATTTATAACTGGAAGATAATTTACACGTCTATTTCTCAACATTTAAAAGCAAGTTGCTAAAATCAAGCTTCACAAAAGTTAACTGAGTTTCCCTGGATAACACAATCTTGAGAGTTTTAGTCTATGTCACTTACAAGGATGAGAATTTAATCTATAGAAATGAATAGCTTTTGTGGGCTTTCAGGCAGAAGGGTGCATGACCAGTGGTTATAAAAGCTAGGGCCTCTTTCTGTTACACCTTAAATCACATATAACCACCTGTCTGGCCTCTGCAGACATGCTCTGTTGGTCATTACAAAGAGGTATTACTTACTATCAGACAACTGCGATGCATTTATTCTAACACGCAGTGTCTTTCAATTTTATTATCTTTTGAATTAACCAAGTGCTAAATGTTTAGTTGGTGTATAGGTTAATGGAATTCTCCTGATCTGTATGATCTTGGATAATTTATCTAGTTCTTCTTAATATTGGGCCAACTTATAAAATGGATGAATTAAATGAGGTCATCTTCCAACTCCAAGGTTCTGTAATGATCTTATAGCAGATTACAGTTCAAGGTATAACACCTCTGGAAAATAAGGTTTGAATTGGATGATTTTGTCTTTGCTGGGAAAATAAAAATCAACAACCATTCTGGCAGGAAGATTAACATCCTGAAAGATCAATTATGCCAAGATTTATTTATGCATAAACAGGATTGTTTAGTCACTCTGGACAATTATGGTTATTATCTTCAAGTGGCATTAATATCACAGGGAGAACTGCAGCTGTGGTCCTTCTTAAAAGATTTTAAAAAATACTGTTTAAAAAAACAGATTTAAAGCATTTCAGAGGGGCTTACAATTTCACATCAAATCATGTCACACAGTAAGATAAATTCCAGAGGCTGAACAATTTCCAGAGGGCCGCACCCCTACTTCTCAGATGCATGGTCCTGCTTCTTTCTCCAGGCTTCTCCTAGACATGTGTCTTCCTTAACCTTCCCTGTTCTGCTATATTTGAGGTAAACCTAACAACATTTTTATTGTTATTTATTTGTATTGCTAAAGACGATGGGGAAAATATGTGGGTAGACAAAGGCTAAAAATCTCGAAGAAAGATTCTCAAAATACATTAATGTGGTTGACTCTAGAATTTTCTGAACCATAAACTAGACTATAGGTATGTACTGGCAGCCTCTTTAGTGAATCCCTTCCATGAATATGCCCTACCTTTTATGTTAGTGTTTTATCTTCCCCACCAGTCCTGTATATTTTGGGGGTCTGCTACTCAGAAGTCAGTCTAAGATCCAGGAGGTACAGTGGTGTTGGTACCTGAATTCTACTTTCTTGTTTTTCTTGCTTGATATTCCCGGTATTCCTTCACTAAGTTTAGTCTACTTTGTCTTAGAGAGCTTTAGTTTAAATGAAGTGTACAAAAGAGAGGTGGCCTTTATAATTAATTTTAGATTATTATTATCTCTCTTGGCCTTGATTCTTGAGGATGCCAAGCTCTCTCTTTCCAGTATTAGTTCACATCTTTGTTTTGGTTAAAGCATCTTAAAATCATCTGAACTTCAGATAAGTGGCTTTCTAGTGGTTCACTGTAAAAATATAGCAATAAGGTCTCAAAGAAGAAAAACCTGACTTGTAGAAATTTGCTAGTTTCTGTGGTGTAAATACTGCCAATGTTGCTGACTTCAGGCTCCCAACATGATGCCAACAGCTTGCCACTGGGATGAGATGCACAACCCTGACTCTTACTTGCTAGTGCCTGCACCTCTAACCAGCTTTCAGATTTGTAGAATAAAATGATGTGGCTTGATGTATAGAAAAATAAACTTGATTTTTTTATCATTACTATTTCTTAAAAAAAAAAACCTGTTAATTGAGAACTGCAGCTCACTGCCAATGTCCAGCATCATAAGAAAGTTTTGAGTTATGAATTGCTAGACTGGATAAAGATCAAAATTTAAAATTTGATTTTCAATTTCTTCTGAATTCCCCAGTTCCTAGAAGAAATCCCATAGAGTCTTTGGGGGACATTCTAAAACTAAAATGTCCATTAAAATCTAATAGATATGCAAGGCAGGTGGGCTTCATGTGCCTCTCCTGTGATCGAGGACCTTTTCCTTGTGGAGTTAGAAACTCTCAAAACTGAGGGTGCACAAACTTCAGAGGAGCACAGGAGTACACACCAGGCTTGAGACAGAGAAAGAAACCCCACACAGGCTGAGCAAGGTCTCCATCTTCTGGTAAAGCAGTGTTCTAGACCCAAGATTAGTCTTGCAGGGCCAAGCACTGAGACTGCCTTTCCTCACCTATTGATGACCCAGCTTACAATTTTGTGACCCAGTGGTGTGAAAACAGCGCATATTCAGTAGATATTGAATTTTGATCTTTATGCAAGTTAGCAACTCATGACCTAGTACTCTCTAATGATGCTGGGCAATGCCAATGACCTGCAGTTCCTAGTCATCCTCACAATTACAAGGGGAAAACAATTGAAACTCTATCCTGCATTGTGCTGCTAAGCTATGGTGTTGGTAGGTTAGGTTAGATGCCTCTTCCACTTACAATGGGACTCATGGGACACAACCCCCTCACAAGTCAAGGAGCATCTGTATTTCCTCACCTTGCTTTTTTACTTCCTTGACCTCATCCATGCTGCTTCTGGTTCCTCCAAGGTTGAAGTCTGTAGTAAATGAGGGTGTTGACAAGTGGGAAGGAAAGTTTTGTTTTCCTGTGACAACCAGTAGGAGTAGGGATAGCAAGTGTCTCAGATGTCTCTTTTTCTTCTAGAACATTTTCATGGCTTCCTTGCAGAATCTGTCCTGAGGCCTCCAGCTCTAGTTTTCTGGAAAGGTGATTCCTCTATCAGTTGGCAATTTCCTGTCCCTCCTCAGTTCCTAGATCTGGGTGCCCATACCTAATTTCTTTCTTCACTTTTGTCCAGTTGAACTTCAACCATCACAGCTGACCACCAACAAGAGCCTGCCTTTGTGACCTGCCTCCCAGCAGTACTTAGTTTTTCTCAATTGGATTTTTTTTTGTATGAACTGGTATCTTCCTTGGGGTTTAAAGAACACACATCCTCTGAGTGGTGCCTTCAAGCCACTTTCCCTTCACCACAAGTCAGATAGGGAAGTGCCATAGCCCTGGACATCTGATGCATTCCTTGGTCTCCAGTCCTTTTGGCCCTCTTATGAGGGTCAGCTTTCACATGCGCTTTCCCTTTGAACTAATAACTCCTTTCCCAGAAATCAGTCCTCAGCTGCTAGACCCAAACAGCAGAGAAGCTTTCTGCTGAAAAGATATTCTTTTCATCTTCTTTCAGCTTCTACTATGATCTGGTAGGAAGAAGAAAGGTCAAAGCTGTGAAGAACTAGCATTAGCCACATCTTTGAAGGTCACTCAGAAATTATGGGAACACTTGGTGGGCAATGTCCTCCTCTTAGGGTCTCAGGTGAAAATGTGAGACAGGAAAGGTTACCTTTTAATATCCTGCTATATATCTGGTTTCCACAAAAGACCTCTTCATTAAGTCTGTGTCTCCACACTTTTCTGTCTGACTAGACTAATTCCCTGCTCTGACTTTTTGTATCTTTACAATTATTTTCAGGGACAACCTTTTGGAACACTTCAAATGTTTACCACATATACTGGCTTTCTGGTTTATCTAAAAATGCATCCTCTTCCCTACATATCCTGGGGTTTCTTCTTTTTATTTCTTTATTTATTTTGACACAATGTGAATGCACAACAATGTGAATGCATTTTGTTTAAAAATTTTTAAAATTGTTAACACCAAGTACATTTATTAGAAAAATAGGAAGTTATGCAACATCCTTATATCTTTCCTTAAGAAATTAAAAATAAAAGACAGGGTGGAGGAGCTAAAGATGGCCCATCAGTGAGCAACCAAATACAAAGCCTCCTGGGAGAAAGAACTCATATGCTGGAATAAAACATCTTGGAGAGATCCAGACAGAGGGAGATGGATCCTCTTGACACAGGAAGAAATTAAAATGAAAAAAGCTTGTCAAACATGCAGTCTCGGGGTTACAATTGGAACAGCTAAAATTACTGGACACAGTGCTTTCCGGTGCAACCCACCAAGTTTGCACCTGAATTCATACTGGCCTGATTTCGTGCTGGCCAGCAGAGATGCCCAAACTCGTTCCTGCTGCCACTCACAGGAGCCACAGCCGTGCTGAAGTTGGGTGTTGATGAGCCCAATAGAGAATGGAGCTGGCGAAGGGACCTTCTTTAATCCATGGTTAGTGCTGGGAATAAGACCCCCAGCACAGGAAGGGTGTGACCAAATGTCCGACATGTTGGAAGTGGGCAGGAGGAGTCTGAAACAGGAACAACAGTGACTTCAGTTCGTTGCTCCTTCCCCAGAGCAGATTTGTGGGATTTGCTTGGACTAGGTCATGCCCCTGGCCAGGACCCAATAAGCTGTCCCAAATTGATTCCCTATGCCTAGCACACACTAACCTGGTGAAGGCCCCTGAAGTTTGATTGGCCCAGTGGGGAGAGGCTAGCATATGCAGCCCCTACTTAACACCTCAGTGACAAGAGCAAACAGGAGAGGGCAGAAATCCCTCACCAGTGTGCTTCAGAAGAACCATAACCAACAAGGAATGGGGCTGAGACCTCCACTATACACCTGTATGGAAGAAACCAAAACCATGACAAGAGAGAGAAACAAGAAAAAGTCCCCAACCCAAAACCCTGAGAACACTGATCCAGGAGAAGGAAAAACAGAAGAGACTGAAGGCAGCAAACATGCAACATCAGACATGGCTTCAATGGAAATTAAGAGATATCTTTGGGACCTTGTAGACGAACTCAAAACTGAAATATTAAATCGGGTAAAGCAAGATATAAGTAGATTAATAAAAGAAATGCTAAGCATCTCTCAGGAAGACACAGATGGAAGAAGAGAGGAACACAAAAAAGGAGAGAAACATTTGATAAAGAATATAAAGAAAATCTAGAATACACGAAGCAGATTCAAAGAGATGACCAGGAAATTAAAAACTCCATTGAAAGCTGGCAAAAATCCTTAAAAGAAACTAAGGATAGACTATCAAAACTTGAAGACAAGTTTGCAAAGTGTGATCATGAAAGGAACGATCTCTTAAAAATATCAAGGAAACAGGCAATAACAATACAAAGGCTAGAAGATGACAAGAGAATCTATAATTTAAGAATAAGAAATGTGAACGAAGAAGCAGGAATACAAACAGGTGAACTACAAAGGCTATTCACAGAGATAATTAAGGAAAACTTCCCAATCATGGGAAAAGAAAATGACATTTGGTTATGTGAGGCATACAGAATTCCAGCCATCTACAACCAAAACAGAGCTACACCCAGACATATAATAATCAAGATACCAGAAATTCAATATAAAAACAGAATATGAAAAGCCATCAGAGAAAAGAAACAGAATATGTATAAAGGAAAGCCCATCAAGATCATGGCAGACTTCTCAACACAGAGCATCAGATCAAGAAGAGCTTGGACCAAAGTCTTCCAAGCCCTGAAAGAAAATAACCTCCAGCCCAGATTGATGTATCTTGCAAAACTGTCACTAGAAATTCATGGAGAAACAAGATGCTTCTGTGACAAAAAGGAACTGGGGGAATTTGTGACCACCAATCCAACCCTACAGAGAATACTGAAGGACATTCCAGCGAGAGAGAAAAAAAATACCAGGATTTTAGGAACAGTGGCAGAAAGGCCTCAGTGAACAAGGCAGGCAGTAGAATGAAGGAGAAAAGTAGACAAACAAAGGCAGAAAAATAGCAGGGCAGAAATGAGGTAGAGAAGGATGGCTAGAATCTCTAACATAGATGGCCTTGATACACTATATTGTTAATAGTGTACCAGGATTTAAAACCCACATTACTTATACCACTCTGCTTAAGTATATTATATTCTGTTCCAGTCAGTCTACCTGTACTAGATTTGAGAGCACAGACAGTTATCCCAAAAATAACAGGTTATAGTATGGTAATCATCCTTAATTTCCTATTAACTTAATCTAAAATTCTTTATAACCTACACTGTTTTACCATGACTGATCTTAATTGAATCTGGTTTGTTAGATCACTGCTTTGTATTGATAGATTTTATTCAAAGCTGTTATGATTGATAGTATCAAGTCTGAGAGTACAGGCAACTACTGAAGATGACAAGATTCAGTAGAATATCCACTCTGGTTTGATTATTACCTGCCTTTGAAGTTTTATACTGTCTACAAGGTTTTATTTTTACTAATATTGTTATGTACTGCTATATTCAATTATGCCTGATGATATAGACAATTCTATTGAAGATAATAAGAGACAACACAGTAACCATTGCAGATTACCTTGTACTGTGACTTTTTGGTTTCATGTTTTTATAGGAATTTGTTTTGTTTTGTCTTGCTAAGTTTTGTTTTTCCCCCAATACAGAAAGGATAGAAATACATCTAAAGACTCATGCATGTGTAGCTGTTTAGTCTCACTGTTTGAATGTCTACTTTGTATGCTTTAATTTTGTAACTTGAACAATTTCTATGAAGATAATATGTAATTTATCTACTAGTGATTTCTTACTGTTTATCTTTTTTTTTGAAATTCTGTATTATATCTACCCTTTACATGTTTTTTCTCTTTAAATAAAAAAAGACATAATAAAACCAAAAACAAAAAGAAAATAATAAATATTAGAAAACACAATCCTTTGTAAAAATACCAACATAATTTTTCATAAATATTAACATTTTGATTCTTACATTTCTGTAGAAATACAAAAGACACAGAATAGTCTAAAGAGCTTTGATAAAGGAACAAAATCAGAGCTCTAACTCTCCCTAGTCCCACGACTTATCACAAAGTGATGCCAATCATGATAAAATGGCATTGATATCAAGATAGATAAACCACCAAGATACCAATATAAAGTCCCAAAATAGATACCCACATAACAGACAATTGATTTCTGGCAAAGATGCAAAAGCAGTTAAGTGGAGAAAGGATTGTACCTTCAATGAATATACTGGAACTACTGGATATTCACGTGCAAAAAACCCCAAACTTTATAGCACATCAAAAATTTCTTAAGACATGCAAAAAACAACTCAAAATGGTTCACAGTGGGTTAGTTAAAGTAAGAGCAGGTGTGACCTGAGTTTCTTTTTATGAATTATATCTGATACGCAGACAATAAAAATTAATCTTGACAGAAAGGCTGTTGCTCTGTGCAGTTCATGTGAGCTACAACTCATAAGAAATTAAGGTATGTATTTTTATAAGCCTCTAGTCCCTGAAAATTCTTATAATTTTACATATAGTAAGGATGTGAACCAGTTGGACTAAACTGAATTGCTCAAAGAAGTCTCTTACTTTTGATTTTAAGAATTCACTTATGGCTGCAATAAATGGCATTTTACATCATATTGGAAATGGGTTTTATTTTAAGCACTTTTTAATGTAGGGAACTTGTGAATTACAAAAGAATCTTGATTTTATACAAGAATATTTCATACCTTAAGGTTATCACTGATTTTATTTGAAATAACTTAATTCTGAGAATATTAAAAATTTAGGTCCCATTGAATTAACTCATTTGTAACCTTTGAAGTTACAATCGTGTTGCTATAGTGAAATATTAAACTCAAAAAAGGGTTATAACTATAGGAAAAGATGAAGTATGTGACTGTGTTAGACATTTAAACACATTGGTACAGTTGGTCCGAAGGTTGTGGGTTATTGTTAATCTGTTTAAACACATTGGTACTATATTGTGTATTATATTATCTTTATTTACATATTGCATAGCGGTTATATTGTAATGTATTTTATTATTAAGATCTCTAAAATCAAAATAACTATTTAGTTTTATAAAAAGGTAAAAATGGGCACAATATGAATTAAGCACAAGATTGATTACCTTTTCTTTGTAAGTCTGTTAGTACTTTGATTACACAATATAATAAAGTACTGAGTACATCTGCATGATCACAAATCTAAAATTATTAGAAAGAATCTGAAAAATAAGGGAGCAGGATTCACATAAAAATTATAAAAGCTTATCAAATAACCTAAAATGAAAGTTTAACAAATAAAAACATTACTTTATTCATTGTTCAGTTCAAATGTGATGCAATCATTAATGTTTCAAATTAGCTTGTCATTTTAATATGATTATTAAAAGTTTTCATGGTATTTTTGAGAGGAATTTTGTTTAAAGCATAATAAGAACTTGAAAAAGAATGCAGAAGCATTTTTTTTTCTGAAAAAAAAAGTGCTAATCAATAGTAAGAAACCACCAATACAAAGAAATACAATGAATCCAGGATTCATCTAGCAGTATAGGCCAGACATAAGCGCATTACTAGAACCAGACACTTTGAGCAAACTCTGTCATATATAGACTTTGGTACATTTGAAAAAGTTACCATATGCAAGTGGCTAAAGAAGAAGTTATTACATAGTATTGGAACAAATTGTTATCTGTTTACAAAAGTGATATCTTTGGAACATTATCTCTTACCCTACACTATAAGTGATCAATCTAAAAATAATTTAATTTTAAAAGTTTAGAAAAAAATGATCAGCTCTCTGGAATGAGGAAGCATTACAAAATTTAAAAATATAGTAATGAGAGATGGGCTTCAGGTTCTGTGGTATATATTTGGTTTTCCCTGCACCTTTTATTAAAGAGGCTTCCCTTTATCCAGCATATGTTTTTGATTTTTTCGTTGTGAATCAGTTAGCTAAAGATGTAACAGTTTATATCTAGAATTTTTACTTTTTTCATGAGCTGACGTGTCTATTTTTATGCCAGTGCCACACTGTTTTGCTTATTATAGCGCTGACTATGTCTTATAATCACCTTATGTTTTCTCCAGGTTTATTCTCTTTGCTCAAGATTGCTTTGGCTATTTGAGGTCATTCGTGTTTCCATATGAATTTTAGGATTTTTTTTTCTAGTTTTGTGAAGAATGACATTGACATCTACATGAGAATTGCACTGAACTTGTAGATCACTTTTGGTAGTATGGATATTTAATAAATGTTAGTTCTTTAAGCTGTGAAAAAAGGGATTATTTTTGCGTTTTGGTAGGTTCTTCAAATCCATTCTTCAGTATTTGCAATTTTCATTGCAGAGGTCTTTTACTTCTTTGGTTGACTTGGTTCCTATGATTTGTTTGTTTGTTTGATACCTATTGTGAATGGGATTGTTTTCATGATTTCTTTTTCTGCAAAATTTATTATTGATGTCTAGCAAAGCTACTGATTTTTGTATGTTGATTTTGTATCCTGCTATTATATAGAACTTTTTATAGTTTTTTGGTATAGTCTTCAGTTCTTTTCTATGTGCATCATAATATCATATCAAATTAAGAAGGATAATTTGACTTCTTCCCTTCCTATTTGTATGTTTTTTATTTCTGTTTCTTTTGTCTTATTACTCTGGCTACAACTGTAGAACTACAATGAATAAGAATAGTGGTAAATCCAAGAAATAAACATAAGACCTGAGATTTCGAAAGTACTAGAAGTAAAAATAAGAAACATTTTAAGATGTTTTGTAGAAGCATTAGTTTTTCTGGATAGGAATGCCAAAGCACAGGAAACAAAAGAAAAATTGACAAGTAGGATTACAGCATGCTAAAAAGCTTCTGCACAGCAAAAGAAACAATCAACAAAGTGAAGGAAAAACCTACAAGTAGGAGAAAATATCTGCCAAGTATTCCTTTACTGGAGAGTTAATAACCAGACTACATAAGAAATTAAAAAAAAACCTCAACAACAATAGCAACAAAACAAGTAATCTAATTAAGAAATAAGGCTAAATGCTTCTCAAAAGAAGTTCAAATGAATAACAAATATATGAAAAATGCTCAATGTTATTAGCCATCAAGAAAAATGCTAATGATGAGATTTTATCTCACCTTGGTTAGGGCGACTATTATCAAAATCTGCAAGATAACAAGCACTGATGACAATGCAGAGAAAAATAAATTCTCATACACTGCTCGTGGGAATGTAAATCAGTACAGCTATTATGCAGAAGAGGAAGAAGGGGCCTCAAAAATCTGAAAATGAAACTTTCTTAAATCTATTATCCCATTTCTGAGTATATATCCAATGGGAACAGAATCAGCCTGAACAAGAGATATGTATGTTTATTGCAACACGAGTCATAGTAACTAAGATACGGAATCAGCCTATGTACCCATCCACTGATGAATGGATAAAGAAATTGTGATATGTGTAGACAATGGAATATTATTTAACCATAAAGAATAATGAAATCTTGTTATTTTCAGCAAAATAGGTTGAACTTATATAAAATGAAATAAACCAAAGAAAGATAAGTACCATTTACTGTTTCTCAAAAAAGATATTTGAAAATAGAATAATGTTTACTGAAGATTGGAAAGTATGTTTAGGGTAGGGTAGAAAAAGGCAGGTTGGATTTAATTAGTTGGTTTGTATATAAATATTACATTGAAGCCTATTAAAATATACAATTAATGTATGTTAATACAATATTTTTAAAATGAATAAAAATAAAGGAAAATGTATGTTGGTTAATATAAATAAAAACATGTTTTTGAAAATATTCAAAGGGTAAACACTGGGGAAACTGAATCAACTGTAACCTAGGTTCAATAACAAACCTTAAAATCTTGAAAGATAATGTGCAAAAATCCTTGGAAAATCACAAAAGATAGTAACAACAAATAAATGAATATATGGGAGCATTTTCAATACCATAATATCAAAGACTTATGAATTTAAAATGGCAGTAAAATGTTATTTCCCCCAGCAAATTGAGACATAATTAATTTATTTTTACGAGAGTATTTACTGTAGTTAAGGTAAGGGGAGAGTGCAGATTGTTGTAAGATTTTTGGACAAAATGTTGGTCAAAAAACCATCTAAAAGCTTCTAATGTTTCTTTGCTTTGAGCAAATAACTCCATTCCTGGGACTCAGTCCCAAGGAAGTAAGCACAAATAGCCTTCTGGTTAGATGTATTTTTTTCATGTTTCAATCATAACATGCCAAATATTAAAATAACTAATGTCAGGTACCACCACTCAGTGAGATTTACATAATCATTTTAAAATGCTTTTGCAAAAATTGATAATAGGAAAATATTTATGCTACAATATTTAGAAAGCAAAGTTCTTCCAACATCAGTATGAATCTGTTCTGTGTGTAGTAGAGTGTCACACATAAAAGAATGGTCACACTTATGTGGAAACGGAAAGTAAAAAAAGATTAATTTATTTAGATAAATTAAAAAATCAACCTACCAAGTTTTCACATTGGTATTTTGGTTAGTGGGAAAATCGTTGAGTTTTTCTGCCACTTCTTTTGTCTTATTTTCTAGAAGATATGTGACTTTTAGAATGGACAAGTCAAGAAATTTTGAAAGCAATGTGTTCACATATAATGGTTTCCCTGTATTGATTTACATAAATGTGTGATTTTACTTAGTAGAAATCCATTAGCACACAATCCACTTCCTATTACAGTTTATCACTTTAGGCAGGTATTACAAATCCTTCTTACCTTAAAGAATATAAACCTATTTCTTTAGTTCTGCAGTCTGAGTTAAGAGGTGGAGGAAGTGCTAACATTTCTTTTTTTAAGGAAAAAAAAAAGATCAATTTTAGTGCAGACTCTCTACCTAGCAATGAAAATGTCACTGGAAAATTGTAGTCCTTAACCTAAAAGCTTAAAATCTAAATTATATGGATGAATCAGTTTAGACTCATGAATAATATGAAAAGGTCTTTTAATCATAAAAGGCTTGGACAATGAAATGAATCGTTTTGCTGTTGGCTGTATCTATAGAAGATGAATCCCTTCCCCCCTGAAGTATTTGAAAGAGTAAATTTTGCAGCTGAAAATCACACCAACAGTGTGGGAAAAAATGGAGCTATTAATAGGATGAAAACCAAGCCAACAGTTGCAAGGTAGGGGGACAAACTGAAGGCAGTGACAGCTAGCAAAATAGCAATAGATTAAACAATGGGGTCTGTAAACATTCTCCAAAGACCTAGGCGAGCAGATGGACCCAGGTGATGCTCAGATTCTGCTTTTATGACTGCACAAAGACTGATAAGTCAGGGCCTTTGGAAATAATCTTTTGTTAACATTTCAAGAATAACAATGCGATTAGTGATTAGCAGTTGGAATTAATATTAAAATCCTCCTATTTTAGTCCTTCACTTCGACAAATATGGTTTGCACAATTGATACTGAATTGGCACCCATGTCTAGACATTACTTGTTGCAAAACAGTGATACTTTTAAGGAGCTGCCTTCAAATACAGACTCTCACCCTCAATAACCTACCTGAGCCCGCCTTGTCCTTTAGTTTTTCCAAAGACCTTTGTGGGCAACATCCACAAGTTTTAACTCATTCCGCAATTTTGATGTACAGAGGAAAATACTTTTTGCATGACTGATTTCTCCTTCTTCTTGATAATTTATCTACTGGTTAGTAGGGAAAAAATGATCGAAATATGAATGCCAGCTTAAAACCTGACAGCCTTTCTAAGCAGCATGCAGCTCTGTGGCGCGATGGTGGTTGGTGGCTGACCAGTCCCTGCTGGGGAGGAAGCCCTGTCTGTTCTTGCAGTGGGTCCACATGCTGGTTTGGGCCAGTCCTAGATTTTGCCCTGAATGTTGTCTGTCAGTTTGGGGTAAGCTTTCCCTTTTTCTTTGGGTCTCTTTGGATCCCATCTCTTCCTAAAATGGCAGGTTCGTAACTGGGGAGTTCCCAGTGCTTTTTAATGTCTTTCTTAGGCAGTGTTGTAGGAATAGTACTCTTTCTCTTCGGTTCTCCATGGCATAAGGCTTTGTGTAAGTTATTTCCTTAAACGAAACTGTCACTTACGTGTATTCTGTCATTGAAGAGGCCCGCACGTGTTTGTGTGAGTTTTTCATGGGGGAAAAGCAAGATGGGGAGGGAAAACAGAAGTAGTGCAAAGTGTTTAATGTCTATCAAGTGGTAGGCAATCACAGACATTCAGTATTTAATTTTCATGGAACCCTTTAATTTCAATTTAAGTATTTAATTTGCATGGGAACTTTAGTGTCAGTTATTATGATCAGCTTTTAATCAATTAAGAGAGTGAGACTGAGGTGTTATACTAAAAATGGAACCCATGTTGATTTGATGTCAAATTTTATGTTCATTCTATTATTTCCCAAGAGTAGTCAAAAATGGGGGATTTTTAAAAAATGTTCCTTCCTGTTCACTTTGAATAATGTCATTCAGAGCAGTTGTACTTGTCTACAGTTTAGAGTTTCTTTTTTACAGAAAAGCTCTAATATACCCTTGTTAAATATTTTTTAGTTTGCATCTGCTGATGCTTCAACTTTGCTTCAATATCCATATCTCTGATACTTAGTAAGAATCAACATGTTTCCATTTTTTATCATGCATGTGTTTTTTCTCAGATGAACTGTTATCTCATTTCAATTTTAGTGCTTTAGTATTAACATACTCATAAATCTTAAACTATATGTTGTACAAATTTTAGGCATATTTGATATCAAATATAGGTTCGACTCTACTGATTTCCTTTCCAATTGAAAACTAAAATATTTAAAATTTTATAATACAAAATTAATAACCTTTCCTTCATAATCTTACTTGTTACTTTAAGCTTGAGAAAGTTACCATTCATCTGTAGATTTTGATTATTCTAAATATTGTGAGTGTGTTAAAAGGATTTCTTATAAATGGGAAGGGGTCTAAGAGACCAAGCGTGAGGAGTGAATGGGCAAGGGAGTGAAAATAAATAGAATAAAGATAAACCATGGACAGGAACCTAATAACTTCAATAAATATAATCATCATATGCTATAATCATGAACTAAGATTAATAATATCAATACAAATGAAAATGGGGAAAGGGGAATTAAGGAAGGAGGGAGGGTGGGAGAGGGAAGAGGCAGGGAAATTTAAAAAGTTGCAGTATGTACATGTCTCCACTCCCCAAGATGATTGCAAATGGCATGTGCTGCAAACATGTCCTAATAAAAAGTAACAATTAAAAGAAGGAGAAACAAGTCATTTGTAGGAAATGAATCCAACTTGAGAACATAATGTTAAGTGAAAAAGTTAGACACACAAACTTAAATGAATTCTCTTATGCAGTTATAAGTAAATTATAACAATAATTATAACTAAATTCTCTTATAAATTATAACTAAAGAGCAAAAGAAAAGACAGATAACAGGAAGCAGGGAGTTATTTCTCTTTCAGATGGGAAGAGAATAAAGGGCTTGAGGGAGCAGGAGGAAGGGGAAGGAAAGAGAATGAAGATATGTCACATTCACTCATCGACTCCGCACAGGAACGTAAATATTACACACTGCAAACAAGGACTTCTAGAAGAAAAGCAAGCCCTCTAAAGGAAAATTATGTTACATGTCTATTAATATATGATAAAATATTTTTTATTCATCAAATAAATATATAAATATTAAATATAATCCTTTTATAGACCTTGTCTTTTTAGTGAGTGAAAAAAGACCTTAAATAATTTCTTTCTAAATGTCTTTTGTTAATATGACATATTAATAACTTCTCTTTTGATGACAGTTTCAAAAGTTTATTTTATGAATAATGTTTTTGTATAATGTGAATGAAATTTCTGACATTTTTATTTTGCTCTATTTACCCATTTTTCTATATTTTATAACAATTTTAAAATTGGTTTTTTAATAATGTTTTGATATTATTAAAATTGCTCCTAAAGTAATGCAAATGTCCTATGACTAAGCAAGATTGATGATAGCTATCTACTTCTCTGGTGTTTAAAGTCAGAGTTGTGTCTTGGTTACTTTTCTCTCATTGTTGAGACAAAATACTTAGTACTCAAAATTAAGGCAGGAAAATTTTATTTAGGTCACAGTTTGTGGAAGTTTCAGTCTTTCATCAGCTGGCTCCAAGGCAGGGTGGCATGGTGAGGAGCAACAGCTCAGAGAGGGGAAGATAGCACAAGCATCAAGAGCAAAAGGGGAGAACAAACCTCTTTTCTCCTTTGTACTGTAAGTAGGGTACTTCTCCCCACGAGGAGGGTGTAGCACTCACACCCTCTCCATGCCCTCCTTGTGCACCGGATGAGGGTGTTTGCAGAGTGAAGACCTTACTGAGTCACTTAGTGAAAGTTGTAAACTTCTCAAGTTGACACATTGTATCAACCATTGCACGCTGCATTTGTTTCGGTTTTAATAAAAACATTTATAGTAAGGAATAATCCTTTTATTATTTTGTTATTATATTTTAATACAGTATTAAAATTTTCTTTTTTTTTTGTTTTGGTGGAACTGGGCTGAGAGCTGAACCCAAGGCCTTTGTACTGAGCTGCCCGCCCACCCTTTTTCAATTTTTGCTTTTAAAGAGAAAAAAGATGAAAATAACAATGAAACAGATTTTTCAAACAGGTTAGTAGAACAGTTACCATAATTAATACATTGTGCATTGTTGTCTTCAAGGTAGTTATTCAGAGTACAACATATAGGCATGATATATTTTTTTTTAGTTTTTTTTATTTAAAGAGAAAAAAACAGGAAAAAGATAGAAATATTACAGAATTTCAAGAAAAGAAGATAAACAGTAAGAAGTCACTAGTTGATACATTACATATTGTTCTTTTAGAAGTAGTTATTCAAGTTACAAAATTAAAGCACACAAAGTGGACACTCAAGCAGCGAGAGTGCAAACAGATCTGTTCAACAATCCAACAAGAACCTAGAAATATGGTCATCAATCCCACACACTCAAACATACATGCAGCAATATCTTTTATAGCGCTTCCTATTTCCTCTTTTTTTACAATAGCAATTATACATTTTTAAAATTTTATTTAAAGAGAAGAAAAAAACAAAACAGAAAAAAGGGTAGCAACAATACAGAATTCTAAAAGAAAGAAAAAGGAGAATGAGAAAAAGCCCACTAAGAAACCAGTAATTTGTAAGTTACATACTGTCATCTAGGATGTAGTTGTTCAAGTTACAAAGTTAAAGGGTACATAGTAAATATTCAAACAGTCAGACTACAAACAGTTCTGCTCAAAGATCCAACAAAGATTCAGCAATATGGTCATCTATTTTACACATTGAAACATACATGCAGTTATAGCCCTTAGAGCACTTTTTTTCTTCTCTTTTTTATAATAGCAATTACACATTTTGGTTTCATTACACTTGTAGTTCTTATTTACTTTTACACTAGAGACCCAATATGATATTTATAAATATAATTCTTATTTATTTCACTAATGAGGGTAGTCTCAAGTTGTCTCCATTTACCTATGAAGGCCTCAAGATCATCCTTTTTTATAGCTGAGTAATATTCCATTTTATAATATGCCACATCTTTTTCATCCACTCTGCAGTTGATGGCATCTTGGTTGTTTCCAGGATTTAGCTATCACAAATTGTGCAGCTATGAACATGGGTGCACATATATCACTGTGATCTGAACTTTTCAGTTCTTCGGGGAAAATGCCCAGGAGGGGGATAGCTGGATTGAATGGAACTTCCAATCCTAGTCTTCTGAGAAATCTCCATACTGATTTCCATAATGGCTGCACCATCTACATTCCCCCCAACAGTGGAGCAGTGTTCCTTTTTCCCCCGCAGCCTCTAGGCATGATATTTTGTTCAAAGAACATTAGTACAAACCTTTCTTTATAAGGAACTAAGAGAAACTAGCTGTGTAATATTTTAACTAGTTTGTATATACCTATTGTTTTTTCTTTTTTCCTTTCTACCTTTCCCCTTTCTCCCATCTCAGTTTGTCTTTTGTTTTGAACAGTTTCATCACTCAGTTCACAGCACCTATTGTATGTATTGGATCTTACACATTCTGTTTCTCATACTAGTGAGACAATACAATGTTTACGTGTATGAGTCTGGTTTATTTCATTTATGAGTATGGTCCTGAGTTGCATTCACTTACCTATAAAAGTCTCTAGTTTATCCTTCTTTATGGCTGAGTAGTACTCTATTATATAAAAAAATCACATCTTTTTTGTCCATTCCTCGATTGATGGGAATTTGGGTTGTTCCTTTTTCAATTTTTTTGAGATAGGGTTTCACTAAGAACTACAAGTGTAATGCCCAGGCTGGGCTAGAACTTGTGATCCTCCTGCCTAGCACCTGTTGAAATGATCACATATATTTTTCTTATTTAACATGCATGTGGCATATTATATCTATAAATAATGAAATATAATATATTAAACTATAAGCTCAACTTTCCTGGCATTGAAACAATCTGTCTATCATGCTACTTAATGAAAGGAATAGAAAATTTCTCAAAAGATACAGGCCATGTCTTTCACATATTTTAGGATAGCACCCTAATTTTATTAAGAAAGATGTATTAATATATATATATATTTAATATTAACATTAATTTTTAGGATAATGTTCACTTCCCTGGTTCTGCCTCAAGGCCCTGATTCTCTACATTCTCAATTTTCCCTCCTGTCAAAACTCATTGCATAATGTCAAAATACATTTTAGACAAATAGCTTCCTGTACCGTGGCTGAATGAGGTGGGGCTGGCAGACACTTTTTCACCCTTACACTCAGTATCACTAAAACAGCAGGACTGAATCTCAGGGATATGAACAACACCTTTGTGAGACTCAGCTCAATCATCTGAACTCATTATCAAGTACTGCTCTTCCTCCGGCTTTTTGATATAAACCTCTCTTACCCCCCAGGACAGCTGAAAAATAGAGGGAGGGATTCAACACTCACCACTATTTTTTTCTGTAACCATGACTTCTTCATTCTTATTTTAAATTAATTAGCCAGATTTTACAGTCATTCAAAAGGAGTTCAAGAATGCTTTCCATCCCTCGTTTATTTTCTCTCTAAGAATGTCTGTTTGATGCTTCTGCATAGTGCTGCACTGGAAATGGTCCTGTTAGAGGCACAATGTCTTTTTCCTAGCTCTTCCATCATCATCTGCTATTTACTTGTGTGATGGGAAAATCTAGGGCAAGTACACTGTTTTCTTCTCATGGGTAATTTGCATTGGTTGTTGGATGCCTATGCCACTGTCCGTTCTTAATGTTTGGTGGTCCACGAGATGAGTGTCAGAATTAGGGGTTCTCTATCATGATCAGTGCACTTAATCAAGACACACTTTTCCACTCTTCTACACCAGCTTTTATTTCAACTGCAGGCTACATTTTTCTTGCACTGTAACTTACACTACACATTTTCAGTTTTATTGGTTGGATTTTCTGTTTCAGGGCAACGATTTTTTTTTTTTTAGAATGGGTTGTGGTTTTCCTCCATATAATTTATTTCTTCTTTAATTGTTTGACTTTTTTTTAATCTGCATGAACTGTCATTATTTTCAAGTTTTCCCATGTCATTAACTTTTAGGTTTTTATTTCAGAAATGATGTTGATTGAAGCAGTGTTTTATTGCTTTAACTACATCATCTTCATTTTCATCCCACTGTAACCCTTTTCATTTTATGCTAGCCAACTCATACATTGCTTTATAGCACAGTGCAATTGTGGAGGGCTTTTCTTCTGTTTGTTTAATAAGGTTTGCTTTGGGGTTTAGTTGTTTGCCTTTTCACTATTCTCCTTTTTTTATTACTCCTGCCCTGCTGACTATCACAACTGTCTATTTGCTATACTGTCCTTTTTGTTTCCTTATGATTTGACAATTCTGTACTGATAATCCCTTTGGTGTAAAATAGAGCCAGGACCTTCTTTCCATCATATATGAAAAGAGTTTGTTTCTTCTGCAAGAGTTTGTTTCTTCTAGTGATGGAAAATGACTAATAGAGTAAGATACCCCAAATTAAAGTTTTAGTAATTTTCTTTTTCAAATATACATGTTTTACTTGAGTTTTTAGAGTGCTATATACTTATATTAGTAAGTAGCAAGAGGCTTGGCAAAACTTCCCATAAAAAGATTTAATCCAAATAAAATTTCATCTTCCTATAATGGTTTATGGGAAGCTTTGGGACCAGGCAAATAGACTTGATAATAGTGATACAGAATTGGGTCTGCAGTGTCTTTACAAAGCCTATTTCTTAAGCTTTTATGAGCTTCACCTCCAAGAACAGCACTTCTTTCTTCTCTGCTCACATTTATTCATTTAATTCATAGACTCTAGCTCAAAAGCTGTGAAAAGGACAACAATCTTCCAAATTCTGTGCACTTAACCAGCTGAAAATGGTGCCTAGACTGACGGAATGCTTTTTGATTCATGCAGTGAAACCGCGCACATGGTGTAACTCTCTTTAATTGCTGACAGCCCATGGTGATCATTCTGTGTTGTGAATCTACTTCTACTTTCTCAAAGTCGCTTCCTATACACATTTATACATCTGTCTCACTTCTACTGGGCACTGGAGCATTTATTTGTAAGACAAGACAGAACTTAATGTCTTTGTTTTTTATTTTATTTTATTCTTTTTATATTTTTACCAAAGGTAGGCATCTTCTCTATTTCTTTTCTTGATTTACATTTCACAGTTCCTGGGTATAATTTGCACGGTGTTCTATGTTAGTGGCTGAATCTTATTTATGCACTCACTGCTTTCTTCTTCTAGATTTGTGCTCATCATATTATATTGCATATAAGTATTGTTTCTTTAGATACTGCAGAGATTCACCATTAAAACTTATGATTAAAAGGCCTGGAATTGGGCTTATGAATTTGCATTTTAATATGACACTAACTGATTCCAGAGAAGATGAACCATCAACTTCCCTTGTAGAACCCAGCTTCAGATCACTGAATAGCTGGGATTTGGTGGATCGAAGGGTACCTTCCAGTCTTCTTATCAGAGATACAATTATTTTTCTTGTCTTACAATTTCCTAATAGATAGAACAACTGATGTTCCATGGTGGTGTAAGTTACATTAAGAGGACAATGTGGTATTTAAGACATATAATATTAGAAGTAGATAGTTCAATGAAAAACTTTATTTAACTATCTTCTAATATGGGGTCAGCTTGTGCTAAAAAAATGCACAGTGATAGATTTAATAATTTTATGATACTTCCAATTGAAAAGAACAATTTTTATTGTTTTCTCCTTGATTATCTGAGCCGTGACTGGATTGGGCAATGCCTACCCAATTGGTGAGAACAAGCTTCTTTATTCAGTCTATTTTCAAATACTAGTCTCTTGTAGAAATACTCTTACATACTGTCTTTATTACTTTTCTCTCATTGCTCTGTCAAATACCTGACACTCAAAATTGAGAAAGGAAAGGTTTATTTAGCTCATAGTTTGTGGAGGTTTCAGTCCATAATCAGTTGGCAACAAGGCAGGATGTCATGGCACAGGGGCAACACTCCAACGCAACATCCAGCAAAAGCAGCCAGAGCAAAAAGGGGAGAAGACCAAGCCTCTTTTCCTCCCTTATATTGTATGTAGGCCACCCCATCTCCCAGGGCAGGTGTAGCACTCACAAAATCTCCTTGCCCTTCTTTTGCACAGAATGAGGATATTTACAAAGTAATCATCCTGCTCCCTGCTGAGTTTCTTAGTTAAAGTTCTAAACTCAAGTTGTCACCATATATCAAGCATAACACATGTATCAAGCATAACACATACATACCCAGAAATAACATTTTACCAACTATCTGGGCATCTCTTAGCCCAATTAAGTTGACACATACAGCTAACTGTTCCAGAAATCTTTAAAAGATTTCTTTTTTTTTTTGGTGAGGCTCAGTTATGGTAATTTGTGGGCAAGCTCTCTGAAAACATAAATGACAGTTTGAGGGTTTAATCATTACTGATGCTCCCCCATAAATGCAAGTAGTATGAAGCAACCCTGCTCTTAAAATCATTTCAGTTATTGGTATATCAAGCTACATATGGAAATTTTGCATGTAGTCTTTTTAAAAAAATCTTTCTAAGACATGCTATGCAGTTCAGGCTGAGCTTCAGCTCACTTTGTAGCCAGGCTGGTTTTGAACTCACAGCAATCCTTTTGCCTCAGTCTCCCAAGTGCTGGGATTACAGGTGTGTGCCACCATGACCAGCTATTGCATGTGACCTTTAATTTTGTGCCTGCATTCTTTTCCCCTTTCTTCTACATTCAGTATGATAGAGCCCACTTTTAGCTTCTCTGCAACAAGGCATGCAAAAACCCCACAAAAAACAAAACAAACAAACAACAACCAAAAACCAAAACCAAAACCAAAACCAAAACCAAAAAAGCCCTCACTTCTTGGGTTTCTTCAAAGGAATGCTATGTGTCACTCATCATTCCCTGGAGCCTGAATTTATTCATGTTTTGTTTCTTGGTGTAAACCTTACAAATTGGAACCAGATCTCTTTTCTGTAGTTTCAGATGAAGGTGGTTTTGCAATTTCTTGAGACATTTATTACTAGAAATTTGTCCCGGAAGGAGCCTATGTTTTGCTTACTCTGTTGGTTGCCTTGACCTCTGTTTTACTTCCAGAACTTGACTTATTAGTATCATTTGGAAGCACTAAGAAGCATTGTCCTGCATATTTATCAGATGATTAATGTCACATATCCTCACAAATTCAGCGCACACAGCTACTCTATTTGGGGCTTAACTCGAATGATTTTAGTGATTGGATATATTGGTCTAGCTTCTGATTTATAGATAGTCATTATATCTGCACTGCAGAAGTTTGGCCATTTTTTTCTTCCACCTTCCTTAGTAGAAACTCATATTGAGGTGATACTAAAAAAGAATAAAGTGTGCAAGCACTTTTCCCCTGCGTCTGTTCTTAGGGCCCCTTTGAGTTAAGATTTACATTGCAAAGACGTTTCACTAACCAGTATTTATTAATCTCTGGAGGTAAGTGGGAATCTAGGAAAGAATGAAAATACAATCAGTATTAGGCAATTTTAAGGCCTAAAAGAGTGGATAAAATTATGTTTGTCAGGAAGAGGCCTCTATTTAATTCAGGGATACAGATGCCTACATTCTTCTGTGACAGTGAATCAATTTTCTAATGACTGCTGTCTTCCCTGAGCTTCTTTTGTGTTAGGTTTCTCTCCTTGTTCAAATTCATTCATCATCTACTATCCTGGGAAGGTGATGTTTCACTTGCCTCATTCAATAAAGGGAGGGCTGTATAAGTTGTGGTCCTGTGATTGTCAGGGCTGGTATTATATCCTTTATCAAGTATGCCTGGAAGAAAGTGTAATGGTTTTACTTAACTCATAGGTATCAAATGCATTAAATCCCACGAGTCTTGGTAAATTATTAAGCAATTATTGATTTTGTTGTGGTGAACATCAAGGTGTATTGACTTTCACCTTATTCAATACTTTCCAAAGGCATAATAAATTTTGATGTTTACTAAGACATGCATTAATCTCAATTGGTGCATGTGTGTATGTGTGTGTGAACATAAATCTCAATGCTAAGATATTTATTTTAACTCCTATTGAAAACTTGTGTGGGAAGACTAATTTTGCCTTTTTTTGGGTCAATTTATTAATCATTTCTTCCTTTGTTTTTCAAATATTTAGTCTCATGTATTCATTCCCTATTTAACAATGGAAAGGAAAGCTAAGGCTTCAGAAGGAATCTATTTGTCTTTGTCAAGGAAATTGGGAATTAGTCTTTCTAGTGAGTTTGCACTTAATTTCAAAGTATCGTTTTGTGGTTCTGCTCATGTCAAGTTTTAATGGAACAAGAAAGTCGAACGAAGACTTCTACTCTCCAAGTCCATTGAAGAGTGCCTCACCTCACCAGGTACTGGACCAAAGCTAGATCAGACACCACATCTGAGAATCTACCTCATTAAACTCCAGTAGTTTTCCAAGATAGAGTACACAGAAGCAAACAGAAAATCAACTTACATTTAAGGAATATTGAATGATCAACTCTAACATGGAGTTTAATGATACAACACAAAACAATAAAACCTTTTATTGCCTCCTTTAATAACTTAAATTCTATCAAAAGACATTTATTATAAATATCATCTTGGAAAACTCAGTTTTCCCTGGGTTAATGACAGTACTAATGAGTTCACCAGTAACCATTTGCTAGCCATGGATTATGCTGGGTCCTTTGTTTTCCTGTTGAGTTAACACTTCACTTGAGTTTCTCTGTAGTCCTCCAGGGTTTTGCTGTATTCCACATTTCTTTAAGCTAGCTGATGCTACTCAAATGTTAATCACATACTCTATGATCAGCAGGGTTACAAGAAATAGTACCCATTTCATCAGTGGGTTTTTCATCCACCTAGAGAAGTGCATTTCAACTAGAAAATGAGTAGTTTGATAGCATGTGAAGAAGGTGAAAAGAAGCAGACAAATTTAAAGGAAAGCAACTTACCTTCCCATCTGTGTGAATGTACATATCCTCTTGCATATGTGTATCTGAAGGTAGGGAGAAAGCACTAATTTACCATGAAGCAGTTCATTAAGGCTGAAATTCTCAGACAAATCGCAAGTCAGTTAGAGACTCCCAGTAACAGCCTCACATTCTTATTTCCAGAGGAGAATGTGGCCAAGAAAACAGAGAACTATTGCCAACATGGTAAATCAAATTTCCTCGTGAAAAGAACTGCCCAAAATAATCAGTGTTTCAGGGTACCCACAGAGTAGCAAGGAAAAAAAGTACTAGGTAGAAAAAAATGGTTCTTGCAAAAGAGAGAAATTTCTGAAGTGACAGAGGGAATGACAATAACCTAGTATACTTTTCAGGGACAGTGATCTTGAAATGCTTTGCACAGTACTCAAGTCCAGCATGGAGAAAATAACAGCGCCCATCCCGCTGATGCATATTGAAAGCTATGACTTTAAAAAGACTTTTATGTTCAAGTTGTTTTTATCCCTCTACTTTGGACCAGTGTGGTTCCTTACAAAATGCACCACCCTGATTTTCAAACACTACACAAGAATGAAAGCACAGTCATTCTGAACGTAAATACATGGATTTTCATGAAGCTATACAGTCAAAGTAGCTTTTATTCTTTTGATATCTAATATAAAGAGGAGTTATTTAAAGCATTTAGGTGGAAGCAAAATACTTTTCCTGACACATACAGGAATAGATGAAAGATTTTATAAATGGCTTCTTTTTTCTTTCCTTTCCAAACTATGTAAAGGTTTGGGATATAAGGGCCATTTTTCCCTCCCCCAAGCCCTTGACCCAGTCTTCAGGAATTAAGAAAAGGTGACACGAAAGTGTTTTCCCAGCTTACCTGCTAGCCTTGAATCTGCAAGGATCCAGGGAACAAAGCAGTTCTGGCTTTTTCTGGATCTCACTCATTGCTGATGAGATGGTCATGGTAGGGCTCTCCTCCTCTTCGCTGTGATCTGGGAAGCAGTGTCCCTACAGGCACTTGGCAAATTGGAGGAAAGTAAGCAAGTGCACATTTCATTCCTCATCTCAATAATCTATGTTTCAAGGCTAATGTTCTTATGTTCTTATTTGTTATGCAATTGATTCTATTTTACATTCTCTTTTAATACAAGGGAGGTTTTAGCAGGAGTATTGTAAATATGTGCATTCTTATGATTAAAACAATTATAATGATGTGTATTTTATAGTTCAATAAAAGTTGTTTTTATCAAAGGAATTTCAAGATAAAAGTAACAGGTGGAGGAAGATGTTGGGTATAGAGACTTTGAGAGTTTCACTGTGTCTTTGTTACTTTTCTTCCACTGCTGGGACAAAATACCCAATGCCCAAAATTAAGGAAGGAAAGGTATATTGAGCTCAAAGTGTGTGGAGGTTTCAGTCCACAATTAGCTGGCTCCAAGGCAGGATGGCATGGCTGAGGGGCAAGAGTTGATGGCAATGGAAGACAGCAAATCAACCAAAGCAAAAATGGGGACAACGGGCCTCTTTTCCTCTCTTATATTATATGCAGGCTCTTCTTGCACAGGCTCAGGATATTTACAAAGTGAAGCCCCCTGCTGAGTCACTTCATTAAACTTCTAAACTTCTCAAATTGCCATAATGAACAGCATCCTAGAGCAGTAATGGCGTGTTCTCTACACTCCAGGATGTAAAGCTGCTGAGTTACTCAGTTAAGCTTCTAGACTTCTCAAGTTGACGCAATAGATCAACCATTAAGCACTGGAATGATTGGTTTCAGCAGCCACTTGGCCTAGGTATCCTTGCCTTATACCTTTAGAAACAATTTCCCTAGATTTTCTCTCTGCGTGAATTATATACTGGATAAGGGCAGGAAGCATGAAGAATCACACTGTGGTATACTGTAGTATAGGTCAGCACAGGCAGCATGGCGTGGTGCAAAGGACACAGTGCTAGATGTCAAGAGCGTTGGGTTCTGCTCAATGTTTAACGCTAGTTGTACAATTTGGACAAATTGTATTGGTTACTGTAAGATGACCATGATAATATTAATGGTGTTGGTGGTGGTGGTGGTGGTGATGATGATGGTGGAAACTAACAATCATTAAGCACTTGCTGCCTTCCAGATAGTGTTTTAAGTACTTAACAATTTAATCTCTGTAATATCCTAATAAAGTTGATGTTGTTTTTCTCATTTTGCAGATGAAGGAACTAAGACATAAAAAGTTTACTATATTAAGGTCATGCAGCAAGAGCAGGGTTAGGATCATGCAACCTGGCCTCAAAGCTTTTGGGTTTCCTCTTGGTAGTGGCTAAAGTCCCTTTAAAGTCTAGGGTTCTATTTTAAAGGAAGCACATTTCTGAACAGAAATGAAATGCAGTGTTTGAATGATAGATTCCAAAGGTTTAAAAAGTCATTCAATAATTTGGTTATAAATTTAACAATTTATGATTTAAAATTATCTATCAATCAATCTATCTATTATCTAGCTATTATTTTTTTTTAACATCCATTTTAAATATAAATCCAGGACTCTGTTGGCTTCAGCTGCTCTCAAAATTTTAGAACCTAAATTGTGGCTCTGTTATGGCTTATATCTAGAGCTCATGTGTTTACAGGTGTGGTTTTTGAGAGGTGACTGGATTATAGATCTGTTATACTGAATTATGGGTTTAATAACTGAATTAGTCCACTGATTGGTTTAACATTGTTATGGATGTAATAACAAAGTCCACTGTGATTGTGGGTGGCACCAACCAACAAGCTTACATCCTGAGTGGAATAAAAAGGGAAAGGAAGCCTCACTGATGACTGCTTCCTGCCTCCTGCTTGTCCTGCCAAGTACTGTTTCTCCTCTGCGATGCCCCTCTGCCATACTGCCTTGCCTTGCAGCCAGCCAAGTATGGATTGACATTTCTACAAACTGTGAGCTAAAATAAATCTTTCCTCCTTTAATTTGTGAATGTTGGGTATTTTGTTCCAGCAATGAGACAGTGACTAAAACAGGCTCCTTTAGAAATGGTAATTCTGTTACTAATCACCACTGAAAAGTATTTTATCTCATCATTTTCTTTATAATAGTTATTGGTGTCACAAATGGAACTTTAAGAAATGAAATTAAAAATGGAGAATTGTAAGGCAATCAAATTATTGTACCTCTGATAGTACACAATAATATCACACAGTATTGGGATTGTCTTACCTATGAAATCCTAAGTGTTCTACAGATTTGGCCTTATTTGCTTTTATATTATCTCTGTTGTGTGTATATTTTACCTCACAGTTTCAGAAGCTACAGTCCATGGTTGGCTGTCTTAAGTGCAGAAGGCACATAGCAAAAGGATCACACAGTAGAAAGCAGAGAAGAGGAAGGGAGGAGGTGGTGGAAGATTTAACTTTCCAGATCATGCCCTCAGTGATCTATCTCCAACCAGACCCCACTTCCTAACAGCAAGTCAGCTGTGATGCCACAATAATCAAACTACCTCCTGAAGCCCCACCTCTGAACATATGAGACTTGGGGGGCATTCTAAGTCTAAAGGATAACAATTGGTTTAGATTTGGAGTTTTAATTCCTAGAATGTAGGTGATTTGGCTGATTAGGGCAGGAAGGATTGTAGTGCACTTGTTAGTGCACTGGTCAAGGATCAATAACTAATGCTAAGATTAGGTGTACAGAAAAAACACCTGCTGTGCTTTTCATATTCAATGTCTCTGAAAGGCTCATATGTTGCAGGTTTGGTCCCCAGTCTATGGCATCATTCGGAAGTAGCTAGGTCTGTAGGTAGTGAGGAAAAGTGGAAGGAAGTTGGGTGATTGGGGGGATGACACTGAAGGGGATATTAGGACCTGACCTCTTCCTTTCTCTTTACTTCCTGGCCTCCATGAGATGAACCATATTGCTCTGCCATGCATTTATGCCTTCATGATGTACTGTCTTGTCATAGGCCCAAAACACCTAGGCCAGGTGGTCAGGGAGTGAAACCATGGTCAAAATAAATATTTCCTCCTTGAAGTTGATTTCATTAGGCATTAATGTTACCATAATGGAAGCCTGACTAAAACAGCAATGAGGATATACTCAGAGGATTGCTATTTCTTCTCTAATTTTTAAACAAAACCTGGAAGACCATTTTGGAGGAGAAAGGGAAGGGAGTTTCATCTTTCTTGACTTTCACCTTAATAAGGAAAACACTCTTGGCTCTAATATGAAGTTTAAGGATTCTATTCTTCCTCTGGTTGTTTGCATCTTACTTTTATATGCTGCTACTTACTCTAGAAATTTGACTATGAAGAATGTCTGGTGATACACAGACCTTACTAGAAGCCTTAGTGCTGTATGCTATAGGTTGTCTTCCCCTAACCAAGTGGCATTTTCAGGGAGGAAGTCTTACTTATGTACTTCTTCTGCTACAGACGAGGATGACCAGAATTTTCCTTCCAGTATATAATGCCACGTGAGAGTTTTTGGTTTAGATGTAAAACGTTCCTCCAAAGCCTCATGTACTCAGGGCAAAGCTTTTGGAACGTGACTGGATCGTGGATGTGCCAGTTGGAGATGTGGCCAGGCTGTAAGAAGTAGGTTACAGAGAGCATGACCTGGAGGAAGTGTATTTTTGTCCCTGGCTCTTCCTTTTTTTGCTCTCTGATTCCAGGTGCCATGAAGTGACCAGCTTTTCTTCTCTGTGCTTCTCTGCTATCATCTTCTGCCTTAGAGCAAGCCAATCACAAATAGAAGCCTCTGAAACTGTGAGCCAAACTGAACATTTCCTCCTTTAATTTGTGAGTATTGCGTATTTTGTCTTGGCTGAAGGAACCTGACTAATACAGTAGTCATTATCCAAATATTAAAAAAAGACTTTGAAGCAATGAAGGGGGCTGATATCATATATACAAAATTGCTTGAATAAAAATCAAAGCAAGATGAATAGGCTTAAATTACAGAAAGGAAAGTTATGGAGTGGTTTCCTAGAAACTGAGATGGTTTATAGGATTTTTGCCCTAGGGAAGTTTTTAAATCAGAAAAGTTGAATATTTGTTGAACATCTTACCTGGCAAATTGTAACTACCTTTCAAATACACTGCATATCTTCAATATTGACTATGTGGCCTCCTCAGAAGATATATTCAAGTTCTGATCACTGGAATCTGTGAGTGTGACTTTATTTGTAGAAAAGGTCTTTGCAGATGTAACTAGGTAAAGGATCTTGAGATAACAAGGTGCTGAGTTTTTCTGATAAGATGTTCAGACATATTCTTTGTCTATAGTTCTAGCGTTTTTGTTAGTTTTCTTTTAAACTTCTAGGCACTTTTTATATATGAACGTGACTCTTTGTGATATGCGTTGCAAATATTTTCCTCCTTTTTGTCTTTATGCTAGTTTTGAAGCTCATGAATTTCATATGGTTGAGCTTATCAGTTCTTTTTTTCTTTAGTTATTAATATTTAGGACTGTTATATTCTAAGTTTACAAAGGAACTCAACCATTCTATGATTTTCTTTTAATTTAAATACTAAATACTTTTAGAAGATTTCTTTGACTACACATGATATCCTGTATGAAACAGTGTCATTCTTCAGATGACTATTCAGTTGTCCAAACATTATATATTGTTTCATTTTATAAAGAATTGAGTATCATCTTTATTATGCACCAAATTCTCATATAAATTGGGATTGATTTCTGGAGCTCATCTTTTTTCAGTGTTACACACTTATCCCGGTAATATATTGTGGCTTGCAAGTCTGTTCTATTTCAGAGATTTCTTGGTTTTTGTTAGCTGTTTATTTTTCCTCATAAACATTAGAATTAGCTTATGTAATTCTAGAAAAAACATTCTTTTTTTTACATTCTCATGGGGACTGTTACATTTATGAATTAGTTTAAGAACTGATATCTTTCCCAAATAAAGTTTCCTCATGTCTAACCTTGGCATTTCATCACATTTATTCAATTTTTTAGGTCTTCACAAATATATCCATTTTTTCCTCATCTTGATTTGCATGCTTTCCCTTAGAGCTATTTGCCGTGTCCAAGGCAGCTCTTGAAATTCTTGGCGTGAAGGAAGGTGGAGGATGAAGAAATAAAGTCAAGAATTAGAAAACAGAAAACTGAGGTCACGTGGAACCCCTCTGGGAGAACAGGGACTGTTGATTTATACACTAGGCAGGTTGATGTCATGTGACACCCTTGTGCCTGGCAGCATGTTTGCTTGGATTGTCTCAGGCTCTCCGTGTTTTCTGAGCTGCAGTAGTTCATTCAAGTGGCTCACTTTGAGGTCTCTTTATTTTCCTTTGTTCTCCAGACTGGCTTTGCTCGAGTCCAGCACATGTGATCAATTTCTAGCTTCAGCCACTCCCCACTGCTATTCCTAGATATTTTATTGGTTGGAAAATCATTACTATTGCCATTATAAATTGCTCTTTTCAGTTTTGTTATAAATGTTGCAGCTCATCTACATGAAAACTATTACCTTCTACAGATTGTGTATCTGCATACAGTACCATGTACAAAGTATTTATTGTGTGTCTGCTGTAAGATAGGCTTCCGTGTAGTAACAATGACCCTGTCACACAAAAAAGAAACTTAGCTCTTTCTCACAATTAACTAATGGCCCAGTAGAAAGTAAATATAAAAGCAAACAATTTAATGGGTTAATGCTATTTGTAGTAAAGGCTAAGAGGATAACAAATAGTCATACAGAATAATTATTTAAGTATATCTTATCTACCCAACTTATAGAGACTTTGAAAATTTGATTTATCCTTTATTTCCAAGTCTCCAGATCCTATCCCAGTTCCCAGGAAACAAAGGCATAAAATATTTATTGAATTGAGCACAAGTGAATGTGATTTGAGCTTAGGATCAATAGTGTTTTGAGTCCATGGGCCATAATGACATGAAGCCCAGATTTTTCAGCCCATTTCTTATGTTAAATGTTCTATAAGGGTGTCATCACTGTACTGGCCTGAGGATTGATTAGGAAAAGTAGTTCTAGCTATAGTTCTAGCTTTTCATCAAAGTGTCCTCCCAGGTCTCAAGTCCATGATGGGTTTCTAGACCTCCACGTAAGTGCTGCGAGCTATGATAGCTGGAATAGATGCTTCTTTTGCAGAATTTTGACTGAAGTATGAAGGTTAAATTAAGGTCATTTAATCTAGTTGGAGCTTGTGTGTTCTTTCAAGTCATGTGTGTGAAGATTTACATCTCTAACAACAGCAGCAAAGCAAGAGAACAGTATCACAGCGAAATTTCTATTTGTATGTATAGGCTTTTCGTTGCATCATTTTTCTGTCTCCAAATGTTAATAAGTGGTAAGTAAAGAATTGAGGGTTTATTATGTTTTTATTTATTTATAGCCTATGTTGCTCTGGAAAGAATTTAGATCAGCTTTCAGGAGTAACTAAAATGCAAAAGTTACATATGGTGAAAGAGGATGGGAAAGAAATGGGAAGCAGTTAACAAAGCTGCGGACACACCCCAGATGTGCTGTGGGTCTGCTCACATTTGGGCTCCTACTTATTAGAAAACATAATGAGCTTCACTATAATTTATAGTACAGATAGGATTTTAAAAACATGTTAATAATGGCAAAATACAGTTGGTGCTTACTCTCTTCTAGGCATCGTGCTAAGTTCTTTACATGCATTATTTAAATTCTTCCTTGCAGCCGCCTGATGAGATGGGTACTCAAACTATTCTGTTTTATTGGAACTGGGAGGAATGGCTGTTGCTAACATTGAGGTAAGAAGGAAAATATTCAAAGAGCTTTTATAAAGATGGCTCCATGCAGCAATAAGGGATAAGACTCTTCATATCTGGACACAGCTATGAGATTCACACATCTGTCTTTTGCATCATCCCTTGTTCTAAGGGCCTTATGTTGAGTTCAGATTGATTCTTTAAGGTATCAAATGCCATAAACATATCTTCTGACAAAGATTCCTTCAGGGGTAGCATTCAGAGTATCTAGAAAAATATCATTTAAATACCATTTAGGGATTTGAGAATTACATCTTTTAATGAAACAAAATGAAAAGTGTTGCCTTGGAGACAATTTTAGACATTGAATTAGAAACCAGTCTAAGACTGGTAGCACTTGAGCATGGTCAAAGCTTCCTTCCTTTATTTTTCATTCATGACTCCTCCAGACTGGTGGACTAGGGTATATTAGTTAGGCCATGCTACACTGTGCTGCAAAAATAAGTAAGTCTCTGAAGTGCACTGATTCTGCACAAATATTTTAAAACCTTCATTTATGCTCTAAGGTTTGTATCTGATAACTTTCTTCCATCATGTAGTCAGGCTTCCTGGAGCAAATGACATCCCAAATCAATATATTAAAGGAAAAGAGTAAACTTGGTGAAGGATTACTAACTCTTAACTTTCTCAAATGGGAATGGGTGGATTATTCCTGCTCATGTTCCACTGACAGGAACCTGATATCATTCTGTTGCACAGTGCTATAGTTTGTGTCTACATATCTCATCCAAAGCCTCATGCAGTTATGAGGTGGGCTTCTGGAGTTTGTGATTGATTCGTGATCAATTATGGATTATGATCAATGGGATTTTGGGTCGGAGAGCTACACTAACCCTGGCATGGGTAGCCTGCATATAAGAGATGGAAAGAGGCTCGCTCTTCTTTCCTCTTTTCTTCCTTTTGGTGTCTTCTGTTTCCAGGAATGGTTACCCCTTGACCATGCCACTCTGCCTTATAGCCAGCTAGTTATGGACTGAAATCTCCACAAACAGTGAGATAAATAAATCTTTCCTCCTTTAACTTTGGGTGTCAGGTATTTTGTCTCAGCAATGAGAAAAGTAACTAAAATGCATAGAATTTTGAAACACGGAGAAGCACATGGATATTTAAGGAAACTGACCATCTGAGCTCCACAGGAAGTAGGTCTACTGGGAACTTCTCTTACTTTTGTTTTCTTTCTTCTTGCCCTCTCATCTCCTATTGCTGGAAACCGTGTTATGATGTTGATGAAAGCGAACAGCTTGATACTGGCTAGCGGAGGCTTCCTTGACAGTGGCTGAAGAGGGAAAACAGAGGGAAGGGAGGGAATAAGGAAGGGACATTTTCCCACTGCCATTTATCACTTCTTTACTGCCTTTTTTCACTTTCTCCTTTCCTCACAGCCTAGCCATGAGTGACATTTGCAAGTGAGAAACTGGTGAGAGGGTGGAAAGAGAATCAATTCTGCTCCTTGAAAGGTTTTTGGACTTTTTCCTCCTTGATTGCCTTTCCTTTCCCTTCATGTGAGAAACACTCAACTCATCAAGACATTTTAGCAGACTCTGTGAGTAGGTCAGGAGTAAACTCTGAGTACCTAGAAATGCACATTCTATGGCACCTGGCTCCAGTGATACTCAGTGAACACTGAGAACCAAAGAGTGATAAACACCACTGTAGAAAGCCAGACAGAAAGCAAAGTCGTTTAATGCTTGGCTGAGTAGAATGCTGAGTGCCTTCACCTCCTGTGAGGAGAGGATCCCTGAGAAGAGAGGCTGACCTCCACAGGGAAGCCTTGAGTTGGAAGCAAGCAGGAAAAGGCAAATAGAGATGTAGAATCTAGAAATCTCAGTTTGGCACGGTTTCATTTCTCCCTCTCTTTCCCAACCTTTGGTCTATTTCTCCTCTACCCTACAACACAAATCCTGATGCCGCTCTTCATAGACTTCTCCTGCCTTTGTTCCTCAGTCTGTCTTTGCCTACTTTTCCTGCACATGGAATGCAGACAGAGAATGTTCCTGCTGAGGCTTGGGACCCTGTGTCATGGTTTATGTCAGTGGTCCCCAAGCCTCATGCAATTATGGATGTGGCCAAATCTAGCATTTGTAATTGGTTCGTGGTCTAGCACTTGGATTGGTGGTGTGTTTCACCCACCCAGGGTATGATGTTTCTGGGAAGAAAGTGTGTCTCTCTCTCTCTTGCCTGTATGCACCTTGCTGTTTGCAGCCAGCCCTGAGTGGCGGCCTGCCATGCCATTGTGCTGCTCGGAGCCAACTGAGTATGGACTGAAACCTCCAAGAACTGTAAGAAATAAGCCTTTCCTTCCCTAACTTTGGATGTCAGGTATTTTGTCTCAACGATGAGCAAAAAGTAAGACACGCTGTGAGGTGTTTCTGTGTAGCTAGCTCCCTGAGCTGGCATGACGAGAGATCCACCTATTTTGTAAAAAACATATAAGAGAGTGGGGAAAATATTATACTGCCACGTGTTTAGCAATGTTAGGTGCTTTATGAGGTAAACACAAAATTGCATTTGCATGCTTATGATGTAGACACATTTTGTAATGTAATCTGGAGACTTTGTCACCTTTTATATTAATACAAATAGTAGGAGATGCAAGTCATGATTAAAGTTTAGAGCAACAATTGACTTAAATGACTAGTGAGGTTTCTTCCTACCCATAGTTTCCATTAGGATGTGACATTTTATTTGTTTTGAACATATGGCTTTAAAATGGGCCTCCGGAACATAGGTTTACCTTTAAGAAAAGAACTATCTGCAGTGTGTCAAGTTCTGATTTCTTTAATCTATTTTCACTCTGAAGTTTTCACATATCCCATGCTTTTTTCTACCCTTTTTGCATATTAACACATGATTCTTCTTTAGTCCCAAATTGCTTAGCTTTGATAATGCGCATTTTAGAAACTTCATTTGTTATTTCATGAGGTTAAATAAATACTTCTCTAAGAAGTTAGAATGTACTTCCAAATGGTGACAGTGGAATATTTTACTAATTTTCTCTTAAGTCCTTACAACCATGCCCATTAAAATATTTAACTGATTCTCTAAACCTACTAAAATGAGAAATGATTATTAATATTTTATCATTCCTGTAAATAAACTGTGCCATTCTAGTGAATGTACAACCAGAAGTAATCTCTAAAAGAAGTCATTAATGATATGCAAAAGGGATTGTGGGAATTCCTTATAGTGCTTTCTTGGAAGTATGTTTTCCTAAAGACAGTTTACATTTGTGCTCAACTGCTTTTCTGCTCTCTGACACACATTTTAATTTCTGTTATTAAGTCAGACTCGTACACCACATGGGCATAATACTGTTAGATATGATGAGGCTTACAGAGTTCCTTCAAGTCACCCTCTGCTTCCTCCAAGGCAAACAAGAATTCTTTCTGCAGCTTCATCCACTCAAGGGCATAAGTTTCACAATCTCCTTTGGTAACAATTTTAATTTGTAGCAACACTGTCTTTCAGGGCTTTTTTCCCAATAAAAATGCAACTGAAATGCCTCTTGTATTTTTTTTTAAACAAACTTTAAGGAACAAGGTAAATGGCTGTTTAGATTCCTGATAAAATTGTGAGCTTATGGTTGAATATTTCACTGAATGCATCAAACTAAGATTGACTTCCGTTCACTTTAAAATGATCTTTTGTCATTTCTTTGAGTGTCTTAGCCAGGACCAAATTTGTTATTTTATATATTCAGGAAAGACATTGTCTAAAGGGAAGAGTGCAGAACTTTGGTACAGATGCTTTAGAGACAGGTCTTGTTGAAGGGAATTTCTGTGGGAGTAGATCGAAGAAAATATTCATGGAGAATATTAATGGCTGTGATTTTAAAAGGAGGGTGAATAACTGATTCAAGGAAGAGACAGCTAAGAGGCAAATGGGCCGAAAGGGCTAAAAATTAAACAATCAAATGTATTTCAGGATCAGCCTCACTCAGAAGGGGACACGCATTGGAAATGGACTGCGTGAAAAGGGCTAAAAATTAAACAATCAAATGTATTTCAGGATCAGCCTCACTCAGAAGGGGACACGCATTGGAAATGGACTCTGCGTGAAAATGAAAGCCATTCTAACCCTGTGAGGAGAGAGTAGTGCATGGTGGGAGAACAAAACTGCTGGAAGCTCAGGGATTAATGATCCATAGTGTGGAAAAGCCACAGGTGCAGGCGGGCTCCTGAGAATCCCTGCCATGAGCTGGATTTATGATGGTGTGCAAGGCTGGGGACAGTTATTAGTAAATAACTGGGATGGTGTGGGAATGACCTGAGCACTGGTCTATACTCAATCAGAGGACAAGCTCTGCCTAATTCTCCTGGGGGAGTGTTAGCAGGTGAACACAGCTAAGACCAGGCTTTGTCTCACTGGGGGCCTGTTAGTGGCTGATGGGGGACAGGTACTCTATTTCTGTATACAGAGAAGTTCTGTTTATTAGGAAAGCAGGGATGAATGACTGAGAGACCATGGATCTTTCTCTTGTGGTCTAGCTTTTAAGTACAGCCCATATCTGAGTGGAACCTCATTTAACTATGATTATTTTGGAGAGACTAATGAGATAGTACCTTCCTCTCCCTCTTCTTCTCTCTTTCTCCTTCTCCATTTTCTTCTTCCTCCTCCTCTTCTCCTCCTCCTCTTCTTTCTCCTCCTCCCCTTCCTCCTCCTCCCCTTCCTCTACCTCTCCCTCCTCCTCCTCCTCCTCCTCCTCCTCCTCCTCCTCCTCCTTCTTCTTCTTCTTCTTCTTCTTCTTCTCCTTTCTCTTCCTCTTCTTCTTCATTTTTTGTCAGTAGTGGAGACTGAACCAAGGGGCCTTGCACAGGCTGGCCTTGAACTTGCAATCCTCCTGCCTCAGACTCTGAAGTACAATGATGCCTCAAATTGCAAACTTAATTATTTCTACAATTCTGGTTGTGAACCAACTTTGATGAAGACTGAAGCAAATTTTCCCATAAGGGCAACATTGTACCTAACCATTCAATTTCATTTGGTTCTCATCTAAAATAGTTCACAACCAGAATCATGGAAAGAATGAAGTTCATGAATTAAGGTATCTCTGTGTTGGGACCACAGATTTGTGCCATTGAGCCTGGATGACATATGATTTTATCAAAGGTATTTGATGATAATTTACATTATCAACTGTGTGTTTTCCTACTTACATACATTGAGTACTTACTATATCTAAGAACCAATGCATACAGATAGAACTACAGACTTCTATATTATGAGGTGTGTTGTTTGGTTTATTTACCAGAATGCTAAGAAATATTTTAAAAATCAAGTTTTTTCTTAGCCTGGAAGCCTCATCATTTGATATATTTTTGAGTACCTTATATGTTGTTTGATTGTTTCCTTTTTACACTAAATTAAAGATACAATTTACTGGTTTAAATCCAATAAGATGCAAATTAAAGCTAAATATATGCTATTTTCTTCACATGAAGTAAATCTCATCTTTGTTTCATAGCATTTTGAACTGAGGCAGCCTGGAATTTTCGGTCATTAGTGTTGGAGTGTTTTTTGTATGCACTTAATTCATAACAGCACATACAATAAAATAGCATTCAAGATACTTTGACAAACTCAGTGTCTTTGATCAAGGTGGTGCTGCTGGTAGAAGTAGCCAGTTGGTGATACACACAACGCTCTGTTCTCTCTCACCAGTAGAGGTGGGAGGGTACCTTCGCGTCCTAAAAATGACTTAGAGGGATCAATGAACTGTGCATAAAGTGAAGATGAAGCCAAAACTCCAGCGTCAAAGATAGGAATTGTCAGTATTTGAATCCTTAGTTCCTTAACCAGAATTCCCACAACCAAATGTGATGACAAAAATAAGTTCAGAAGCATTTTTCTTTTTTACTTTGGAGATTTTTGACATGCTTGAGCAAGTGGCATTTCCTTCATTAGGACTATTATTGCTATTATTTGGCTTCTGGCTACATGTTCCCCTGCTTTTCAGCATCTAACAATCAGCAGATATGCCATGAACCACAAATAACAGCCTAGCACCTATTTTCTGAGAGGTAGAGACATCCACATTCAAGGCTATTTGAAGATGAAATAGCGACTAACTTGGCCTCTGTGTGTTTCCATCAGAAGTAAGTGTGGGTTGGTAGATACATGAAGAGCAGCCAGATTTACTGCCAGTGGCTGGGCTGGTAAGTGTTTCGTGTTGTTTAGCACCACACAAGATGGGGCTTGGACATATTTGTACGCACATCCTTTCATTAAATAAATAATCATTCTTGACCTTTGCAATATGAACAAGATAATGCTACTACCACAAAACTGACAGCTTTGTAACATCAAACATCTATTAACTAGCTAATTGTAATCATTCCAAATATATGCCACACATGATAAAAACATACACTGTTCTATGTTGATTTACCCCCTCAAAAAAATTTCATGAAAGCTTCCGGACCGAGGCTGATAGACTAGAAGAATGGAAAAGACTTGCTGGCATTACGAGCTGCCATAGGCACCCAAGGGCACCTGTGTCTAGATTATTTAGGGGATGACAGTGTGTCTTATGGGTCTGCTTTTCAGTTTCTTGCAAAGAAATGCATTTTATACCCACCAGAAAGCACCAAGCAAGCTGCCTGACCGACCACACGGCAGGATGACCTTAAAATAACTACACTGAATGGAAGCTTGAGGGGTGTAAAGGCGGAGGGTGTCAGGAGTCTCTCCTCTTGCAATCCTTCTGCTCACTTCTTGCTAGTTGCTGCTGACCCACTGCAGTATTTTAGGCCTCAGGATGGTGCACAAAGATAAAGAGGGAGAGAGACACATGTAAAAAAAAAGTGATAGATATGCTAAGTATCTTGATTTAAGCACTTCATAATGTACACAGTACCTGCATCAAAATACCACTCTGCACCCCATATGGTCAGGCCCTGACATCCAAAGGTTTGACTTAGAATTGATGCTGCAATATGGCCTCAGCCATTATGGATTCAGTAGAAACTGTACTTTTGAATGTTGGTTGTTTCCTAGCTACCAGAACGTAGCAGGACACTGTTGTGTTGTTGGGAACCGGAGTAAACTGCTGCTCCCTCAGCCACAGGATCATGAGGGCAAATGGCTGAGAGTCTGCAGCCCACAGATGGTTCCCATCTTGTCGGGCTTTGACTTATAGTCTTCCGATTTTATGTTGTTGGGAAGCTGATGTGCGCCGAGCAGAAATCACACTCAGCCATACATTAGCCATATGTTAATGGGGAGTACTCACACTGCCATTCTGTCTTTCATTTTCTGTACTATCGTCGATGAATTACGTGAGATATTTAACAGTTCTCTGTTGTGAGACATAGACTGCTAGATGATATTGATCAACTGGAGGTTAATACAAGCATTCTGGGCATAGTTTAAGGTAGGATAGGATAGGCTTCTAGGGCAGAAGTATTACACACATTTTCCACTGAAGATCTTTCCAATTTAGGACTTTTTGGGGGAGGGACATGATTCAATCCTTGTCATGACCTGCACAACCAGTGGGGTCCTGAGAAGGGGTGATGGGAGATTAAGAAAAAACTGGACACTTACTAAAAGGAAAGCTGGGACCAAGTGGGACCTGACCTCTCTGATGGACAGGAGCAACAGTCCAGCACAGTCTGTGTCTTTTTCTATACATAGCAAAAAGGGAAGAAGTGAATAAAAGGGCCCAAAGTGCGAGATCTCAGTGTTTTGCTGAGATCACTGAAAATGAAATGTTCCCAGAGCTCACCATGCTGTAGTCAACAGGGACAAACCCAAGCCGGACACCAGCAGGACTGGCTTTGCTCTAATCCCAGCAACTTGTTCACGTGGCTCGCCCCTCTTATTCAGCTGCTCCCCACAAATTTTATGTGCGTAAATCAAGGAACATCTATATGCAACAGCTATTTGTCAATTAAAGAGAGGCTAAAACTCATCACTGGCTTCTGCATGTGCTTCGTGCGGGATCTGCCACCGGCTACGCTGTTTGTAGGAGTGGCATCCTCTCTTCAGTGTGCTTCTGGTCCCTGGTCCTGTTCTGCAGCTTGCCACCACAACGCATTCATTCCTATTTGTTATCCTAGATTCAACTTGACAGTGTTTTCTGGACATACTGTACCTCTCAGTTCAGGCTCTGGGGTTGTCCTGATGCTCTGGGTGCAAGGCATATTACAGGACCCTCATTTTGGCCTCAGGCGCAATGTGAGTGTTTGGAGGAAGAGGTTAACTCATGGGCAGGAGTTGGGGATTCACGAACAGATCCTTCTCCCTCCCTTTTTGTGGCGAGGTGTTGCTGGGAACAGTGGTTTGTAGCACTCTCTGAAGACACCTGTGAGATTTAGCAATCACCTAGATTGGTCCGCACCCAGGCACACATACCTGTGTTTGCTACCTTTCTGCTCTGTCTGTTCCTGATTTATTTACTCCTTCATTTCTGCTTCCTGGAACTATGCTGTTCTCAATCCAAGAGTAGCACATAAATTCTTGCCTCAGGCTGTGTTTAATAAAGCCTGACTTGGTTTCTGATGTCTCACTGCTGACATCTTGCAAGGCTCACCCTTCCTTTTTCTATGATCAAGGATTCCTGAACCCAGCACCACCCACCGCCCACCATAAAATACCAAGCTAGTCTTCTCTTCCAATTGCCTTCAGCTAGTTCCTTTGGGGGCTACTCAGTTCTCCCCAGGAAGCCTGATTATGAGAATAGTAAACATTTTCATCCCTTTTTGGTTTGTGTGCAGTGCCAACAGCTTGTACATCTGAATGTAATTCTGAATGGTGTTCACTGTGTTTCTGCAGAGCGACTCCAGCATGACAGCTGTACACACTGTGTGCTCTGTGGGACTGAGTCCACTGCCTCCCCGAACAGTACACATTGTGTGCTCTGTGGGACTGAGTCCACTGCCTCCCCGAACAGTACACATTGTGTGCTCTGTGGGACTGAGTCCACTGCCTCCCCGAACAGTACACAGTGTGTGCTCTGTGGGACTGAGTCCACTGCCTCCCCGAACAGTACACAGTGTGTGCTCTGTGGGACTGAGTCCACTGCCTCCCTGAACAGTAGAGTTCATTGGAGAGATGAGGGATGAGGGCCTGGGATTTAGCTCAGTGACATAAGCACCTGCCTTTCAAGCACCAGGTCATGAGTTTGATCCCCAGTACAAAAGAGCAAGAGAGAGAGAGAGAGAGAGAGAGAGAGAGAGAGAGAGAGAGAGAGAGAAAGGGACAGAGGAGGGATGAGTAGGAAGAGTGGGCATTGTCTAAGTGCTGGACCACAATGCACAGAACAGCTGCCCCAATCCAGGCAATGACACTTAGGTCCTTTACTCTGTGGGAGTTACAGGAGGACTTGGAGGGGGGTGGGAGGGGATGCTTTGGAGAGTCTTGAGCCCCACTCTTAGCCAGGAGAAGGGAAGGCAATGTTTCCTCCTGAGGAAGTGAGTTTCTCACTTTGAGTCACCAGAACAGGTTTACCAGTTGGGATTTTCCAGAGATATAGAGCCAGTAGATACAGATGCAGAGATACGTACTCATGAATATACATCCACAGACAGGGAGGATTTATGTCAAAGAACTGGCTCTGGGGATTGAATGGGCCGGGAACTTCAAAGCTGACAAAGTAGAGGGGTGGGATGGAGACCCAGAAAGTGGTGCTGTGCTTCTTGTTCAAAGGCAGCCACTGCAGGAACACTTCTGTCTTCTCTGGAGGAAAGCATACCTTTTAGCTATTAGGGCCTGCAGCATATTAGATAAGGCCCATTCACATGACGGAGAGTAATCCACTGCTCTTTAGAGTCTACTGACTTAAATATCAACCTCTCTGAAAATTGCATTCACTGAAAGAAACAGCTAGACTAATTTTTCACCAAATACCGGAATGTTTTGATGTAGCCCAATTGGTGCATGAAATTAATCATCCCACTGAGCTTTAATTAAGGAGTTTACTGAACAGGGATACTATGTATCTCTAAATTTTGGTGGCGGCAGAGTGGATGATCTGATTTGCACAGACTAGCTGGTTAGTCACTCAGAGCAGAAGTCAAGTGAAATCGCAGCTCTGAGGGTTGGCCTCTGTTTCTCAAGTCAGAGAATGCAGACGTGTTTCTCTCAGGCCAGCTGTGGGCAATGTGAACAAAGGCTGGCATGAAATTCTTTTAGGATCTTATCTAAGCGGGCTGGATGTGTGAAAGATGGAACTTCAGAGAAAGTTCTAGATATGGATGTCTTTCTGGGGCTGGAAAAGGAATACAATCACTCAGTGTCTCAGTCATCATGAGCTACATTACAAAACACCACAGAATGGGTGACTTGACCAACAGATAGGTATTCTGCAGCAGCTCCGGAGGCTGAAAATCTGAGGGTGGGGTGCTAGCATGGTGCATTCTGGTTAAGACTCTGTTGTTCACCAGCAGATGGCTCCTTTTCTCTGAAGCCTCATTTGGCCTTTCTTTTTGACATGGAGAGAGAGAGAGTGAGAGATAGACAGAAAGATAGATGATAGAGTGAGAGAGAGAGAGAGAGAGAGAGAGAGAGAGAGAGAGAGAGAGAGAGAAGTTTCCTGGCATCTTCTTATAAAGAAATCATCAGGAGAGTCACACTCTCATGAACTCATCTAACCCCTGGTAGCTCCTAAAGGTACCACCTCCAAATAACCATGTATGAATTTTGCAGGGTCACAGGTCAGCTCAGCACAGGGGAGAGGTCCCCAGTGGCAGCGTGTCCCAAGAAGCCACAAAGACCCCAGGATTGGGACTCCTCACTCAGGACTGTCTTACCTCTTCCCCCTCTTGGAGTGGCATTCTCGGAGGGTTGAGATGTGGAGGCTAGCCAATGGCAGAAGAGTCAGAAATGTCACTCCAGGATAGGGACAACACATATCTCCCTTCTTCAACAGCCAGCTTTCTGCAGACTTGGGCCCCAGCTGGGACCACTGCATGTTAGGTCAAATTCCGACCAGTGCAGAACTGGAGAGGTTTTGGGCCACGTGAATTTTCATCCTGGAGCAGGGCATGATACAGCCACGCTAAACAATGTTAAAGAGAGGGCAGGGAAACAAAAATCAAGTTTAATTTTATAAAGCATGACTGTTCAATTTAACTATTAATTCTATTTGGCCTCCGAAGCCAGTATTCAGGGGAAAACTTTTAGGTCTTTCCGAATGATTGCTTGATGGGTGGAGTGATCTTAAAAAATAAAATAAAATAAATCTGGGCATGATCTCTAGATTTGAAATTTTTCACAGGTGGCTTTCACTGAAGGAATCCTTGTAATAAAAACCTTAGAAGATGCTGTAATACCTGTAGTGGACGCTAGGTGGCAGCCGTCCACGGGCGCTGCATTCAGTCTGCGTGGCTGTAGTTTTGGGTGAGAAACATTTTTTCCTTTCCTTTCTCTTCTTTTTTTTTGCCCATCCTCCCAGAGCAGCCATATCTCCTGCTTTAGGTAGAAGCTCTTTTCCTCCAACAGTGTTTGTTTTGTGATTGAGTCCAGCTGGGCTCCATGAGGCCAATTTTTCTAATGCTTTCTGAATATCATATATTCTGGTCTATTTATGTTGAAGCAGTTTGGAATCTCTGTTGGTTTGGAAGATTTCTGTCTTTTGTTTTTTCCCTTTTTCTCCCTCTCCCCCTTTGGTCTTCTGGTTTCATTCAAACATAGACAGACACTTTCAGCATCAAAAGCTGTTGTTGTTTTTCCCTGAAAAGTTTGCTACGGTAACGCAGACGTCCTCAGAATCCTAGCACCCATCAGAGAGAGAGAGAAGGCTGGTTTTTATTTTGCTGCTTTTGAGTATTCATTATTCGTATTTGCACATGTCATTAGCACGGTGAGTTGTCTCTCAATTTTTACCAGATGGTGTGATTTTTTTTTCCCTTTGGAATGGAAGTCGAAATTTGCTTTATTAAACTCTGCCCCTCATTAATCTCTTCTAATGAGTCTATTCCTTTAAAATTTCATTCACAAGGATCCAGTCCCACCTAGAAAAAATGTTTCATTTTTCAAATCGTTGCATACTTTTCTATGGTTCTTTAGAAGTGAACATCAGCTATTGTCCGGGGAGGGGCTGGAAAGCCTGGGATATCGAGAACTCCCGGCTCCCGTGAGCTGGTCTCTGATGCGGGACCTGACATTTGTGATTGCATTTGCTTTGCGTCCTCAGGCAAAACAGCAGGTTTGCTGTGACTTTTAGATGAGTTTGTTCACCCTGGTCAGAGATATTGCAGACATGACAGGTACTGTTTTGAACGAGATGAGACCAGGCCCGTTCTGGGCCGTCACAGCACATCCGGTCATGTGGACGGAGCAAGCGTGACTACAGACGCAGCACCTAAGGTGTGCAGGTGGAGTCCTAGGCGGGAGAAGGTCTGGGCAGGAAAAGTGCCCGGTGCAAAAGCGCGAAACGCATTAAACAGAAGGCCTCGTCCAGATGGGCAGCGGGCTACCTAAGGAGCCAGACGTACGGCGAAGTCTGAAAGATCAGCTGACTTCAATCAAGGAAAGGGCAGTGGGGTGGTGTCTTAGTCTGTTATCAGTTGCTGTAATAAAATAGGAGAACCAGGTAACATATAAAGAACAGAAGGTTAAACTGAGTATGGAGGCACTCACCTTATGATCCCAGAACTTTGGGAGGCTGAGGCCGGAGGCTTGCAAATTTCAGCCCAGCATAGGCAACTTAATGACATAGTTAGAAAGGCCCTGTCTCAAAAAAATTATATACGCACATATATACACACAAAATGTACTATGACGTTGCTCAAGTTTACTTGTAGAGAGTTTTAATTTTTTCTCCTTTATAAATTTGTATAATCCTTTCCATTATATATATATACATATACTTTTATATTATATGTTATACTTTTGCACATATACATATATATATGTAAAAGTGAATTTTTTGTGCACGTGAAAGACAATCTACTTGAGCCAGTTGATAATTTGTCAAAATTTTAAAATATGTTTATTTTAACAGATCTTTCACTCCATGGTTTTGTGTTTTAATACAATTTTTAAAATGATACCTAACTAACCAATAGTGTGAGTTTGGGTAAGTTTTCTAATTTGAACAAAAAAGTTAATAATCTTATAATGGAAAGTTAATGATTATGCCCTTTAATGAACTGCTTTGAGGATTAAATAAGATGAAAGCTGTAAAGTGAATTATAAGCATTCAATAAATATTAGCATTATAGTAGCTACCATTACTGGATGGTATGAATAGTAGAGTGTGAGACCCACAGACAGAGCTGCAATGCAGGCAGTGGGGTGATAACCAGGCTCAGGGTAAGGCGAGATGCGTGCCAGTGTTTACTGGAGCTTATGATGCCATTTGCATTGCACAAAGGTTTTCTGGAGCAGAGAGTGAGGAGTTGAGGGAAGGTGTTTGTGCTTGTGCAGCGAGGTGGAGGATAAACCTGGGTCTGCACCCCAATGTGCCTCTTCACTGGGTCTTCTTTGGTGACATTCTGAATTCTGAAACAGCTTAATAAGAAGCTGCAGAACTGACCTTGAGCGCTTGTATAGGATAACTCAGTGGAGTGGGGTCTTTTAAGTCATCATTCCCTTTATCTCTTCAAGCTCCATTCAAACCTGATCACGTTGAGACGTTCTGACTTCCAGCTGAGCCACTGGAAGACTAATGCTGAGGTTACACTCACCCCTCAGTGGGAAGTTGGGGTTGGAATCTAGCCATTCTCAGCTCAGCTCTCGAATCCAGGCATTTTAGTTATTCATTACATCACCACAGCTACAGTTTCCCTTCTAAAATTTCTAGAAATGTCCATGACTATGGCAAAGCAACTACTGTGGAGTTTGTTTTCTTTACCTCAAGAGAGGAGAGTTTAATGAGTGAAGCTTCACGTTGGCTGGAATAATCTGTAAGGAAACTCGGAGCCTTGAGTTTCCTTAATTTCATTGGTAAAGAAATACATGGAGTATCTGAAGTTAAAAAGCACAGTGGTGTCAATGTAATTGTATAATCAAGTCACTGTTTCCAGTGGCCAGTCAGTAAGAGTAGGGGGGACATCTAAAAGACAGCGCAATCACATGCCCACCTTCTATGTTTTGAAATTTCCTCATTCAGTATAAACTTAACCCAGCACCCATGATGATCCAAGCACTGTGCCATGCTATCCTGTCACCTTCTCTGTGTTCAAGAACTTAAGTGTCCCAGAAACAGGCATAAGAAAAAGACTAAGTGCACTGACGATATAGGACTATCATGTAAATATGTAAAAAATGTTATAGGAGCAGAGAGAATCTATGCATCTAGTGAAGTCTGCTTAGTACAAAAATGAGTGCCCCAACAAAAGTGAGAAATATGAAGAAGTAGCTGTGGATTGGGGAGGCAAACCAACTTTAAACAATAAAATATAGAAGAATCCATCTCTGGCTGCAAAGAACAAAGCCAAAGACAATTCTGAGGAGAAAGGAAGAAAGAAACTCAGTGATAGTCTTTTACTACATTGGCTTAGAACTCAGTGGAGGAACTTTCTTCTCTTGGGACTTTTGAGACACATCTGATATGGAATCAATGCAAAAAATTAAATCTAACACACCAGGCCAATGCAGAATTACAGACCAGTGTAATCAGAGAGCACACACAGAGAAATAGATGGTTACATATTTCTCACTACGGTAGCCAGTGTTCTGACAACAATGTCTAACTGTCTTTTCATCATGCTGGGATAACAACTGCTTCTCCTTTTATCTGTCCTTTTCTTAATAATTGCAGGCTCTTTGTGGAAGTGTCGCTATGGGGAGGAGTGTTCATAAATGGGCAATTTTTAGGGAGGTGGTTTGGAATGTAGCAGCCTTATATTAATCAACCAGAAGGAACTTAAATCCATTTGATGCTCAAATAGGAGAGCAGAATCAGTGCCAGTCTAGCAGTTTTGTCTTCATTGTTTCTTCAATTTGCTGTGTTCCTTTGGCTGTGTGAACTTATGTTTTACTGTTTTCTATGTAAAATTCAAGCCCTTGTCTTTCATCCTTCAATATTTCTAAAAAGGGAAATGCTGTCGAGCACGATTTAGATCTCCATGCCTGCGCTTGGGTTCTGAGATGAGTCTTTGGAGCCAGTTCATGTGAGTTGGGTTAGAGGAGCTTGGGTGATAATGAGACAACTGTCCTCATTACTAAGCCTTGAGAAATAATTATCTCAGCCTACAGAGTGAGTTACCTTTGCCCTCATGCCCAGGACCTGGCAGATGGTGGATTCCAGGAGGTTTGGGGATGATTTTCTTTGGATCTTCAAACAGAATGTTTGCAGAAAGTAGAGTTAGATTGAATGTGTTTATCTCTGCTCTTGTCAGCTGGTGGCCTTCAGGGGCATCCAGAGTGCAGGCAAAGGTGCTGTGATTGAGGAGCAGGTACACTCTTTGATTACCTAGTCTGTGGACTCTCTTAACTATTTCATGTCACTGACGCTTATTCCTTTGTTGTAAAAGGAAGTGAATGTCTTTTTCTTAAGTGGATTTCTGCTTCCAGGACTTCTCTGTGTTCTTATCCCAGGTCTCCCTGTCCATTTCCTCCTCTCTCAGTGTATTTGTCATTGGCTGTCATTGTTACGTGAGACTCGGACAAAAAATCAGCACAAAGTGCGGTGTCCCGGACATCACAGTAGCTTTCCAACCTTATTCACATTCCAGCAAAAGTTTAAAAGCAACACAACAAAACACAGAAACCTGAACACATCTGTTGACAATCCTCTTAATCTGTCTGGTATCTGTTTAGCATACCTTTATAAATAAGTATGTGCAAAGATAAAATAAGCCAGCTTGTTTATCAGGCAGGAGTCTGGTAGATTGTAAAATAAATAAAATCAAATAGCTTTAATAATCTCCTGGAGTAAATTGATTTTCTTTCCCTCTGGCAAGTGAGCTGTGTGTATGCTGCCCACATTATGTGGTAACCAATGTGGTGGGTCACCCGCCAGCTACAGGGCCCAGCTTTCTTGTGTCTACAAACCCCTTTCTTGAAGTGACCTATAAGAAGGAAACTGTAACAGAAGCTTCAAAGCTAGTTTAATGAGGGTGACCTAGTTGGGAAAAGTGTTAAAGCATCTCCAGTGTAAAACCTTTTTAATTCTCACCAACGATAAGACAAGTCATTTGGAGTTCTGAGTACTTCCAATTAGCAAGCGAGAGACTCTGATTAAAAAATCAGGCCCACTGCATAGCAGAGTGTACTCTGGCTTTTTATTTTGATAAGTGGTTTTAAGTATTTATTATAATAATCCACAGTCTATGGGCTAATGGGATGCAATGTGTCTTTTAACTGCAATGAAGTCTTGAGGAGATGCAGTTAAATTTTGGTTGCGATGTAAAATGAGGCCACTTCTTTTTTTCCCATAAAATGATCATGTTTTCTGATTAATGAAGTGAAAAATAGATCATTTTACTGTATAGAAATTGCAATATCGCGTACATAATACCACACACAAAACACATTAATTGCTATTAATGGCCTTGATGCCTGTCCGGAAGCAGACCATTTAATTGCTTTCTTCAGCTCCTGTATTTGCCTGCATTTTTCTTTCATTATGGGAGAATGGCTCCCTGATTTTATGGCTAGGTTTTTTTTTTTTTTTTTGCACATCAGAACTGGAGTTCAGATTCCAGTGCTGCTACTGAGCTGTCCTGTTTTGTGATGTGAAAGTCTCACTCTCAACTCCGTGCTTCTTTCTTTACAGCTCACAATGGCTGAATGTTATGGTGATTGGGCCAGCATGCACTGTGTTGCTGGCTTTGCTCTAATTATTTTGGATCAGTCCAATTTATGTAATCTGTCACCTTGACATTGACTTAGTGCAGCTTGTGGATGAAGATGCTCTTGTGACAGGTGCTGAAGAACTCCTCGGTGGATGCTAACAGTCTGCTAATGACCTTCTTAATTTGTAGACATAAGCAGAAAAAAACACAACGGTAACTCTTTTGGCCTTTCTGTGTCTGCTCAGCCTGTACTAGAGCTTTTTGCTATTGATGTTATTGGTCCCTTGTCCAGAACAATAAGGCAGTTAAAATATTTCTTCTTCTTGGAAGGTCACTTTTAACTCTGTCCATTCTGTTATTCTCCTTAGTTTTCACGAGCCTTATTAGAATTTTCTGAGTTCCTGTAAATTCCACTGGGCTCTACAAGCTCTAGACAATTTTAGCAGCATTTCACCAAAAGTAGCCAATTTCCTCTTGCTTCTCCTGTACAGGCGTCCCACTGTCCTACATAGCTGTTCTAGGTTCTAGGGAAATCTGGTCTCAAGAGACAGTTTTTGTTGCTGGCTAAGATTTCTTCCTCAGCTCCCTCTGATGCTCCTCCTAGTAAAGGGGACCACGTCATATGCTGTGGCTCATGTCGAGATGTCCCTTCCAAAGACTCATGCACTTGTAGGCAGAGGTGGCTGAATCTGGAGTGTGTGATGCTTGGATCGAGGGTGTCAGATTACTAAATTAGTGCACTGATGGGTTTGACATGCTTGCTCAGGGTAAGGGTCCCTCACCCTAAGTGTGAGTGCTATCTGCCTAGATAAGATATCAAGGATAGAAGGAGGAGGGTTGGGGAGGGGGCTTGTTGCTTATCACTTGCTTGCTGCCTTCTGCCCTTGGACGGTTTATCCTTGGTGATGCCCTTCTGCTGTGCCACCTGCCTCAGAGCCAGCAGATTATGTTCTGAACCCTCTGCAAACCATGAGCCAAATAAACCTTTCCTCCTTTAAATTTGGGTATTGAATTTTTTTTTTGTCTCAGCAAGGAAAGTAATTAAAATACCATGAGCAGACACGAATGGTCTTACTGAGATCTTATTTCTTACTGCCTGGCCCTTTGCCCTTCCACCTGGTCCTCTTTCATCCTCCTGAGCTAAAGACTTGCTAATCTGAAAATCTAGCTGGCCTGCATTATAAAGGCAGATGACTGAAGAAATAATTTAAAAATATTTCTCATTCTTTAAACTCCACATCTATGATGTTGTGGTGTGGTTTTTCTTCAGTTTCTAAAGTTGCAGGTTAATGATGTAGGTTACATTTCATACCATGAAGAACCAGAAAGACCTGCCAAAGAAAATGTCACTCTCCAAATGGACTTTTTAAGTTGCCTTCAGTGGGTCTCGTAATTTGCTGTTTGTTTTCCCCTCCCTATTATGTTGTAGATGGCTTGTACCATTTGTCAGTTTCTACCTATTGGTGTGATTCACTGTTTGCCATTAGGACTCAGTTTACCAGAAAGTTGAGTGGCATTCCTGGCATGGAACAGAGGTGGGGAAGTACTGACCTTGGACTCATTAAAACAGAACCCTGGTCAGCTGAACCCACACCAGGTGCATGATAACTAGATTCTATGTGACTATATATACATATGACATATGAGCATATATAATCTATGAATGTATATATCTGCATGAATGTACATTTACTTTCACAAATGCATATGACTGGTGGGCTTAATTTATTAAAGTTATGTTCTAATGAGTCCAAAGTATAGCTGCATCTATATTTCTATCTATACCCACATCTGTCTCTATACACTGTGTGTATACAGTAATGTTTGCAAAGAACTGGAATAGAAAAGCAAATGTATACCATAGGGAATGAACCTAGAATTTTAAGTAGCTTCTCATTATATATTTGCTGATGATATTGAATTTTCCATTCTAGGGTAGAATATGTAAACCTCAAGGCAGCAAAGAACTGTGATTTATTATTTTCTTTCTAACCTACTCTTTGAACTTTTCTCTTATGTCTGGAACAAAGTACCCAATTCCCAAAATTAAGGAAAGAAAGGTTTATTTAGCTCACACTTTGTGGAGGTTTCAGTCCATGATTGGTTGACTTCAAGGCAGGGAGGCCTGACAGAAGAGCAACAGTTCCAGGCGGTGAAAGACAGTAAAAGCAACAAGAGCAAAAAAGGAGAAGCCAGAGGGCCACCTTCTTCTCTCCTTTATATTGTAAGGAGGCTGCCCATCCTGGGGTGGGTGTAGCACTCATACCCATAATGCCAGCATTGGACCATGAATCAATCACAAACTCTAAGAGCCTGCCCCATGACTGCATGAGGCTCTGGGGGGACAGCTAGACACAAACCATAACAGCCTACATTAATACAGTATCATATAATCATATTTTTGTCAAGTTAGCATGTGAGTAGTTGGCAGAGATAAAACTACTATAGATCTAGAATATTTATTTAACTGCAGTTGGTGCAGAATATGTGCTTTTTATTTCTAGTTTATGGGCCAGGTTCTCTTTATCCTTGTAATGCCTCCCTTTCAAACCTCATATCTTTGGGGCTGGGGATAGAGCTCAGTGGCACAAACACATGCCTAGCATGCATGAGGTCATGAGTTTGATCTTGGGTGCCAAGCAAAACAACAAAACAAAAAACCCCAATTTCCTGAAAACTCATATTTAGAAAGTTGCACATCATCTGTTTTGGAATTTCACAATGGGACTTATTCCAATGATAAAAAATTTAATATCTCTTTCTTGGTCCTTCTAGGATCTCCTTTGAAAGTTTAAAATATTCCATCTGAAGTAAGGTAAATGGGTACAGCTTTATGCATTATAATCTGATATAATTTCTTCCATGAAATATTAGTACTATAGAGCTATATTTTTATGTTTTTATTTTTGATAAAATATATTTAGCAAGCGCTTGTTTTGGTGGAAAGTTCTAATTCTGTTAATATAGTGCTCTATTTTTCAAATGAAGTAACAAACATACAAACAAACAAGCTTTAATAGTTTTCTTTATCACCAGACTTTAATCTCCTCCTACCAATAACATCTAGCCAGAACCTTGTCTGTTTTACCCAACATCTTTTCCTTTTGTTAGTTTTCTATTACAAGACAATGTGTAGACAAGGCTAATAAATAATTTTTTTCCTTTGGGTACTAGGAATCAAACTCAGGACTTTCCACTTGCCCAGCAGGCACTATGCTGCTTAGCTATATCCCCACCCAAAGACAATTTAGTTTTTCCTTACAAAAATAATTCAGTTGCCCAACAGGACACTGTGTGTAGCTGTGATGATTAGCAGATAGAATGGATAAAGCTTAGAACATTATTCAATGCCTAAATGAAGGTCACATTCCCAGTGCTAGTTTAAGTGTGCATGCAAATGATGGCAATTGCCTTGGTCTTTAGTGTTACACAAAAAATGATTTTGTTAAGTATGATAATTAATCAGCTAGGAAGGGGAAATTTTCCTACAAACGATATTGAAATAGTTTAAATACATACTGTAAAGGAAAGTATCAGTCAAGTAGTATATATCTAGGGTTGAAGTAAAAATAATTTTAAAAGCTAATGCAAATGAAAATTAGATTGAGATTTTTGAATATTAATAGTGATAATAATAAAGGACTTACTTTTTGCACTCCCTAATTTACTCAAGAATGAACTTCTGGTTTCAATAGTAAAATAGTTTAAAAATTAGATGCATGACAGTGCATATATTTATATGAAAGAATGTTTTAACAGCAGTGAACCATGAGGTGAGGTAGAAGTGGCTGGAATTTTCACAATCAGTGTGGTTGCTTTATTTGATCACAATGATGACTTTCTCAGTTTTGTCAACATATGGTTAATCATCCTCAAGTTATCATAACGATAGCAGGCAGAACGTGCAGTTGTTCTCTGCTTGAAAAGTAAAAACAGATGAATACTCAAACTGATTTTAAATTTGAATGCTAATAGTGACAGAAGGAACAAAATTTTGTCTTGGAAAACTGGACAGTTTGTACATTTCACAAAAGGTTGAAGTAATACTTTATTATTTGTATTATGGCTCATATGAATTACATCTAAAAAGTTTAGTAAAGTGAGTTGTATTTAATTAATCCTTTAGGATTCACTCCCGTTAATTCTCTATTAAAAAGTATAGAAATGTTTGGAGAAGAATTATTCATGCTATAATTATGCACTGACAAGAAGGCTGTACATTTTTGTGCAATACTTTAAACCACCCTCAGACCAACAAAAACACAAATATCTCAGGACTATTAACCAAAGACCAGCAAAATGAAGTTCGAGATGTAGGGATGGTTTGGGGGAAGTAGGCAGCACAGAGTATGGCTTGTGTGGCTCATGTTGTGGAAAGGATGAGGGTGACCGCATGCTCACTGGGCATGGTATACTTGCGGAAGTTGCCCTGTGTCAGACCTTTGCATACATTTGCTATGTACATTGGCTCAGTCCAGAAACAAAGGCTAAGACCCTGATCATTCTAGATTATACCACTCAGTAAAACAGACTTTTTTAGGGACCAGCTTATCTCTATAAATATGGACAGAGCAAAGGCCACATGGAGAAGCTCATCCTGAGTTGGTCCCTGCCACACAGTTCACTGTTTGGCAGTTCCTCCTGCTTTTGCAATATTTTAACTAAAGACTTTTCTTCGTGTTACTTTCATTTTCTGAGTTCCTCATTCTGTGCTGGAAGGATCTTCAGTTCTGAGTCAGTCTTACCTTACCCCTTGTGTTCTTTGCTGGGGTGAGGAGATGAACCCGGGAGGCAGAGGGTTCTTCATAAGGAGATCCCCTACTTTCCACCCACTGCCTCAGGCCTTGGTCTGATGCATCATGGATATCACACGGACAACATGGCATTTTCTTTGATGAAGAGGCCAAAAAGCTGAATATACAGGACATAGATATTAAAGACTCATTGTGAGCTTCGAATAAGACTGTTAGAAATTTGCTGGCAGAGATGCTCTATTTTTCTCTTCTGATATTTGCAGAGCCTGATACTGTACCTCTGTTAACAAACACATGCTTGGTCACCTGCTTGCATGAGTGTAGTCAGTCCAGGAGGATTCTGGGGTGGGGGGAGTGGTAATCATCTTGCAGGGAGCCTCAGTATTTTTATGTAATTGGATGTAAATCAGGGGAAAGTCAAGTGCTCTCTCTAAAATGCAGTTTAGCTCCTTCACAGTATTTGTTAAGGATGCACATAAAGCGTTTATATGGTTTACATGCACTCGTGGCTCTTGGTGGGAGCCATAGATGGCTATTATCACGTTATTATGTTAAAGGGGAAAATTTAACCCATGTGTGACTGGGATCCTGAAGGGCCTTAGAAAGGGAAAGTTTATAGTTTCCTTGATTTAAGGAACTAGTAGTTGTGCCATTCTGACTCTCCAGGACCCCGAATTGCATTGGAAGGTGTCTTATTCCATAAAAGTAGATAAATAAATATAGTTTATGACAATGTTAACATAACGATTAACACAATTCAGACTGAATTCACTACCATCTACTTATTGTTATCCTCATGCTTTTCCCTTCTGGCTTAAAATTAAAACATGTGTTTGGGTCTCTGAAGGTGTCACGATTTCTAGATACTTTCTGGCGTATCTGGTAGACTATTAGCCCATGGTATTATAGGCAGGTAAGTTAGACAGAAATTAATACACAGTCAGAGAGTAAAGACATCAGAATTGCATCTGTAGGTGCATCAGAAGATGACCAAGCCTCAAGAGAAAGATGCACTGGCCAGGCCCATGTGCCTCCCCTAAGGGATGGACAGCAACTAGGAATTATACTGTAATTAGTACTCCCTGACCCAGGAAGTCCAGAGAGGCATCAGTCACCCAAGTAGGAGACCAGCGCATCTGGACCCACCCCTTCCCAAACGTGCCTTTGTTCTTTGCATGTGCCCTTCCTAGATGACTTGCTGCCCTACTGGAGCAGTATTAGCTAAGCAGCTCTACTTGTAGTCCTATAGGCTGATTAGAGTTTGAGCCACATCGTACCCCCATTGTAACTTGGCTGGATCAATCACCCCAGTCAAAGGGCCTGGTGATAACCTATTTTTAGGACCTCTCTTATCTTTCAGAGGCCTTTCCTATTTCCCAGTAAAAACCTTTCTACTCTTAACATCCACTGTCCTTTGGAATTCATTCTTTGATTTCGGGGGACACAAGCTCAGCATATCTGGCATCTAGCAGGTTGGGAGTTATGTTCTCCCCTACATCATTGGGATCTGGAGCAGGACTAAGAACCAGCTTGTTGGAGAGGTAACAGCAGACCAGGGGATGATTCCATGCTTGGTTCAGAATTTAGGCTATAGGTTCATTCTGGATCTGCTACTTATGAGCTTTGTGTCTTTGGTAATTTATTTTATTTTTTGAACTTCTTCATTTATGAAATGGAATAAAATAGATATGTATTTGAAAAGTTGCTCTGTACAGATTAGAGTGAGATTATTTATATAAAATCCTTAGTATCATTGTTTGGAAGCTGTAAACAAACAACGTCCATGAGTCATGTTAATCTGAACTCAACGTGTTTCTGTGTTTTGCACATCAGTCTTTCCCCCTCGGTCTGTCCCCCTGTACCACTTTTGGAATAACTTCCAGCCTTCTGTGGATTCAAGGCCATAGCCAGGTTTTCCATGTGTCATTAATGATTCCTGAGTGTTTTCCATTAATCTAGAGTTTTTAAGGCCCAAACAGAGCAATGCTTACTCCCAAAGGTCCAAGTGTTTACACATCTTTTGGGACTTCTCCCTACCCTTCCATCTTATGTATTATCTTCTACCATCCAGAGAATTCTGCTCTGTGCTTTGTATCCAGAGTTTGCTTATTAAATGCTTGCTGAATGGAAAAGACCTAGGGTGTTAGAACATCTGAAACAAGATATTAAAAATGCAGTGTAGCCTCCCAGAGCTCTGTAGTGACTTGGAGGACAGCACCCTTTAGTGTAGTAGCAAAACTCTCTACAGAAATACAGAATTCTGGCATCTTGAATTCAAACCTATGATTGAGACAGGAGGTGAATATTCATGATACCTCATTTGGAGGCAGTTTCCCCTGATGACAGAGGAATGATACAGAATTTGTCTGAGATTTACTTCCTCTTCCCATTTCAGAAATCCTTCCCTCTTCTTTCTGAAAAGGTTATGCATTTAAGCCAACTGCTTCTGTTAAAATACACATAAAGGGGAAGAAAGGACTTGTTGGCCTGAGTAGCCAAATCAACTCTGGTCACAAACGAAGTGATAGACCTGCAGCCAGGTCATCCTCACATTGAACAGTGGTGTTCAATGCCTCTCATTGCCAAGAAGACCCATCACCCCAGGGGCCAAATGAAAAGGTAGAAACCAGACACAAACATTAAAAACCATGATTATAGAGTTTTATTTCTTTTTGCTGCAATTTTAAATAAAACTGGTTTCAGAGAGGAAACATGATCTCACTGGAATCACCAAAAATTACCTTTTCAAATGGTATTGTCAAAAGTTAGCAAGTGATGAGACATAATGATCAAATTCACTGAGTTCCCTTCAGAGTAGGGGAGAATTACTTGCAATTTTCTACTTTTTTTTTTTTTAAAAAAGTTTAAATATTTTTTCAATGTCTTGCAATGGCTATTGTACATTTTGCCAGTGTTTTAAAACACAATGATATCCGAATATCATAGTTACACCGTTAGGTGAGATTCTTTAACCACCAGAAAATATCAGTAGGTGTTCTTTTGAGCATGCCATTATTGGGTTCTGTTATACAGAGGTATAGAATAGAAAACAAATTTAGATATTTTAGTGACGATTTTAAAAAGGCTAACTATAAAGTCATCATCCATAATGCCGTAGTGACCTTCATTTCCTCCTCTGTTTTGATGGCTGCTCTATGTCCTTTGTTGTCTGTCGTCTCTACATTACCCTTAGCTATTGGATTCCGTGGAGATTTCTTCTAAGTTCTCTTGTTCTCTCCCTTCACAGGTTTTGCCCTGAGGTTTCATTCATCTCCATGCTTACGGCTCCTGACACTTCATCCCAGACTTGATTCTTTATGGTCTCTTTTTTCCTTCAAAAGAGCCCTTTTATTATTTATTCTTGTCCAAGGGAATGGTAATAACCATCCTTCTAGTCATCAGAGTTTGGTGTCAACTTGCTATTCTCCTTCATTCTACATCCAGACACCACTGGGGGTTGGCTCTGTCTTCCAAGATCTCTCCATGGTTTCGTTGTCTACTGCTTCCATCCTGTGGCACTGTCTTCCCCATTTTGCTCGTGATGACCTCATCATTGAACTCCCTTTAATGCTTTATTCAACCTCCTTTCTTCATAAACAAGACTATGCAGAAGTACAGCAAGATTTTTATCCCTCCAAACCCAATCCTTGTCACATCATCTCCTAATTAAACACCTCTTCCCATGGGGGCTGGAATGAATATCTCCTGTGGCAATCAGGAGGGTGGACATCAAATAGTGCATCCCTAAGAAGTTTGCCACCTTCAGCAGATGCTCTTCTCTCCTCTCCTCTCCTTACTAGCTGTAGTTATCAAGTCTGCTTTATTGTTTTTCTGGAATATAGATGTCACCATTTGTCACCTACCTTTGGTAATCCTTCACATCCTAAAGTTGGCTTTTGTGGTGGGAGCTGTCTGAACTGCCTTTATTTACCCTTTATGGTGCTTAGGTTATCCCACTTTTTGTAATTAGAATGAGGATTGTAATTATTTATTTAATGTAGACTTCATGTGAAAAACACAAGACCATTTCTATCCCTACAACTTAAAACCAGGTCAGCTAAATACCAATAATGTAAACACATGAAATGAGTGGAAGAATAAAGAATATATAGTTACAAAAAAATATGGGGTAAGTTTTGGGAAAGGCAGTGGAGCATTCTGCATTTAAAACTAAGGCCACCTAAATACCAACATACTTCTAGTTTAATGAATATTGAAATCACAACTTTCATTTTCCCTAAATTACTGCAAATCAATAAGACCTAGTGGAATGAATGTTTGTCTAGCTGCCAAGAGACCTACATATCATTGACACTAACTAGCTATGACACTGGTTAAGTATCAAAACTATTTTTTCTCTTTTCTGTTTCTTTTCTTATGGGTTTTTTTTTTGGTGTGTGTGTGCCTTGGTGTCCTAAATTTGTAACAGGAGTAAGAATTGCCACCTTTGTGTCTGAAATAAATTTATAGTTATAAAAGTACTTAAAATATATAAGCTCTGCACTGAATATATTATTTTGGGGCAAATCATTGTAAACTTACAAGTGTCCTTTTGCATTTCTTAATGTAAAGGAAATTGAGAGCTGCTGGTCTTCCTGAATTCAGCATTTTTCTTTTTTTAAATTTATTTTTCGTTTTTTAATTTTGAAAGTAGTGAAACACAACAGAACAAGACAAAACATAGCCAATTTGAGACAGTACAGTGAAATTGGTACAGAATGTCAAAACAGATTACTGGGATAACAGTAATAGGTGCCAAAGTATATCTTGTTGTCTTCACAATAGTTGTGCTTTCAATCAGGTAGAGCAAAATCAAACCAAATACAGAACATTATAGAACTTATCAAAACAGAATATTGCATAGAGCAATACAATTAATCAGAACAAAGTAAAACAGTGATAACAATATTTTCCTTCACAGAGATGGTAGAAGGAAACCCCCTCTACCTGCTGTAGTGCATATGGTCAACCTCCCAAGAGATGCTCAGGCCTCTGGCTCCCATTGGCTAAGGGGGGGGGGCGGGGAGATGGGATGTTTGATTTTCAGCCCTGGAGCTGGTGTAGGCTCACCAGGGAGGTGGGCTGGGCTGGTTGCTTGGTTTCACAGCACCCTAAGTTCCAACATGGAGCGGATCTGAGGAAACGCTGGGTGGTTCTCCCCCTGGCTGCCTCTAGCGTTTTTCAAAGTGTAGTTTGGGGAGCACCTCTTCATTGGATGTGTGGGATAACTTGTTAGAAACTATTCTTGGAACTTCCCTCAAGATTTTTTAACTAAATTTGGATAGTGGATTCAAATTAAATTGTCTATCCTCCCTCTCTCTTCCTCTCTTTCTATTCTCTCTCTCTCTCTCTCTCTCTCTCTCTCTCTCTCTCTCTCTCTCTCCTGTCATCATCACCATCTCTCTAGGTTTTATACACAAGCTCCCAAAGTAATCTAGGGGCATACTAAAATTTGAGAACCACTCTTCACTTTCTATCAATGTGCCCCCTTTTTTTGGGAAGTCTTCACTGTTCCCAAATAAGGGAGACAACAAATATTTCAAGGATTCTTGTCTTTCAAAACTCATCTTTACATCATGCATTTATTCTTGGAGTTTTTCCAGATCACCCCAGGTGTTCTCATTGAATTTCCTTTCAATGATATTTTAAGCACTTAATCTTCACCAAGTTAGCATTTAACTATACATTTGGTATGCTTGGAGAACTCATTGTTCCTGTGCTAGTCTTCCTTCTATAAATAGATTTCAAGTTCTGTGAAGTGCAGAAATCTGGCTTATGCCACTTCCATATGCCCTTAGTATCTGGCAAACGTTGAACTCAGAGTAGATGCACAAAATTTGAGGAGAGAGGTCTGGAAAGGGCAGAACTTTCAGGAAATGGAGAATCTTTAAGACTCTCAAAATATACATTCTCCTCACTAAAGATGTCTGTTTCCATTGGCATTTATTTCATTAGATATCCATACTGTCTTGAAAACCCTTTGCTTAGCTATTTTAAATCCAGCAAATCACTAAACAAGAGATAAATGCAGATATACAACTGTAGGAAGCTTTCTGGGAGGTGGAGCAGAAAGTACCACATGTTGGGCATTAATTTGGGAGGCTGATTATGAAAGTCATTTTCTGGTTGTGATTTTGTAATCTTACTTTCAGGAGAACTGCGGTCTCGTCTGACAGGTTGGTCAGTGTAGAATGGACATACTGTGTTGTCATTTTTCATCAGTCATGATTTATTTTTTTCTTGGCTTTGATTTTTTTTTTAAAAAGCATATTGAAAGGAAAAGTTAAGTGGGATTTGTACTAGTTTGAGAAACAGATGAAAGTATACTTTCAAAACTCTATTCAGAAGAGATTTTAAGAAGACAAAAAGTCTCCCCCTTTTCTGTTGCAAAGCTACTGTTTACCAGTGTCTTCTGTGGAGGGCAGCTCTCCTGAAAGCAACGAATACCCAGGGACACGTGTGCAATGTGCGTGAGCATGCGTGTGCCTGACGAAAGTGCTCTGAAGAAGCAGAGAGTGGAACAGGGAAGATTGGGAATCAGCAGAGCCCAACTGCCATAGCCTTATGTTATTTTGCTGTTGAGGAGTCTCCTATCTGTCGTATGCTGGTTATTAAAAATTTAATTAGAAATTTTCTGTGCACCTACGGGCCAGGTCTCAGAGTCTGCAACCCAAGTACACAGTTCCCAAATAAATTGCTTTGAGATAGAATAATAATGATTGTCTCGCTTCCAGTTTTTGAGCTCCTCATCATGGGTTTCTTTTTCTGATCTCATTTTGATTTTAATTCTCATGACAACCCTGTGAAGCAACTAATCAAGAAGTATTATCTTAAGGAACCAAATCCATTCTACCTTTCAAAATCTTCCCTAGGTGATTCATTTCACAGTGTATATCACAAGTGCCATCTCCTCTTTTCTATGCCTGCCTGGAGTTGTCAAGAGTGTACGCAGAGCTATGTATCTTTTTAACAACAACGTGTTGTAGTTGAAAGTTAATTAGTGTTAAAGAATGCATTTTACATGTGTCAAGGGCAGCTCAAGGTTTCTCTTGTAAGTCTGGGCATTAAACAGTGTGCTCCAGTGTGACCCGATATTCCTACAGGAAACTCCCTGGGTTCTCACGTCACTTTCTGTCCCTGTCTACACAAAACACACTAAAATGCTTTTGCTCAGGAAGGAAAGAGGAGTTGTGTCACAGAGGGTGCGCAGCTGCCTCAGGAGGATGACTATGCATGGACATGGACTCTGAGATTCTGAGGGAACCCTTGGTTACAAAGCCACTCGTTACCACCCAGGAAACGCCACTGTGTGGCTGCTGTATGGAGAGTGGAGAGTGTTCCTGTTACTGTGGGGACCCTGAAAGTTCTGCCCTGGGTTGTGTCCCGAGTAAGTTTTGAACATCGGCTTGTAGATGCATCTCCTGTTCTTGGATGCAAATGTGGAAAGAAAACCATCTCTGCTGCATCTCTGGCACAGCTGTTCTGGTCTCTCTGGCTGTGTTTTGACCTGAGAGAGACGAAGTAGCTACAGGTAGGAGCCATGACGCCAAACCCTTCTCTTTTTACTCTTCCCCTGGGCTACACAGTAAGAAGTATCCCTTGTGTCTAGAACTCATCTGTCCCCTAAAGTCTTTTTTGCTCATTTAGATTCCAGCTATCTCATGTCACAGTATTCTTGACCTACAACTCTGTGACTCTCATGGTACGTTTGAGAAAAAAACAGGACCTAGAGAGATCAGGGTGTTAAATTATGGAGCTGAAATTTCGCTTAGGCTGTTGAAAGCCCGGGTCTATCCTTTTCAACCATAGTCATGAAAGGACATTTCTCTTTTAAGAAGATTATCTCTTAAGCATTGGTAGAGAGAGAGCTAGAAGAGAAGCTTGGTGGAGGGAGAAAAGGCTTTTGTCTGGCATTCTTCAGGCTAGAGAGAATGTGAAGATGGTCTTGTTCCAGAGAGGAGCTTCAGAAACAGAGGCTCGGTGCCCAGCAGAACCCCGAGCGAAAGTCCAAAAAGAGCTAATAATCCTTACCTTGGGCAATGAGACACAAGATAGAAGAACTGAAGATCTTGCAGTTTTCAACTTAAGGGTAGACTTTTTTTTTTTTTTTTGGTGGTAGATGGGTTGGGTAGAGTGGGTTGAGTTACAAAATGAGCAGGAGAGTAGAAGTCCATTAAATCAAAGAATCATGTTGTCTAATTTCTGTTAAGATTAACAAGCAGAACACTAGAAAATCTCATGCTTTAGTTTAAAGACTGTAAACAAAGTGGTTTTCAACAAAAAGACGGATTATAAACTCTAGATTGCGCTCAGCAATGATGCAATCTTGTGTGAGTAGAGGAGCTGGGTGACACCTATTTTTCTAGATTCTGTTTGTGTGCTCTCTTGTTTGGTGAGTGGAACACACGGAAGAAGAGTTTGAGGATGCTGGAGTGCTGTCGGCTGTGCTAATTTCCTACATTGCCACAGAGTACCACAAACTTGACGGCTGACAACAACAGGAGTATGTCCTTCGGCGGTTCTGGAGCCCAGGAATCCTAAAACAAGGTGTCTGCAGGGCCACATTCCTTCCATGGACTTTAGAGAAGGCCCCTCCTTGCCTCTTACAGCTTCTGATGACTCCTGATGTTTTCTGGTTGTAGCGACATCACTTTAACCTCTGCCCAATCCTCACGTGGCTTTCTTCTTTCTGGTGTCTAAAGCCTGTCTCTCTCTTCTTCTAGAAAAGCAATTTTCACTGGGACTGGAACCTACTTTAAGGCCAGGAAGGTCTCATTCAAAGATCCTTAATTCAGTCACAGATGCAAAGCCCTATGCAAGTCCTATTACCAAATAAGCTCATGAGTATCACAGAAGGCTAGGACGTGGCTCTATCTTTTTAGGGGCCATTGTTCACTCTGCTATACAGGCAAAGGAGAGAAAAGAAAGAAGAAAATAGGGATCTGCCAGGGGTGTGTGGCCTGTGTGCGAGACCTTCTCTTTATTGAGAGGCAAACCACTGCCAACTCTAATAAGACAGTCACAGAGGCCAGAGGTTTAGGGATGTTTTCATGATTCTGAGCATGAGCCTGGCAACTTTGGGGCTTGAATAGAAAAGGTGGCTGAGACTGTCACCCTCGTACCACGGAAGCAGTCTGTGGCACACACGGTTGCTGTGGGAAGATCCAGAGCACTTTCAGGAGCGTGCAGAAGCACTTCTTTCACTATGGGCAGGGACTGCACACACACAAGCCTGAAGCACAAGTCCTAGAGCACAGTTTTCCTCTGCTGCCATGTATCATATGAGGCGATCCTGGATGCTGGAACTAAGTACAGAGGCTTTGAAGGTTTCCCTTCGGTGTTGCTATTACAGTAGGAACTAAGAACTATCATCATTAGAAATGAATTGTAATAAAGCCACATTTTGTGTTCCACACTGCAGGAACCTGGGAAGGTTTGCTCTTAAAGAGACAGATGCATTTAAAAGCATGTTTGCATAATAAGCCAGAAAGCTTGCATTGAGTCGCTGCTTGCTAGTAAACTTGAAGCTTCCTGTGGCCTCATTTGCAACATCAGGGGGAATTAGCCCCTGGGGGCTGCAGAGAGAGATGATCCAAGCATGAACATCAGGAGCACTGGAAGGAGAATTGAGGGACTGATTAGGCGAAGAGAAATCAGTGAAAAAAGAAAAAGTAGAAAATAATGTTTAGAAATAATAATATTCTGTGGCCTAAAAGAAGCAAAACTTCCTGAAAATCAATATGTTAATGAATTTCCAGGGTGACACAGGAAAGAAAATTCTGGAGTTTCTGCTCCTTGGGTTGGCACTAAGTAGGAGAAAGAGAGCAAAGAGCCTCCGTCTGTAGTTGACCCGCAAGCCTGTGGCTTGGTAGACTCTTCCTGAGGGCTGTAATAAATGGAAAATCTTTTTCCCTGGAGACTAATTCCCCCTGTGGATACTCAGTACTAAGCTCAGAGTCTCAGCTTTCTCTTGATGGTTTCTCACCTCTGACCTTGCATCTCTGGCTGTATTCTTCATTCTACTTAAAGCAGGAAAAAGAGAAAGAAGTAAATGGTTTGTTCTGCTAAAAAAAAAAAAAAAGAAAAATAGAAAACACCAGCACAGCACTCTTTTATTTTTATCTTACTGTCACTTTTCAGAGATGAACCAAAGGTCAGTGGGTCCGAAGAGATGGTGCCAGTGGAGTTCAGAAAAATGTTTTCCTGTGGGGATTAGTGAAATACACTTGGTCTCTTCTCAGTGACCCTCTGCTCATACCCGAGGTAAAGAGGCCAGCCTGTGACATGCACCCACAGCTGGATCAGGGAGCCATATGGGGACCCTGCAGATCAAGCAGCTCTGCTTCCCCCTGTAGCAGTTGGTGGGGTCAAGTATTTGCTCTATAAATGGTGGAGGATGAGATATTGTTAGGTCCAAGAAAATGCCCCTAGGAATTAATGAGCCCTGAGGTGCTGCAGGGACCAGCAAAGAACAGAAGAGGCAGCTCTGGGTCATGACAGTTCCCTTTCCTGCTCCGCACACAGTGAGCTTGGGCATCTTCCAAAGTGGCTGCTAGTGAGCAGTACACAGCAGAGGGTCCCTAGAGCCAGAGAAGTTAGGATACACCTGCAGCTACTCTGCCTTTCTAGCTGCCTCCACTGCCTTCTGGAGGCTCTGGGATGGTGGAGTCTAAAATCTCTACCTCCAAGAGTGCCATTCACATTGTTCAGCATAATAATTTATGTAGGAGCAATCTCCTTCAGTCAATGCTGTGCTTGTAAAGAAAATGAGCCTGACCTACTATAACTGCTAACACATGAAGAGAGATCACAGGCAGTGATTCTTTTACAAGACAGTTTAAAGGTAGATATAGGGCAGGCTTTGTTAAAAAATCAAATTACAACAGATCTAGTTTTGCAGATCTTTACTTGTGTTAATTGCAGTTCCGGTGTTGGCCACCATTCCAGATCAAACATGGTTCAAAAGCTCCACCCACCAACCACAGACAGGTTACAGCTAGAGATAAGGCAGTGACACACAGGAAAAGAAAGTGACATAAAGGTAGCCTAATCGATTAGAGTTTATGACTGTCTTACTTAAGCATGGTTTTAAGCAATTAGCTTCTTACAATTGGTTGAGATTTGTCAACTTGTTAGAAGAGTAGGTTACAGTCTGTTTATACACCAAATTAGATCACAGTTCACTATGTACAGAGAAACTTATAAACGTAATACAATGAGAATGGAGGTGGCTTTAGACCAAACTTAATTTTCTTTGGGGGAAGACAAGAAATCAGCTACTTTTCATGCTGAAATTCATGCTCCTGCTAGCAGCCACAGAACTACTCAGTTTTCTTTTAGTGCTCACCTATGAGAGTCAGTACTAACTTTGAATGTGCACTGGAGGTCTGAAATACTCTGTGCACCCAAGACAACATTTACATGACATCCTGTCTTTTGTGCACCATCTACTTTTTAATTTTTCCATCATCATTAATATTTCCCTCTGAAAATACATTCTTTGATTCTTCATTGCACATAGAGAAATGTGGCATTTTTGTTTTATATTTTCTTATTTTATTCTTATGATTTTCCTTCCCAGAAAAGATTTGGTTGTGCAGAAATATTTTCTGTCACAGCTGTCATTTATGATCACTCTCCTGCACCTATCTGCCTCATTAACTCCACATTTTTTTTAAGGACTCAGCTTGAGACTATCTTTTGCCTTCTTGCCTAACACTGGCTCAGTTTTCTTTGATCACTATTATTATTTGTTTAACCTAGAGTAATACTTTTAGATCCATCTTGCTGGGGAGATGCTATACTACTTAATAACATGCAATACCACATTCAAAAGGTACAGATAAATAACATTTCAGGTAATGGGTAAAAGTACTAAAAGTCTAAAAAATGAAGGGTACGTTATACAATGCAGTCATTATCACTAAACAAATGGTGAACATAAAACTAGACATATGCTCTTAATAATCTTTTCAAATAATCTTTGAAAAGAGTAGATTTGGGCATTTTCCAAATTGTCGTAGCTTGCCTTCAGGCTTTCTTCAGTAGTCATTTATTATGTCTATTTATAGAGATTCTTTATTTTTTTGCTATGTGGTCCAACAACCAGAACTACCAAGGAATCTCTTTTTCAGGACCCCAACTGGGCTTTTTTTTTTCCTTACTAAATGCAGTTAGTGTATTACGGGATCAGGTACCTAACATGGAAATCTGTCCATTTATTTGTGAAAACTGTCAAATTTGAGAAAAGCAATATCCTCTTTACCAAGTAAAAGATAATTTTATTTAATGCATAAAGAACTATAATGGTGTCACTTTTGAGTCCTAGATATATCCCAGACCACCTCTATGAAACGTTTTAGCAATTACTTCTCACTTTTTCGAAACTTTGGAAACTGGTTTCTTCTAATTGGTAGGACTGTCCTTATCAGAGAAAATCTGCACTGACTGACCACATTATATGTCTGACACAGAATTATAGAAGAAGAGAATAATATAATGAATAAATCTATGGCTCAAGGGAAATAAAACCCTTCAACCATGCTAGGCAGAAACAAATGTATCTAATATTTAGTGATTAAGCAAAAGTAAATGCCATAGTGGTGTGCCCAAGAAATAAGGAGCACAATTTAAAAATTTTTCATTGAGAACTATTGTTGTATCACAAAAATTCCCAGTAATTTTAGTTTCTAGAGATAACAACTCACATGAAGCTACATGACTTTTCAGAGGGAACATTTTGGGATGGGCTACTTTATTCAATGTATTATGTCACCTATGATTTTTGGAGAAAGCTTTGAAATTTTTATGCATGACCATCCAGATTCTGGTGTTTACTCATATAAATAGTGTTTTTATGTCATCTATATTTAAGAGACACTTAATAGTTGTCTCCAGTTTGTTTAGTTATTTCTCCCACATGGGAATATGGATGTTTAGCGATTTGCCTGTTTTGGGGGGAGGGGACTCCATATTAAGTTGTGCTATTATACCGGTCAGTGTTTTATTGGAAAACAGGCATAACACAAGATATACACACAAGATATACACAAGGGAGGAAGAAATCAGAAGGTTGGTTTATGATGGTCACTCACAGAGGTGGATGAGGGAGAGTGCAGAGGGGACCTGCACACTAGAGACCAAACGATTCACTCCAAGGTCAAGAGATATACAGTGTCCACGCAAGTCCATATCAAGAGGCAGATGGGTCTGTGCCAGAAAGTTGAAGAGTCTACACTGGAAGAATGAAGAGTTTGCAGTGAAAGCCCAAGAACCTGTGCTGGAAGCCGGGAAAGACGATATCCAAGTTGAAGAATAGAAGCCAGTCCATCTTTTCTCATTTCCCCTTACACTGTCCAGTCACTGAGCTTCCCTAGGGTGGGTCCCTTATACCCTAGGGTGTAGAATTGCTGAGCCAACGTAGTTAAACTTCTACTCTCAGGTTCTCACAATCAATCAACCATTACAAGTATTAAAATATCAAAAGCATATTTTATACATGGTTGAATGTAGGGGCTGGGAGCCATCTATTCTTTATGAGGAGGAAATATATCAGGGATTTCTGAGACTACCTTTCTCAGCCTTTTCTGTTATGCTACAGAGTTTAGAGAGAACTATGTGCAAGCTTGAAGAAAATCAGTGAGAAAAGTTTGATTCTGAGTTGGGTGTGTGATGTTAGAACCAGAGTGAAAAGGTGTTGATTCTGAAACACACATTTTGTGCATGGGTATGTGTGCATATAAGTGTATATTTGTATATATGTCTGTGTATGTGTGTACACATGTGTGCATGTATATTTCAAAGAGGAGGGTTATGGACCACACTCCTTGACAATATTAACCCCCTAAATTCTGATGTACTAGGTTAGGTAATATTAATGTTCTTTAAAAATATCTGAGAAAAAATAACTTTCTCAGTTTTATTGAATGGTAACACAGGATCAAAATTCACTTAGACTTGGGGCCATGTCTACAAGCATGTTATATAACTGAGTACACACAAGAATGAGAGATTAAAAATTGCAGATGATTTTGAGAGCTCCAGAAGAAAACTGTGATGAGATTGAGAGTGACAAGATCTCATAATCTGTGGACTTAAATCCTTGGCAGGAAGCGTCTACTTGGGGTGTAATACAAATGATTCTTGTTTATTTTTTCTCCACTTAATTCATTTTTTTCCATTTTCCATTGTCTGTGATTAAATCAGATCCATGGCTCTGCCCTTATAGCCTAAGGGAAGAGAAAAAGAGGTTAAATGTTTCAAAATTTAATACCTTAGGGAAGTTTAGAGGATTTGAGGCGGGGATAAAATGTTATGAAGAACACTATCAGTTAGCTTTTCCTGCATGACCAACTGCTCCCAATGATTGTGACTAACACAAGTATCATTTCTTGTTGCTCTAGTTCTGCTTATTTGAAGAACCAGAGTTGACTGTGGCTGAGATAGCTCTAGGTCTATGATCAACTTATATAGCATTGCATGGCTTTTTTCCATCTCCAGTGATTTTCTAGAAGGTGCAGATAATGAGGAAACTGTGTCTCATCGTTAAGCAAGCTGTCAGCTTCTTCATATGATAGAGGAGTGTTTTCCCCTACTACCTCCCCAGAGTTATGTCAGGACTGGCACAGACCTTCTGCTATTTCACTATGGAATAAGGTCACAGTAGAAACCTACATAACAACTGCTTGCCTAAAGAAGTACTCATCTTACACTTGTTACTAGTACTTTAGCACCAAGTACGTTAGCACCAAGTACCACATGCACCCAACAGATAGCCACAGATGTAGGAGGTAAAGAAGAAAAGATATTTTGAGCTTACATATTTTCCATTTCAGTAGGAAAAGAGCTCAATATGACATTCAATCATAGAAAAAAATTAAAGCTGTATAGTTTTTCAAAGATTGAAGTTGGTGGTTAAGATTAAGCTAATTTTCAATAAAGGAAATAATTAATATATATGTAACCTTTAAGAATTTTAATTACTGCTCTCTAAGTCAACTTTCTAGTCATTGGACACAATACCCACCACCCACAATTTAAGGGGAAAATTTAATTTGACACATGGTTTCAGGGGGTTCAGTCCATAGTTGCCTCACCCCAAGGGCATGGCAGAGCAAAAATGTTATGTTAGCTCATCATGGCCAGGAAACAGAGCAGAGGAATTATATCAGAAGGGAGGGAGTCAGAAATGACACACAGTAAGCAAAGTCATACCTCTGTGACACACTTTTACATACTCAGGACTGTGCTTCAGTGATCTCATTTGTGATTCCTAAGCTGTTCAATTTGTCAAAATTAAACTAAACCATCAAAACTATTATTCCTAATAAGATATTAAGAAAGGACAATCTGTAGAAAGCCTCTTGTCTGGGTTTCTATAGCAATGGGGGTGGAGAGTCTGATGTGTCCTGTTTTCTTGGGCTTCAAGACTGATTATTCTTCCACAGGTAAACATAATGTGACCAGCCCCTGTAGTAGAATGGTGAGTTTTCTGCTATTGAGAAAATTTTGGGTGCCATTACACCAGTGGCAGGAAGGGCATCTTTGAACTATAGTAGAAGCTAAAACCATGGGGCAAGAGTAGAGTACTGAATAGAAGCTGAGAAGATTGAAATGAAGCTTCTGAACTGCAATGCTTTAAATGATTTGTCCTCTTAAAATGAACAGTGCTTCTGACATTGAGGCCAAGTATTTATAGACTGTGGAATGTCAAGAATTTCTTGCTATTTTTCTTTAAGTGGGAGCCAAAGTGTCTGTGTTTGTATTAAAGCTAAAGATTGTGTTGCAGAAAATGGGAGAAAGTAGAGCAGAAAATCAAGAAAACATGGATCAGATGTGCCTGGAATAGGTGAAAGTTGGGAACACACTAAGAGAAATGCTTCTGATGGAGCCCAAGTTTTGTAGGCTCTCTCAGTTAACAGAAGAAGAGACTGGAATTAATGAGCATTGTTTCCTGGGCTGAAAGCAAACTCTTGTTCCATAGTACAAATTGAGAGTGTGGTGAACAATTGAAACCCTTAGGAGTCTGGGAGGAACAGACAAAAGAGCCAGCCTCTTGGATAAAGAGGCTGAAGGAGGAAAAAGAGGGCCAAACGAGCATTCTTGTAGATGTGTGATCAGTAAGTGCATGGGAAGGGGATGTGGACACAGATGAAAATCAGCTTTAAGTAACTCACTTGGCAACTAAGAATTCCTTAACCTTTATAGGTCTCACTTGATTATCTATAGGAGATAATAATATAATAGCTTGCCAGAATTTTGGATTCATGTCATGTAATTAACATGGTACTGAGCACTCAACAAACACTACCTTTCATTATTATAACCTGCCACACTAGGAGATAACAGCAAATAATGAAGGTGATAGACATTCAACTTTGTCTTTACTTTGTCCTCATCATTGTCTGGGTTGAAAATGTGTCTCTCAGTTTAGGGGTACAGTCATGGTGAATGTGGGGAGAGTTTGGAAAGGTTCTGAGATATCACCCAAGAGTAGCCCTGGAACAGCATGGGCTGTTCTGTGTGGGAGATTCTAGTCAGAGGTCAGAAGACCAGAAAACCAGTGAAGACCAGGCTCAGGAGGTTTCTGCTAAGAAAGACTGCACTAGGTGCTGGACTCTGGATGATGCATGTTATAGCTTGTCAGAAAGTTTGTATGTGTTTTGCTCACATCAAGAGACTTTACTTGAGACTAAGATTAAGGGCAGCACACTAATCAATCTTGCAGAAGAAATTTTAAGGCAGTCAAATGTTGAGGCTGTGGCATGGCTATTGTTGAGGACTTTTAGCCAGATCTATGTGAGAATCAAGAGCAAAGACCTCAGCAGGATGATTTAAAATATTGTGAGTTTGGCCAGAAAGGAAGCTTCAATAAAGCTGTGCACTGCAAAGATAGAGCTAAGGAAATCTCAATGGTTGAGAAGGAACAGAATGGAAAAGATGGCATGAAGGTATCACAAAAAACAGCAAGTCTCAAACTTTTGCTGCCTCAGAACTGCCAAAGTGAAAGAGTTTGCTTTGGAGAGAAAGCCTCAGAGCACCATGTTTCAGAATGGTGACGGAGGCCTCCCAAGGTTCCAGAATAGTGGTGGCGTAGAGAATTTGCTCCTCACAATCAGGTCCAGAGTGCTCAGCTATCCAGGCTCTTGACCCTCACAGCCAAAGGAGAGGAAAACCTGGCTTGTGCTCCAACTAGCAGCAGACCTTGGCATCCATGTGGTGCTGGTTTTAGGTACAAACAGAACATAAGAGTTCTGAGGTTAAAAAGGTTTTCATTCCTATTTCAGAAGGTCTGGGAGGCCAGGCAAAATGCCCCTGAGAGGGCAGTGTGTGAATCTGTGAGTGTGAAGCCAAAGCTGCAGGGGAGATCCCAGAAGTTTGGAAAAGCCAGACATGTGGATTGTCTAAGGAAAGCTGCAGGGAGAGAGCAAAATAACCTAAGACAGAAGGTGTGGGAGCTATGACCACCAGAGTGCCATAGGGGTGAAACCACCCAAGCCCTTTGGAGCTCACAGATTGCTTCAGAAGCTGGATAGTATTTAACATTTGCCCAGTTAGATGTTTGACTTGCTTTAGTCTCAATGTTTTGTATCTCCATTTTTATCTTTGGAATGGCCATGTTTATCTTGTGCTATTGCATGTTGGAAGTGTTTAACTTTGCTTTCTTTTGTACAGGGGTTTGCAGCTAAGGTTTGTCTTATATCTAGGAGGAGATTTTGGAATTGAACTTTTCTGTTAGGCTACACTGAGGTGCAACTGAGACCACCAAGGCAGGCAAAGTTCAAGCAACATGTGAGGACTTTACTGCCCACTCGGGCCAAGGGTGAAAAGACTGTTGGCACAGAGAAAGGGGTGAAGGCATGTTTTTATAGGGAGTTTAGGCAGGGGAGGGAGGTGTTTTTGAGGGGGAGTGTAAGATTTTGGGTCACGGAGTAGGGATTCTAAGCAAGGTGATAGGGTACAGGGGATGTTGGCAGGCACACCATGTCTCTTTTTGTGAACCAGTTCTTTTCAGGTTGAGCTGTGTGAAGACAGCTGCCAGCTTCCTTTTGAATGCTATGTCTCCCTAAGTGTGAATAACACATCTGTTTGGGGGATTTTTCACTCCTAGTTGAGCGAGGGTCTAGTTCAGAGACCCGACATTTTTAGCATTGCTGAAACTGTTACAACTTTGGAAACTCTTACAGATGGACTAAATGCCTTTTGCATAAAGCAATGTGCATAAATATTTGAGGGGCCAATGGCAAAATGTTATGTTTCTAATGTAATGTAATGTTGATAGACTTAAGGCTAGTTCTTAAAGATTGTTAAACTTGTGTTATAATATTCAAGTTGTAAAATGATAAAAATAAGCATACCTTTGTATCTGGAGACTGTTTAAAGAAATGTGTCTGCTTGCTAAGTTCACAAGGGGTGGTTTGTTATGGTTGATACATTATGTCAATTTGAGAAATTTAGAAGTTTAACTAAGAAACTCAGCTTGAAGTCAGGGTTCTTACTTTGTAAATATCCTCATCCTACCTAAGAGGAGAGCAAGGAGATTTTGTGAGTGCTACACTGGCCCTGGAGGGTTGGAGGTAGCCTGTGTGCAATATAAAGGAGGAAAAGAGGCTTGCTTTCTCCCCTCTGTGCTCCTGCTGCTTTTTCTGGCTGCTGCTTTCAAGTGTTACCCCTCAGTCATACTGCTCTTCCTTGGAGCCAGCTGATTATGGACTGAAACCTCCACAAACTGTAAGCTAAATAAACCTTTCTTTCCTTCATTTATTGTGTTGGGCATTTTATCCTAGCAGTGAGAGAAAAGTAACCAAGATACTTTGTAACTGTGAATTCTTTAACCTCTTTAGGTCTCATTGTCATTACTTATAAAATGGAGATAATAATAAAATAGCCTGCCAGAATCTTGGAAGCATGTCAAATAATTAACATGGTACTGAGCACTCAATAAACACTATCTTTTGTTATTATTACTTGCCACACTGAGTGATATCGACGAATAATGAAGGAGAGGTCAGTGCCATGTGTGCGCCACAGGGAGGACAAGCAGACACCCGCCCCTTCCTGTTAGTCAGCACCATTTGTGGGCTACAAGGAGGAGAACAAGAAGCCAGTCACTTTCTGTGAATTGGTGCCATGCATGGGCTGTGGAGAGGACAATCAGATGCCAGCCTTTCCCGCTGTGCAGACTGGGAGACAAGAAGAGCCCAAATCCCTCTCCACTCCACTCATAGTGACTGGCTGATCTAGAGAAACACAGGCTAAGATGATAGCTATTGAAGTAAAATACAATATAATGCTTGTAGTGTTTAGTTTTGCATTAACTTTGCAGGCCTAAAACTGGTAGTCTGATCATCTATATAGGGGATAACAATATACACTGTAGCATCTATGGGGTAGCCACTGTTAATTTCCTATTATCTTGTTTTAAAGTCCTATATCATTTTTATTGTTTGTTTGGTTAGGTTTTATTCTGTTTTATCTTGTTTGATTTCGTTATATCTGATGGCATGGGCAGCTATTTCAAAGATAAGATATATTATGGCAGCTGTTTTGGATTTACTATTATCTTTTCTTTATTATTTAAAGAGAAAAAAACATGAAAAGAGTAGAAATAATACAGAATTTCAAAAAAAGATAAACAGTAAGAAATCACTAGTAAATAAAGTACTTATTGTCCTCTTAGAAACAGTTGTTCAATTTATAAAATCAAAGCATACAAAGTAGATATTCAAACAGTGAGACTGTAAACAGCTACGCATGCATGAGTCTCTATATGTATTTCTATCCTTTCTGTATTAGAGGGGAAAACAAAACTTAGCAAGACAAAACAAAACAAATTTCTATAAAAACACGAAACCAAAAAGTCATATAAAACCACAGTACAAGGTGATCTACAATGATTACTGTGTTGTTTCTTATTATCTTCAATAGAACTGTTTATATCATCGGGCATAATTGAATATAGCAGTGTAATTGAATATAGCTGTACATGACAATATTAGTAAAAATAAAACATTGTAGACAGTATAAAATTTCAAAGGCAGGTAACAATCAAACCAGAGTGGATATTCTAGTGAGTCTTGTCATCTTAAGTGCAGTTGCCTATACTCTCAGACTTGATGCTATCAATCATAACAGCTTTGAATAAAATCTATCAATACAAAACAGCAATCTAACAAACTAGATTTGATTAAGGTCAGTCATGATAAAACAGTGTAAGTTATACAGAGCTTCATATTAAGTTAATAGGAAATTAAGGATGATTACCGTACTATGTCCTGCTATTTTTGGGATAACTGTCTGTGTCCTCAAATCTAGTACAAGTAGACAAACTGGAACAGAATATAATCCATCTAAGCAGAGTGGCGTGAGTAATGTGGGTTTTAAATCCTGGTGCACTATTAACAATATCCTCTGCCTTCTTTTTTTAGGCTATTCCTGCCCTTTCACTCCCACAGGGTGCTGCGCATTTTGGGTCCCACCAACTCCCTCAGTTTTTAGATTTGGTGGAGGGCAAACTGTTTTTACCTAAGTGGTTCTGAACCTTCTCACTACTGCACTGGATCTCATGTTGTATTCCCTTACCTATAAAAGCCTCAAGGTTTTCCATTGTTATAGCTAAGTAGTTCTATAGCACATAAGTATCCTGTCTTTCCAACATATCTTCAGGTGGTGGTGAAGTTGCTCCTATTTCTCTCTGGTTCCCTGTCACATAGGGCATTGTTTTCTCATTTTTGATTTTCAGTCCATAAACCCTCTCTCAGGTTGATTATAGTTCCTGTACAGAGCATCTCAATGGATCCTACCTTCTGATCTACTCTGCCTTTTTTTTTTAGTGTATCAAGGCCATCTACGTTAGAGATTCTAGCCAACCTTCTCTGCCTCATTTCTGCTATGTTATTTTTCTGCCTTTGTTTGTCTACTTTTCTTATTTATTCTACTGCCTGCCCCATTCATTGAGGCCTTTCTGCTACTGTTCCTAAAATCCTGGAATTATTTCCCTCTCTCTCTAGAATGTCCTTCAGTATTCTCTGTAGGGTTGGATTGGTTGTCACAAATTCCCCCAGTTCCTCTTTGTCATGGAAGCATCTTGTTTCTCCATTAATTTCTAGTGATAGTTTTGCAGGGTACATCAATCTGGGCTGCAGGTTATTTTCTTTCAGGGTTTAGAATACTTTGCTCCAAGCTCTTCTTGATTGGATGGTCTATGTTGTGAAGTCTGCCATGATCTTGATGGTCTTTCCTTTATAGGTAATTTGTTCCTTTTCTCTGATGGCTTTTAGTATTCTGTTTTCATATTGAATTTCTGGTATCTTGATTATTATATGTCTGGGTGTAGCTCTGTTTTGGTTGTAGGTGGCTGGAGTTCTGTATGCCTCACATAACCGAATGTCATTTTCTTTTCCCATGCTTGGGAAGTTTTCTTTAATTATTTCCATGAATAGCCTTTGTAATTTGCCTGTTTTTATTCCTGCTTCTTCATTTATGTTTTTTATTCTTAAATTATATATTCTCTTGTCGTCTTCTAGCCTTTGTATTATTACTGCCTGTTTCCTTGTTGTTTTTAAGAGATCTTTCTTTTCATGATCATACTTTGCAAACTTCTCTTCAAGTTTTGATAGTCTATCCTCAGTTTCTTTTAAGGAATTTTGCCAGCTTTTAATGGAGTTTTTAATTTCCTGGTAATCTCTTTGAATCTGCTTCATGTATTCTAGATTTTCTTTATATTCTTTATTGAATGTTTCTCTCCTTTTTTTGTGTTCCTCTCTTCTTCTGTCTGTGTCTTCTTGAGAGGTGCTTAGTATTTCTTTTATTAATCTACTTATATCTTGCTTTACCTGATTTAATATTTCAGTTTTGAGCTCGTCTACAAGGTCCTGAAGATATCTCTTAATGTCCTCTGAAGCCATCTCTGATATTGCATGTTGCTGCCCTCAGTCTCTTTTGTTTTCCCTCTCCTGGATCAGTATTCTCAGGGTTTTGGGCTGGGGGCATTTTTCTTGTTTCTCTTTCTTGTCATGATTTAGGTTTCTTCCATACAGGTATATAGTGGAGGTCTCAGCCCCTTCCTTGTTGGTTATGGTTCTTCTGAAGCACACTGGTGAGGGATTTCTGCTCTCTCCTGTTTGGTCTTGTCACTGAGATGTAAGCAGGGGCTGCATATGCTGGCCTCTCCCCACTGGGCTAGTCAAACTTCAGGGGCCTTCACCAGGTTAGTGTGTGCTAAGTGTAGGGAATCAATTTAGGATGGCTTATTGGGTCCTGGCCAGGGCATGTCCCAGGCCAAGCAAATTCCATGAATTGGCTCTGGGGAGGGAACAACCAACTGAAGTCAGTGTTGTTTCTAGTTCAGGCTCCTCCTGCCTGACTCCAACATGTTGCCCATTTGGTCACACCCCTCCCATGGGTGGGGGGTCTTATTTCCAGCACTGACTGTGGATTAATGAAGGTCCCTCCATCAGCTCCATTCTCCGTTGGGCTCACCAACCCCCGACTTTAGCATGGCTGTGGCTCCTGTGAGTCTCAGTGGGAATGAGTCTGGGCAGCTCATTGGGTTGCAGTGGAAAGTGCTGTGTCTGCTAATTTTAGCTGTTCCAATTGTAGTCCCGAAACTGCATGTTTGATGAGCTTTTCTCATTTTAATTTCTTCCTGTGTCCAGAGGATCCATTTCCTTCTGTCTGGGTCTCTCCAGGATGTTTTATTCCAGCATATGAGTTGTTTCTCCCTGGGAGGCTCTGTATTTTATTGCTCACTGATTGGCCATCTTTAGCCCCTCCTATTATCTTGTTTTGAAGCCCTGTATTGTGTTCATTGTCTTGTTTTATTGGCTCTGTTCTATTCTGTTTTGCTTGATTTTCCTATATCAGATAGTATGGGTAACTATTTTGAAGACAAAAGGCATTATGGTAACCATTGTTGATTTCCTGTTATCTTGTTTTGAAGCCCTGTGTCACTTACACTGTTTTGCTTTGATTGGCTTTATTCTGTTTTATTTTGCTTGGTTTTATTCTCTTTAAAGTAAAAAAAAATTTACAAAAGCAAATAATGAAGGAGATAAACATTCAAGTTGTCTTTACTTTGTCTGCATCATTGCCTCAGTTGAAAATGCATCCCCTCGTTTAATGATTCAGTCATGGTGAAGGGAATGTGGGTAGAAGAGATTTGGCATTAGGAGGAGCAAATTAGAGAACTATGCTCCCAATTACCAAAATAAGAGGAATTGGGCATGGCTAGAGAAGTCTATTTACCTCTGCTATGAGATGTGACTGAAAAATGAAGTGAATATTAACTTAAAAATATTATAGCAAAAAAAATGTCATTAATTGTTCCCCAAATACCTTCTCTCACTTTGGCCATGCTCATCCCATCTTTTTTGCCATTTTCTGAAGCAGTCATAGAAGCCTCTTTCATGGATGTCTTGTGGTTGCCTCCAGGTCCTGAACTGGTTCAAAATGTTTATCTTTTATTGTCATTTTGATGCTGGAGAAGAACAAGAAATGACATGATGCCATACCTGGTGGAGCAGATGGATGAGGATGTGCCATAATGTCTTTACCAGCCTCCTTTCTATTGGCTGATACTTGTCTGCAGCATTCACTAATTTTCCAGTCACACCTCATAAAGGCACTCATGAAAAAGAACTTCCAGAGCTACTTCTGAAAGTGACAAGAATAATAGAATAAGTGTGTTCCAAGTGATGGGAAGTATTTTCAGGGGAATTAATAGCATGAGCTTTTATTGTAATAAATTTCAAAAAAAATTAAATATTCACCATATATTTGATCATCCATTGAGTGTGACTCTAAGGCTGGACTTCTAGGAGAGCCTGGTGGGAGACTTAGGAGAAGCGAGTAAACTAAAGTTTGTTGAAGCGCCTAATCTGTGGCATATTTTCTGTTCTGAGGTCATACTTGGTGCAGTGGGCATGATTGGCTAAAGAGGGCAGTTGTCTCAGGCACAGCATGAAAGGAGGTGCCCCAAACAAGGTAAATACTATTTTTATGTAATATTTTAAAAATAAAAATTAGCACAAAAATCCCCATGATCACCAATTACCAAAATTTTGAATAAAGATAGGATTATTAAAAGTGCAGTGCTGAGCATTGTTGCAAACGGAGGCAGAAAGAAAAAGTGGTGACTCTCATCTTATGTTCATTTAAATTTTGATATTTGATTCATTGTGACTTTTTTGCATTGATTGCAATTTTGAAAAATAGTGTGCTCAGATGTTATGTATCTTGGTTACTGAGTTTTTGGTTTTTGCATATGCCCTGGAGAGGGCTTTGCTTGCTTTTCTTGGTCATGTTACTTCTGTCTAAAAAACGGATTCAATTTCTATGGAGCCCACCAAGGTGTGTCCCACTGTTACCCTGTTTCTATATGTGAAGAAGTGGAGGTGAGACGAGAGCATATATGAGTTTACTATGGCTGCTAGAACAAATTACCATAAACTTGGTTTGTGAAAACAACCCACATTTATTCTCTTACAGTTCTGGCGGTCAGAAATCTAAACTCAGTTTTATTGGGATGAAATGGTGTAGACCAATGAGCAAAAATCTCTTTTCCTGCTTTTTTCTAGAGTTTCATTCTTTGCAGTCTTTGGTTTGTGACCCCTTCCTCGAGTTTTAAAGCCAACGGCAAAGCCTTAGCCCTCACACTACTTTCTTCTGTTGTTCTCACAGCCCGCTTTGCCTTTCTTGTGATCATATTTCAGACCCAAGAAGATAATCCAGGATAACCAACCCTCCACAGTGTATGTCCTCTTGATTGAATCCATGTAATTTTATTTGCCCTACAATGTGACATTCACAGGTGCTGATACTTCAGACATAGATCTCTCATTAAACAGCTTCCTATCCTCTGGATAGTAAATTGCACCACGTAGTGGTTCAGTTCAGACTGAGACAGAATATCCTCTGGGCTTCTCTGCTGGACAATCTTGATTTGCTCTTAGGTCCAGTAGGTAGACAAACGGAGCTATATCAAGAAGCAACAGTTTTACTCTTCTATGGGAACCTGCCAAGTTCTGTGGTCAGCATCAAGGACAAAATATGGGAGAGTCCTTTATATTTTGTTTTTTATACAGACATGTACTTGGAAAACAGGAAGCCATTGTTCGAAGCCGTAGTTGCATGTGTCTTCCAGGTGATAAAATCTGATTTTATGCCTGCAGCTGGATAGTGAGGAGATTAAAATACGATAAAGTGAGTGCCAACCTCCTGTTATTCTCATGGTTAACTTCACATTGGTTAGGAATTGCTCCTTTAGTGTGTCCTAAATCCTTACTGATTGAGTCCCATTTCCTTTGCTTCTCTTGTTGGTCAGATAACCACTTTCATCTATCTGAATGGTAGCATTTATGATTTTACAGATGTGAAATTTTAGCCAATTTTGTCTGATTGCACATAAAGTAAGAAAGGAATTGATCTTTTGGAAGAACTGATTTATTTGCATTGGATATCAGCCTACATAGTGAAGATTATCTTTATTTTCTGCCAGAAATTCTTTGTAAGTCATGCAAGCGCATTCAGGTACAGTACCATGCAAGGCGGGGTACATTCTATAAAAGCAGAAATGGTAAGTATTTCAGGCCATACTCTTGTTTGCAACTAATCAGTTCTGGTGTTGTAGTGCATAAACAACTACAAATATCATGGAAAGAAATACACATACGTAAAACTTCATTTATGGAGATTGAATTTTTCATTTCATATATTTTGGCACATGCCATGAAATAATGTTTGGTTATTTTCAACCATTTATAAGTGTTTAAATAGCATAAACCAAACATTCGTAGCACATGGGCTATGGAAAAACAGATGATATGCTGCATGTTACTACTTCTTGACCTGTAACCCTCACATTTTGTAGATTATCCCTGGATAGTATCTTGAGGACAAAGTGAGATAAGTTGATATGGCGTTGTTTTGCTTGAAGTCTAGTTATATACAGTGTCTTGCCCCTGATCTTGACTCATCTCCTACTCTAAGATCTTTGGATGACCAGCAGAAACTGCTATGGTTAGATATTAAATTAGCTCTTCTCCCATCTAATTTATCCTTTTGCTCAAGGTCCTGGTTAGGGCCCTTATATCTACTTTGATCTCAGACTCATTCTTTTCCCCTCTACTTTTATCTTCATACATCTCAATTATTTGTGTACATTTTTGCATCTTCCATCTTCCATAATAGTGCGTAAGTTCTTCATATGGTCAGAACAAGGTCTTTGTCATCTTTACCACTTTGTTATATTTCTCACAGTGGTAGAGCTCCATAAATAGGTTTTACACACAAATTCTTCTAAGACGACTTGATAAAATTGAGTGCTCTCAAATAGAGCTATTCACTGATGTGTCTCCATATGTCACACACTTTTTGCTGAATTAATGATAAAAAGCGATGGAATGTCAGCATTTGGAGACACCACGTTTGGGAAACGGGTCTTTCTTTCTTTCTTTCTTTCTTTCTTTCTTTCTTTCTTTCTTTCTTTCTTTCTTTCTTTTTTCTTCCTTTCTTCTTTCTATCATGCTGGCTCTGAACTTTGCTAGTCTGGAAATAGAGCAAAACAAAATGCCTTGGTCTGGAGACAAACTAGAGTATAAAAGAACACAGAATCAGATGGTTGAGAAAAGGTGAACATTCTTGGGCCAATTCCCACACTGGCAAATTAATGATCCCATTGCCTTTTGATGACACAGCTACACTTTCAAAGAAACGAATCTGATAAAAATCCCAAGTCCACTGAAAAGGAAAAAGAAGTCTCAGAATGTTTAAAATGACTCCCTCAATATTAATTGGAAAACATTTTCCTGGGACCCTGAGCCTCTCTTAGAAAAGAGAGGATTTATTCAGAAGTCTAAAGGCTGCAGAATTTGCCACTCTCCCTTTCATTCTATTTAAGATGAGGCCCACCTCTTTGCAAAACTGTTATCTCCTGCTTGTCATGGGGAGGTTAACACCATGTAAGAGCAGTCACTCCAGCACTGGGAGACCTAAATGTCATAAAAATTGGCTTGAATGGATGTGGCAATAGAACATGTATGCAAAATACTGTGTTGATGTTAGGCCAATAATATCGATGAAGAATTTAAAAACTTGGCTTCTTTGCTAAGGGCAGTCACCCTGCTGTGTGAGCAGTTTCGCGTGAGGGTTAGGAAATTAAAAGGCTTAACCACATGTCCAAAACCATCCCAGCTACTTTTCTTGTTCAAGTGCAGTGAAATACAAACACAAATAGCCAGGAGGGTGAAATTTAAATTAGACCTTGCAGTTGTTTGTTTTAAGCACCTATAGTGCTTATAGCATGGCAAATGAGGTTGCTTTCTTTGGAAGCCTAGAAAAATGACCGAATACAGAAAAATTCCTTGATTCTGTAGTCCCTTTTCAACATACTCTGCATATGTTCACTCTGAAACCAAAATGTGAGCAAGATCTTAAGGAACGAGATGTAACAGTCTAGGAGGAGTTTCTAAACTGTTACGGTTTAGATCTTAAATTTCCCTCAAACATCTCGTGTTTGGAAGATGATTGGGTCACGGGGTGCTGTGATTTCATCAACAGATGAGTGTAGTAGCTGAATGAGCTGTTAGAAAGTGAGTCATTAAGGATGTGACCTGGCTCCTCCCTTCTCTCTCTATTTCTTGGCTGCCATGAACTGAAGAGCTTTTTTCTGCCCGGCCCTTCCACCATGTGCTGTCTCCTTGGGGCTAACTGATACCGTGGACTGCACTCTCTGAAAGTATGAGTCAAAATAAAGATCTTCTTTAAGGTAAGGATGTCAGGTATTTTGTCTCAGGGATGGGAAAGTGAACGACACCTAAGTCACAGCAGTTGCTGATGACCTTGGGGATGATGATCTATCTGGTTTGTAGCAGGATTCCTGGTCAGGACTGCTGTCCTTTTCCGTTTGGTGACTGGGTTTATGAATGTCTTGCAAGAGAGACATCTGCAAAGGATTTGGAGCTATTCATTAGCGATCATCCTCACCACTTTCTAGCTTGTTTTTTTTTTTTTTTTTAAGAGAAACATTTTTGTAGTTCTTTCCTTGGCACAGTTCAGTTACTGCTCTCTGGTCACAAGGTGAATGTGAATGGGCAGGATGTTTCTCTGAACAGTGGAAATTTTTAAATTTGAATCAGAGAACACCCACAAGAATCACTCACTATGGATGGAAATCAGAACCCACAGTGGAACCATGCAGGAGGCTCCCTGGATTGGTAACTACATGTGTTCTCTGAGACTAAGTATTTTCTGTCTTTTGAAAAGTTTGTGGTCATTTCTCCAAAGAGATTTAGCATCTAAGAATCTGAAATTACAGTGATAAGCTAAATATAAAATGTTACGCAGAATACATTAAAGATTGATTTCTCATGTGGGGCACTAGCAAGGTCACCAGTGTCACAGGTTATGAAGTAAGGGTGTCGAGTGGCCCATCCCTCTAATTCAGGTAGAAACAACATTTCATTCTTTATTCTTTCTTATCCTCTACAAAGACATCTATCAGAGTATCTGCATAGGTATCTTTTCTTTTAGAGGATTTAAGAAAGATGTTCATATGAAATCCTATACAAGGGATTTAAGGAGAAAAAATGAAAATGAAAAATACAGAAGTCCAGAGGGTAGGTTTGAAAATCAGATGTTGTTCCTCTGGGCCAATCTGATGAAAGGGACCAACATGGCCTCAGGCCCCCCTGGGCACATAGGGCTCTCAGGGTGCCTCATCCATGGCATGCAGCAGCCCTGGTCACTCTAATAAAGCTTCTCCCGAGGCTGAGAACCATTTCTGTGTTTGAACCTAGACTTCACATTTTTGCCCTGAAAAAGTTTTTCTTGAATTGGAAGTGTTTTCTCCTTTATGTTGAGGCAAAAAGAAAGAAGCTGTTATTAGTAGTCAGGAGGCATTTGTTTTCTCTGACTTGTGCACATCATCCCTGTGATGGTTTTAAACTTTATCTAGAAGAGTTTTGTTATTCCTCCAATCTGGAAAGAGAATCTGTGACCCTGCTCTCCAAACATGAGTGGCCTCTGTGATTAGATTAATGAACAGGGTGGAACACAGCACATTGGTCGCCTTTTGTGCCTTGGTTAGATGATGCTATGTACCTGTAGTGGTTTCTCTTCTGATGGCAGTTCAAGGAGTCTTCAGCCACTGCATTTGAAGTCTAGTTACTCTTGGACGATGTGGAGAAACGTTGTGCTTAGATATCAGTCTAGACCGCAAAAACTCTGTAGATTTCCAAGAAAGACTCACATTTCATCCACTTCTTGGTAGGGAACCTCTATGCTCTTCGAATAACTTTCTTGTTAAGTCTGCCTTTGTTTACTCAAAGCCTTAGGCCATGCCACGTAGCTAGTGCTGACTATATGATCTGTGGAAGGGATCCTTGGCCTTCCACCCTGATCTCTGGAGCTGCTGGAGAACTGAGATCAACCAATGGGTGGTCAGCCATGCTTATGTTTTGCTGGGAAAGCAAAGTCACTGGCAATGATTTGTGCATATTGTCACATCGTTGCTGGGAGAAGTTTTGTTTCCACTGGGAAAGTACAAGTGTAAACTTTCACTTGGTGCCTCCTGGACTCTCCTATGCATCCTTTCCATTGCTGATTAAAATCAGCAGCCTTCTGCTGTTATATTGTATTATGATCACAGGTATAACAGCTTTGATGAATTCTGTAACTTCTTCTAGAAGATCATTGAATGATGGGTTTGGATATCCTTGGAGAGAGTGAGAGAGTGAAAGAATGAGAGTGAGAAAAAGAAAGCAAGAGAGGGAGAGTGAGAGAGTGGGTGAGAGAGAATGGAGAATGAGTTTCTGTTTCTGCCCTTCCTAGCACACATGAGTGAAGAAACTTTTAAGAAGAGCTCAGAATTACCCACTGTCTAATTTTAATCACATGAGGGATTCTGAGAGACAGCTACCTACCTGAGCCCAGTCAATCCCCAAAGTTGTGAGAAAAAATAAATGATAGTATTTCTGAGCACAGTTTCGGTGTGGTTCATTACTCAGCAATAGATTACCAGAACACACTTTGATACCAGGGATGGAATGCTACCATAACAATCTAAGGATACCATTAATGGAATTTTGATGGAGCTCAAGAAATCTTTACATTGGGGCTGGGGATTTAACTCAGTGGCATAAGTGCCTGCCTGGCAAGCATGAGGTTGTGAGTTCGATCCCTGGTACCAGAAAAAAAAAAAAAAAAAAGAAATCTTTACACGGTTGCTTAAAGGACAGTGAGAAAACTGCTGCTGAGGATGCAGGAAAGGAGAGACTTGTTATGTAGTCACATAGGTTTAGAAACACATTTTCCCAATAAGTCCAATGAACTAATAGATTTGCTGGTGGAATATTGAAAGTACTAACACTTGTTCCTTTTGGCTGAGTATGATGAGGGAGTGAATTCAAATGGAGATCCTTAATTCGCACCAAGATTTAGAGGCCACATTAAAAAGGGCTAGGACTTCCAGATTTTGTAACCTCACCAGATGGCAAAGGATTCTAAAATTAAGACATAACCTCAGACCAAAGATTATTTTTAGGATGAGATTTTAAATTTCTTCTAAGTCAGGGCATCAAATAATCTTCCAGGCAGACAAAAGACATCTAGAGATCTTAAGACCATGCCTGTTAGACTTCCTTTATTTAAAAAACAGGACTTCAAAGAACGTTAAGGATGTTGTCTCACAAGTAACACAAGACAGGGAAGAAAGAACCTTAAGAAGATTTGTGTTTGTGGCTTTTATCTAATGATAGGAGAGATAATAACACCACAGGAACCCAAGACTTTTAAAAGAGAGTTTAATTAATAGGCGCAGCACCAGGTTGGACTAAAAGATACAGAAATAGTGCAAAAAGTAGAGAGCTTGACATTCTCAAATGATTATGAGCAGAAGTCAGACTGAGGAAGTTTCTGAAAGGAAAAACCCGAATTTCCGGTAGAAAAAAAATAGGCGTTAGCATGAAGAACCAAGACCACAGTCAGTACCTGCTAGAGTTGACTCGGGAGGTGGAAGACTGCTGACCCAGAGGAGCTGAAACATCTAGAAGACAGGTTGTTTTGGCAGCTCATGCAAAGATGGACCTTATGGGGAAAACAAGGAAGCTCTGGAGGACACATGTGATAAAAGTCAATTATTCGGCCCAACTGTCCCCATGCTTTGCCTGCCTGCCTTGCTACCTAAAGCGAACATTGGTACTCAGCAAAATCTATTGCCTTTGCTGTTCCTCAGTAAATCTGGGGGTTGGAATCAGTATGGAGCCTCATTCCATTCTGGTCTTCACCAGAATGAAGACCCTTTTGCTTCCTGACAGAGGTATTCTCTGTCTCTCGTGTCTTCATTCATCTCTCAGTGTCAGGATTTGCTGGCTGAACCTGAAAAAATTGGCAGTGGGTGCCCAGTTGGATTTCACAGATGCTTTGGGTCAGATTTGCTGTGGAAATTGCATTTTCCTTCTTTTAGGTCTGCCTTTTGGGGTATCCAATGCATGAATCACCGCTGAGTGCTGATTATGGAAGAACTTGAGAAACCGTCTCCTTAAGTCACAAATGTTCATATTAAGAACACACAGTACTCGGTCTTATGTTCCTGAGTTGAAACACTCAGAGGCTGCTTTGTGCATATACCTAGAGCAAACTAGGAGTATAGAAGCTTAAACTTAGAGACAACTCAATATCATGGTAAGTGATAGTTCTAAGAGTCTCTTAGAAGTCTTAGGAGCAGGTAAGAATATTTTGCACACAGGGAGAATATAGACCAACTTGCTTCCTTTAGTTGCATATTGTAAGATGAAGATGATGAGAAATGCACTTCAAGTGGAGGTATTTAATTTACAATCAACATTTAAAGGATAAGCAAAAGAGCCCAATGTGTATGGGTTTAGTAACAAAACTTCTGTTTATTCAGATGGCAAAGAATTCACTAAGACAGAGCTTCAGTCCAAAGATCATTTCTGAGCCCTTTGCTTGGTGCTCATATTTCTCACATTGTGGTTAAGGGGAATTAATGCCCTACAGAGGCAGGCTTTTGACCACTTCAGAGGAAAGAACCGATAGAGGAATTTCTTTCTGTTTTTTATAACTGCAATCAAGGACAATCCTGGGAGTCAGATCAGATGCAGTTTGTATGTCCTGGCAGGAGTCATCCCAGCCAAGTTCATATCCAGTCACCCTTAGTGATGGCCAGTTCAGTCACACATCTCCTACTGGCATTTCTTTTACTTCTTTTGACAAATATTATATACACTGACAGTGTACATGATGAAATTTGTACACATTGTGGAATAGCTTGACTTGATCAACTTGCATATTGCCTCACATAATGGAATTTGTGGTAGGTCCACTTAAAATTTTAAGTGTTTTTCAAAATAAAATACATTGCTGTTGACTACTAGAGTCACCATGTTGTATAATTGAGCTCTTGAACATATTCCTCTTTTTTTTAAAAAATTTCTTTGAACATATGTTCCATTTAACTAATTTATGTTTTGCATCATCTGACCAACATCTCCTCAACATGTCACTGTACTTCTTTGTTTCCCTTATCTTCTTCGTTCTCACTCTTGTGTCCTGAGGCTGGATACTATTATAACACATTTGCCCTCTTCTTCATGGTTTACCCAGACAAGAATGAGTATTTGCAGAGAGTTGTGAAGTGGCAGTGAAGGTGTCACTTGCTCTTCTTGTTCTCTTGTCTAGAAAACTGTGCGTCAGTGCCACATCACTATTTGAATGGATATGGGAAAATCTTGGAAAATACTTGTTTCTGTGTTCTCAAGCTTGGGACAACTAGACAGTGATCACAAACTCTTTCCGGTGAAGTCTAAACGTAAGAGGGTGGTTGGCATATAGTGGCATATGAAGAAGAGAAAAGATGCTGTTGCAGGTCAGATTCCCTGGGCAGTTTACCAACATGATGAAGAGTAATGTGCAGTTTATCAGGAAGCATTTTTGAGGTTAACTCTTATGGAAGGGAGGACAAGTGCAATGGAACTAGCCATGATGGTATTGCATGAAGCCCTCAGCTGGTTCCATCAGGATATCTGAAGTTGGGATTGCTGTTCAGAGTTGGCCTGAGATGGGGCCAGGGAGTAGCCTTGAATACTCACTTTGATTATTGGATACAAGCTACCCAGGATGATGACATTTGCCTTAAAGTGCTTTCTTCACTTAAAGCAATTTCTAAAGAATTCCTGAGAGCTGAGACTACCAGTACTGCTGCCACCTGGGGGAGTCAATCTTTCAATTGTTGTAGTCAGGGGTTGTGAGGAAAACAATTAGAATCAGGACACAGAATTTATAATATTATTTTATGATGGTCATCCAGAGTTAAACACAAGAAAGTGCAGGAAATCTGTCTACAACACTAAAGACACAGAATATTCAGCCAAGGGCATGGATCCTACAACAATGTCCTGCATGAGTCTAGATGGAAACCTAGAGCCCATGACAATGCCTTCCACAAGTCCTACTGGAGGTCTAGAGCCAGTGAAAAGGACTAATGCCAGTCTGTTTTATGGATCTGCACTGGGAAGGCCCAAAGCTAGGAAGTCTATGTCAGCAGGGTGAAGGAGCTGTGTTGGTAGGTTGAGGGTTTTACACTGGAGCTGAGAAGTCATGCTCAAAATAAGAACCAGGGCTGCCCTGAAAAGTACCACAGCCATCCTCAGTGACACGGAGGTCTGGAGCTCCTAAAATGATAAGAACAGTCGAGTACATGCCAGGAAGCCAGTGTGACAAGTTCCTCCTGGAGATTAAACAATACAAATCTTCCCCTCTGAAGCAAGGAAGTGACCAGAGCTCCCCCAAAGTGAACCACAGCCACTCTCACCAACAAGGTCCCCAGCTCTTCTGATAACAATGGTCGATCTCACACTGGGGAAACTAGTCATGATGAGCTCTTCCAGGAGAACCAACGGCTCAAAGAGCAACACTTAGAGAAACCCATGACGCCTCATTCGTCTTCTCCACATCTCTATTTATGCTGGCAACTTTCCTCAGGTGAAACATCTACACTTAGCACCATGCTCATTTAATTCAGCTGGTGTTAAGTTGACCAGCAGTTTTTAATCCATAACATTGGATGTAACATGTACGTAACATGCTATGGCATTTACAATAGATGCATTGGGAGGTAACTAGACCAGAAAATCTCCTCCTAGGTGAGACAACCCCAGTGACAAATCTGCTTGAATGTATATTGGAATAAAGCTTAAAGAGAAGTCATTAGTTGACAGCCAGAGAGTATTTTCCAAATCAGGGTGCATAATATGATAGAAAGGTTCTGTAGAAGGAACTGTAACAAATGCACAAAAATGTCCTGCTAGGAAAAGGTCAGACTTTGGACACTTTCTTGTAGGTGAACACTGCATCTAATGGGAGGAGTCTCTGTCTAGAAAGACTTGAATGTGCTTAGCTATCTCTTCTCTGCTTCTCTTATGCATCTCACAAAGGGTTTCTAGAAGCAGCACAGTGATTGGGAATGAAATGGAAGAAGAAGAGGAAGAGGAAGAAGAAGAGAAGAAGCAGAAGCAGAAGCAGAAGCAGAAGCAGAAGCAGAAGCAGAAGAAGAAGAAGAAGAAGAAGAAGAAGAAGAAGAAGAAGAAGAAGAATGATTGGAAGGAACTGTTTCTTTGCAGAACTGAATGCCCACATTGGAGACAGGAAGTTGTAAGTGTGAAATGGTGCTCTAGGTTGAAGTGGTTGTGAAAACGAGTTGTATTAATCCATAGAATCACCCAGACAACTCTGTGACTGCCTATGTGATCACTCAGGGAAGGGAAACAGAAATGAACCTTTCCTATTTTGTGGTAAGAAAGAATAGCACTAGTGTCTTGCTTCAGAAAATAGTGGAATTTGAATTAGTGACCCAGATCTTCACAAAACTCTATGGACTCCTTGTTCTGTTCTCACAGATGAATAGAGTTTGGGAGACCCTGAAAGATGACTTGCTATTTATTTGTGTTCCCTTATGTGATCATCCTAGCCCTAAGAGGTGGCTTTAAATGGGAAAACTGAGTCTCAGAGAGCTCAAATGATTTGTTTAGGTCCCACAGTTAGTAGATGGGAGAGTAACAGTTTCCCTCCCCAAACTTCTCTTCCTCTGTGAATTGTTCTTTTACAGGACCTGAAGAGTGATTGTAGTTTTTGAAATTACTTGATCCCATTCTTTCTCAGGAAACTGATTTAAGGCTAACAATCTATGTAGCGCCTGAGACTTAAAGAGATTAAGTGACACTTTCAAAGTCTATACTAGTCACTGTTCCCTCTTCACTAAATCATATTTAAATCCCACCAGAAAATTCCACACAACACAGTTCTGAGGAAGTACTTGTGAAGTTTGTAACTTCATCTGAAGAACATCCAAGCCAAATTTGTTTTTATATTTTGATCCAACATTTATTTCCCCTGATGGTGTGTGGTTTGTCATGTCGGTGAGTATAAAAGTGACAAGCTTTAATTTGTACCCTGCCTTGATGGTTATCTGTGGAATTAATTCACTCATTCATTCATTTGAGCTTGTTAAAAAGTACATTACAGAAAGGTTTCTAGAAAGGTACAAAACACCTGAGTGTCCCTGGATAGGCAGTGGTCACTGTTTTCTTTTGTGTTCCTCTCTTTGCTATTGATTCATAAAGGGTTTGTATCTCAAGGGATGACTGTGATTTATCTGACAGTTTTTGCAAAGCAGTTTTGGCTCCACAAGGAACAATTCATATTTAATTTAACAGGATTAGAACTACATGGCTAGTAAGGGCCTCTCCTCACCAGAGATGGGGGAAGATTTGTTGTTGGATAAAAACATGAGGAAACATTTCAAGGCTAATTTTCTCCAACTCTTTTGAAATATTATAAAATATACAACCTCCCATATAAATGAGGAATCTAAAATTAGGATGGCATGCGCCACTCAACTGGGACAGGTTTAATTGGGAAATCCACTTATTCAGGATACCTCCCAGGGAGCTGATTTAAACCCAATGATACATAATGGCCATGACTGCAGGTTTAAAGGGGGAAGGTAATTCTTCTTAATCGAGCATTTTCAAGTAATTTACTGCCGCTTGAGATTAGGTGAGCTTACGGCTTCTGTGAATTGCTTTGTGTTATCCCACAGTATGGTGTGCAGGACACACTCATGCACCAGCATTTACCAGTTTACCCAGCATCTAACCACACTCACCAGACCAAGGAACTCAGGCTCCCTGGCCAAGAGCTGACAGACTCCTCCCAGATGTTTGGGACTTGGGTGCTTCATTCCATTTCAAGGTGCAGTTGTACGCTGGTTGGCATTTCCTTCATAACCAGTTAGTTCCAGGAGAGTTTGGGCAGCAGAAGAGGTCTCCTTTTTGTTCTTTGATTCTTATTTCCTCTGGGTTCCTGCTGGCTTTCCTGCTGAAACCTTGTGAAAAATCTTGTGGTTTGGCTTAAATTCTGTTGAGCAGCATTTGAGAAGGACCAAGTACTGAGCAATGGTAAATGACATCAAATTCTTTTCGAAGGGCATGTATTTGAGTTGAAGTGTAGAATCAAAGTGAGGAAACAGGATGGTTGTAATTAACACAAATTATATTTTCTTTAGTCTCTTTTATCCTTGTAGGAGCTGGGTATGTACTTCATGCCACACTTCACTATTGATCTATGCATACCAGTCCATAAAGCTCCTCTTTTACCCATTCAGCCACACATTTGTTAATTTCTTTTTATCTTACACCTCCTCTCATTTTCCTCTTTACAGGGAAATGTAACATTTCTGTTCTGTAACCTTTTATTCTATGTCTTGCTGAAGAAATGTGTTTTGCTTTATGTGCCGATAATTTGAAAAAGAAAGATGGCTTATTTATTTATTTTTATGCAAAAGAAATCCAAATGTGGCCCAGTGACACCATCACGTCATTAGGTGGCCATCATCAGAACATGTGCTACCATTTCATAGCCTGGGGGGTCTGCTTTCAAAGTTCCACAGAGCAACCTAAAACTCCGGCTTCATATTTGTGTTCTAGGCACATGAACACAGGGCAAAACAGAGTAGAAAACACATATTTTTAAGCAAACACAAATAATGCTGCTCTTCACTTTTTTCATCAAGCACTAGTTACTCAAGATGTATTCATGATGTCACACACAGACATTGCTTTATGATGGGAAAGTGTTCTGAGAAATACATCGTCAGGACATCTCATCCTTGTGTGAACATGATAGAGTATATTTACAGAAACCAAAACAACTACATCATCACTATGTATTATAGTCTTGTGGACCATCCTCATTCAGCCTGAACTGTGTAGTGAAACCCTGTCCCAAAAAGACAAAAAAAGCAAAACAAAATAAAACAAAAACAACACCAAAGAAAACCAAAAATAAAAAAAAATCAAAAAGCAAAAATACAACTCAGTCAGATACCTGTGCAGGTCTCTATCTAAGCACACTAATCGTGTAAAGAGAGCCTGTCTAAAAACTAATAATACAAGATTTTTTAGTTTTAAATTACTTAAGTCATCCCCCTTCAAGACTGAGGACACCAAGAGAAGAGTAACTAAAATAATTTTCAGGATTTGCAGGGACATCTCATTGTCACTTTTTGCAACATTGAGTTCCAGATCTGCTGGAAGGATGCTTTCCCACTTCAGATTCTGGGAAAAGCAGAGCCTCGCAGAATCCCACAGATGAGCTCACTTTCTAAGCTGAACCCAGGCTGCCTCCCTCATCAGGAGTCATAATCTCATGATGGGAACCAAATTACTCTCACTCAACAGTGACTCTTCCAGGACCTCACAGAATGGGTCCTGAGGTAACAACCAACCAACCAGAGGCTGACCAGGATTGCTTACCCTGCCAACTAGCCAACCCCAACACTTGCATTCGTTTTCCTTTTCTGAGCAACTCAATGTTTCTGTCATCTTGAAGACACATCTTGAAACTCTTTGTTAGTTTCCTGTGTGGCCATGCAGGTTAAATCTCCTTTGCTACCCTAACCACTGCTCCTCTCCTTGGTTGACATTTGGGAATGAGTAGCTGAGCCTACTCTGTTAGGACTCCTTGTGTCAGGGCTTTTGCCCTAGAGTTCTAGTAACGTATCTGCCCCCAACCACATCATTCAAATTTAGGGTCCACCTTTAAAGTCCTGTTAGATAGAGATTCACTCTATTTTTCTCCATATAATGAGACAATTTTTTAAAACTCTTAACATCTTTTTCTTACTGTTTAGTTTCTTAAATCGACAGATTAAAATTTTGTATACCTATCACATTTTGAAATACATGTTGTTGTTGTCATCTCAGTCTGGCTTTCTGCTGTTATGACAAAATATCCAAGATGGGGTAATTTATAAAGAGGTTTAGGTTTTGGTTTTGGAGGGCTCCAGTGTCCTCCTGGCTTCTGGTGAGGGTCTTATGCTACATCAGCTAATGGTGGAAAGAGGAAGGAAAGTGGGTGTGTACAAAGGGCATGAGTGAGAGAGAGGAAATAAGAGGAGTGAGGTTCATGTAAAAACACTTTCTCCTGATAACTCAACTCTTTTCTTGAGAGCAAGCCTTCACAGGAATCTTGACATGATCAAGTTATATGTAAACCATGACAATGGTGGCATGGCTAAATCTGGCTTAAGTAATATAAACATTACTTCACAAAGTTATTGCTTTCATGGTAATAATGTGTGTAACCATTTATTGAATAAGTGGTCCTTTACGCATTGGCTTATGCTTCCAACCTTAACTGTATTAACTTCCCACATATATGTGCATCTCTCCTGAGCTCTATTCATCTCTGTTAGTCAATTTGTCTTTTATTTGGTGTAACTATCATTCTCCATTTTCTTACTGTGGCTTTGAAGCTGGTAATTTCATATGCAGTAAATTTCTTTACTTGTCTCTCTTTTTTTAAAGATTGGCTTATCCACCCATGGCTTTTATTTTTCTACATATTTATTAGAGTATGTTAATCCAGTTCTTTAAAGAAATAACACTCCAATTTTTATTTGGTAGTTATTAGGTATATAGATTAGCTTGGAGACCATTATGTCTTTACAATATTTTCATTCTCTCAAAGGGGTCTGTTCTGTCTCCATCTATCTGACTCATCTTCTGTGTCCTTCACTGATGTTTAAAAATCAAATCTGTTGTGTACTGGTGAATTTTTTATTCATTTGATTTTAGGAGAATTGCTAGATTTGATTATGAATAAGGTCCTGTTTGAATTATACAGTCTGGTATAGAACACTGCTATCCAGCTGCCATAATGAATTCCCATTAGTTTCAATGGTCTGTTGAGGTTGTTGGCTTCTTAGGTAGAAGTTTACAACATATGTAAGTGGTAACGTTTTATCTGTCTCCATAATCCTTTTACACTCTTCTTTTGGTTTTCTAGTAATTTCTGCTAATTTAAATAGTAGCTGTAAAATGCAGATTAAAACCACACTGAGATTCCATTTCACTCCAGAAAGAATGGCCAGGATCAACAAAACTACCAACAACAAATTCTAGAGAGGCTGTGGGGAAATAGGAACACTTCTGCACTGTTGGTGGGAGTGTAGACTTGTGCAACCACTGTGGAAGTCAATCTGGAGATTCCTCAAAAAGCTGGGGTTGCAGGTCCCATTTGACCCAGCTATTTCACTCTTAGGCATATTCCCAGAAGAACTGAAAACATCTTACCACAGTGATATATGTGCACCCATATTTATAGCAGCACAATTTGTAATAGCCAGATCTTGGAAACAACCTAAGTGCCCATCAACTGAGGAATGGATAAAAAAATTGTGGCAGTTTTATACAATGGAGTACTACTCAGCAATAAAGAATGATCACATTGAGATATTTATAAATAAATGGATACAACTTGAATCCATACTCATAAGTGAAATAAACTCACATGTATAAATACCGTATCGTCTCCCTAGTGTAAGAATGGTAAGAGTACAGAAGACTTTATGGTAATCATGGTTCATCATTATACTGCTTTGAAGTCTTATGTTTTCATTCATTGGTTCGAATGGTTTTATTCTGTTTTGTTTGATCTTAATATTTGTGATGTTACAAATAGTTACTTTGAAGAAAAGACAATATGGCAGCCATTGTTGATTTGATATCATCTTGCTCTGAAGTCCTATCATGCTTTTGTTTTTCTATTACCATTGGTTCTATCACATTGTGTCTTATTGGATTTTAATAGGTATGATAGCATAACAAATTTTTTATAGAAAATGAGATAATATGGTAGCCGTTGTTCATCTTCGGTTATTTGGTTCAGAATGCCTTGTAATACTTTCATTCTCTTGAGTGGTTTTATTCTATTTTGTTATGTTTGACATTATTTTGTGTAAAGCTAAGCTCAACTATTTCAAAGAAAGAGACATTATGACAGCTACTGTTAATATCCAATTGACTTGTTGTGAAGTGCTGTGATGCTTACATTGTTCTGTTCTGATCTGCTTAGATCTGTCCTCTTTTGTTTTATTCTCTTTAAAATAAAATTAAATTAAAAAATAGTAGCTCTATTAGTGAATATTCCTGTTCTTTGTTTATCAGGAAACACACTTAAAGTTTCTCATTATGGATAATGTTCAATTTCTTTAGATTTTAGTATTTAATCTTAATTAAATTAGGGGAGTTTCCTTCTTTGTTCTTCATATCAGAAAGTATTAAAATATATGGAAATTGAATTTATTCAGATTTTTTACTTTACTTGTGTAAACAATGTATCTGTAATCTATTTTATACTTGAAAATACCATACATTTCTAAGATAATTCAGTTTCTTCATGATAAATTGTGATCATCAGACCCCAGGAGTTTTGCCTCTTGATTCAGGACCACTGAAAATCTGGCTTCCAGAAATAAGCCTTGCGCTAAGTTTAGTTTTTTGTTTTAGTCTCCATTTTTCCATACAAAGTTATGTTTTCTCTCTTTCAGTTCCTGCTGCTTTTGCTTTTCTTTTCTCTATCTTTAAAATGCTAGAACTCAATATTTTAAAAAATACTTTTCCATTCTTCAATATTGGAAATGTTGGAAAATATAGCAAGGAGGAAAAGGAAAAAAAATTAATCTCAGCTACTGTAGGGAAAAAGAACTTATACTAACATCTTTATTCATGTAGTTACAGCAATGAAATGATTTTCCAGAGGAGCCACCCTGAAATACCAGGTGGACTGGATGGGACAATAGCTGGAGCCCAACACCGCTCCTCCGTCTGCACTGCCAGGAAGGGCCTGTTTGCTGAACCTCTATAAAAGCCGCAGATACTACTTTTGCATCTACTGCCGGGTGTAGACAGTGAGCTGTCCTGCCAGGAATGGTGCCAAGTGGGTAGCAAAGGTCTGGGTCCGGCTTTCAGTCATCTATCTCTCAAGTACGTTAGTAGGCAATAAAGAAGACATGGCCAGCTGGGGCAGCTTGGAGCGAGCCCAGGCTCAGGAACGGGCGCTGAAGCCTGGCCCAGAATATTTTGAAATATCTATTAAAGAGGCCAAACATTCAGAAACCCATTCTGCTCTTTGGCCTAGTGGTCCAGACAGCTCTATGAAGGTAAGTTTGGGTATCTTCCAGAAGTTTTGTGAAGACTGAACCATAATTCTCTGGATCTGAGCATTTTCTACATCTTTTTTGAGGCATAATTTTGTGTGTGGGCTTAGTTTTAATTTGATTTCACGGAACCCCTGTTGGTTATTCTCCACAATCCCTGCAGATCTCTTCCATGTACTTGCGTGCCCTGCTTTGAATACCAGCAGAAGCCTGACCTCACACCATACCACTTTCTCAGGTTTCTTTGCCCTGTGGCTTCTAGTGAAACTTATCAATGGGAAATCTAGTTGTACAATGTTTTCATAGTATCTCCACACCTTTGCCCATAGTGGTATCAGCAAAGGGTCTATTACTCTATCTAAAGGCACAAATTTTATTGGGTGGTTTTGTTTTTATGGCTAATGCCTTCACTAGTTTCTAGTCACATTATTGACTGTTGCTTTTCCTTCTGGCTGATGGGAGGTAACGTCAAATAGCACTGGTTTTCAGTCTTGCCTTCGTTTCTGTAAATAATCCTTTCAACAAACCCTCTTTCATTGTGAGGGTGTGTTATCAAGTCCATGCCACGAAGCTGACCAGAAACTTGCTAGAAGAACCAACTATGTCCCACATATTGGTAAATTTTAGGATTTTGGTAACTGAAGCATGGAAAAAGCTTTCCTGCTCTTTGAAACTATGTTACAGCTTATTTGATCTGATTGTGTCTCACAGAGGAACAATGTAGATTAAACAGGACAGAGAATATGAAACTTCCCTATGATAGTTTGTAAAAACATTGCTTCATGATTTTGGAGGTGGACAGGTCCTTTGGATACTGAATATTTCAGCTAAACTGTGAGACAATCATGGGAATCTCATGCATATCCATTGTGTATTCTGCTATTCTGTTTTGACAACAAGATACAGACTTCCTAATGGGTTTTCTTTTGTTATATCTTAACTTCAAACATAAAAATGACAACAGTACTAATAAGAACAAAATAAGATGACTTATGTCAGACATAACATATCTATTGTTAATAGGTTCATTGATGATATTAGAACAATGAGATCCAAAGAAAGGTAAAATAACTTACTTATACTTCCACTCCTAGTGAGTTTCCAAAGCAGAGGCTCACACCTGATTCTAACTCCAAGTCATGACTCTTGAACATAGTTCTTTCTCCTTCAACTCAAGAATACCTTATGTTGATTTTAATTTTACTTTTTTTCTCTTTCTTGAAAGTCACATGACTTTAGGGACTCTATATGAGTTAAAGTAGATTCATAAGAGATATTGGATTTTACCTTCATGATATTCTACTTTTAAATGTCACTTATTATATTTTGATCCACATAAATCCTTGTTATGCTTTGCATCTTCTCAAAGCCTCATGAAGTCTTGGGTTTTACTCAGAGGTGAGTGAGTCTAGAATTTGTGATTGATTCAAGGTCCAATGTTGGGATTAAGGGTGTAAGTACTACCCACACCCTAGGGTAGGTAGTCTGCATACAGTGTAATGGACATAAAGAGACTCGTCTTTCTTTTCCTTGCTTGCTTTGGCTGAGGTCCATTGTCTTGACCTGTTGCCCTCTGCCATGTGCCACCTGCTTTGGAGCCAGCTGATTATGGACTAAAATCTTTACAAACTGTGAGCTGAGTAAGCCTTTTCCCCTTTAACTTTTGAGTGTCAAGTATTTTGTCACAGCCATGAGAAAAAAATAACTAAGACACACCTAATGCAGAAGGAAAATATTATGTTGGCTAATCTGTCTGTGCCTGCTCATCTATTTTCTACTTTGTTCTATGTCAGTGATCTTTAGATTAAGGATCGGTAGAATCCCTTGGCCAGTGGTCCAAATATGTGTTTTGATTGGGTGGATACACTGGTTATGTCTCATTTGGACTCAAGTTCACAATGAGTGGATTTTTCCATGTAAGGCTGCAGTGCCGGCTGATGATCTTCTGTCAAATGGCCCTTAGATTCTGGTAACTGCTCTTTTACTCTTCCCTTCAGTTTTTAGGGAAATAACATTTACACAGTGTTGCTGTTGTAGACCCTCCCCACTGCTCAAGAGACAGGCCTTTATGAAATTGCCTTTCTGACTACATTTTAATATGACACTGAATTCTTGTCATGACCCTCAGAAAGTTCATGTGCCTCAACCTGAAAAATGAGAAAATGAAAGCATCAAATCCAGATTCAAGAATCATCTTTGGCTGTAGAAAGGAAGACTGAAGAGGTCTAGCCAACTTTAAAGAAAGAATCCCACTGGGATGAATAAAGGCAAAAATCCCACCTAACAAAGCAACAGTCTGTCTGAGATTCTCCAGCCAGGTTATGAAGCATCTGCATTGTAGTTCTCCTAAAAAGCTTGGGGAACTTCAGATGACGATATGAAAACTATTTCAGACAGTCAACTATAAAGGTGATATGAAATCTTACCCAGAGGAGACAGTTTTAATATTATTTTGATGAAAAATCCAAGCACCCCTGTAAAACTCTCCATGTTTCAGTTATACTGTCAGTGAAAAAAAAAGATATATTTATCTTTGACTTAGAAAAATTGCCACCTTTTCATGATTTATAACTGTATAAATAACTAACCACAAAAGCAATGTGATTTGGATTGAAGATTTCGGGGCATAGTTCAAGAATTGCAAAATCTGTTATATTAAGGTCATACATAGTTCCTGGAACAAACATGAGGTAAAAATGCTACTGTGGCATTTATTGATGACTTGATTGAAGGTGATACTATGTCCTTTGTGAGATCTGAAGTGATGAATAATGACATAAACATGATTGTTAGAAGAATATTCTTATGGTGAGGTCTAACTCTTTCTTCTGACTAAACTGCTTACCATGTGGATGTAACAAAACTTCTCTGGTGTTTTCCCATACTGAAAAATGGCAAGTTCAAGCCCCTCTTCTCTCGAACTTTCCATTTCACTGGCTCAGGTGGACATTGGGTCATCTCAGCTAGTGTTCATAGGTGAGTGAAATACCAGTCAGTCTTGTTTGAAGGCCTCCCATCATCCTGGTGGGTTTGTTTGGGCCCCCTTTCATTTGACTCATGATGCTGGTAGGGAGGACATTTTTCCCTTCTCCATAAAGAAAAGCCACCACTATCCAACAGTTGGCGAATCCAAACTGTTTCTTGTGTGTTTTTTTCTGCTTTATAAGTTGAAGAGTAGAAAAAGGCTGCAAGGATGTGATGATAGTTGAGAAATTGTACCTGCCCATGTGTTTCATGACATTTTGCAAAGAAAGTTGGATACTTGATGTGTCTTAGTTATTGTTCTCTCTTATTGTTGAGACAAAATACCTGACACCCAAATTTAGCAAAAGGAAGGTTTACTTCTTCTAAGTAAGAGGTTTCAGAGGAGAGAGAGAATGAAAGAAAAAGCTTCCACACAAATGGGAAGACATGAGCATGTGCTGAATGTAGATGTTCATTGATTCTGGTTTGATGAGATTAACCTGGTGCATGGCCTTACAGTGTTATTTTTAGGAGGAAGTCAGAAAGGAAATCATCCAGGAAATTTGTATGATGAGATCATTAAACATTTCAGAGAAAGATTCCTTTGCAATTAATTTCATTTGCAACATGCTTGCTTATGAACTGCTATATTTGTTGGGCTGTTACAAAAAGGTCAAAACTAATTATATATTTGTTATGATGAGCTGAAAATTCTAGCTATCGTTTTTTTTTTTTTTTTAATTTCCTAGAGAAAAGGTAGACTTAATTCCATACCAATGTTGGAATTTTGAGTGTCATTTTCTAAAAGCCTTAATGAAAATGTTTCTTTCATTACTGTAACCTAGTTTATTATGCCTAATGCCACCAAATTACTTTTTAAGGCTTAGTATGGCTTTATTAAAAATGGCCTTATTTTATCTTGCTGCTGTAGGTGTAGAATTCATCATGAAGACAAAGAAAAGCAATGCTTCTCTTTAGAGATTATTTGGAAATAGCTTAATGACAGATCCACATAAACTAAGGACTTTATAAACATACTTAAAATTCTCTCTGTTGTTGAAGACATCAAAGGGTTTGTCTTGTATATACGATTCCTTTTCCTGAAATTGCTATACATTGCTAGTCTCTGGCTGAGGAATTTACCAGCATGTGTTTATTGCTGGCAGATGGAGATGCAAATCTGGGGAAAATTGAAAAGCATTTACAACTACAGTCTATAAAAGTCAAGTGTCTCAATAAAATTTCACTTCTGAAATTTGACCTATTCAATTCTAATCTTCTCCAAGGCAAGGACTCTGTTTTTCAGCCAGGGACTGATGGCTATGTGGCAAGAGGGGGTCAAGAGGTTGTTCATTCATTTTTGTTTATCACCCACTTTATGCGTGTAGCTGAACATTTAGTATAGAATGATTGAAATTTAAGAGAAATATTCAGATTTACCCATCTAGGAGTTTATTTTCTGCTCTGAGTTCATATTTTAGTAGTCTGCTATGAGCTCACTGGAAGCACAGTGAAGCTTGAGACAGGAATGATCTCATCATGCCATCTGTATGTTTTAGCTATGACCTGAGTAGCTTGCCTGAGGAATGTGCAGTTCAAACAGCAATTTCAAATCACTGGTACAAGTAGTTTGCAAGCTACTTGATGGAGAATGCATTTAATTGACTATTAGTGACTAGAAATGATCTTTGAGTATTTAAATGTCTTGGTAAAACACAGATAGGCTTAAATAGTGCTCACAGGAACCACGGGAAGATATCTTTCCACCTGTCCCATCAATGCCTGCTGACAGATGACTAACTAACCTACAAGTAGTTCTTTGAAAATTGAATCTAAATCTACATTGAAACAAAAAGATGAGATTGTATGGTGGCTTTGTTGAGAGACTCAGAATAAAATTGGAAGGTTGATCTTCTACCAACTGGCAGTTTGATCCTGAGAGTTATTTCAGTTCTTTTCTTGTAGTTTCTTTTCTTTTTTTTTTTTTTTGTGGTGGAGATGACAATGAAAACTACCAACCTCACATATTAGTGCTGAATATTTGAGATCGTGTATGCCTATGACCGAACCTAGATTTGTTGGATGGTAGTTGGTCTGTGTGACCATGAGGGAGTGAGATGTGACCGTGATGATGTGGCAGGTGTTGTGTTGTACCATTTGCCATTAATAGATAATAACCATGGGTGAGCTATCTACCCTTTTGGAACCTTTGTAAAAAAAGGTTTACTTTAGGATTCCTATGTGTACTATATTGACAAACACTGTGATGTGCCCACAAAGCTCTTGGGTTTAGTACATGCTTGTTAAATAATAGATGAAATTACTATCATCAGTATTATCTAATGATGTAGCCTTGGTAAGTTACTAGGCCTTAACTCACATGAGTTTAAGACAATAGAGTGTGTGTGTGTGTGTGTGTGTGTGTGTGTAATTTTCTCATAACATCCAAGTGAAATGTCAAGGTCCTCTGATTCCCCTTGGATCATCCTGGATTGCTGTCTTGAGCTGTGGGGTCCCTTGCCTTCTATTGGGCTCTGTTTTGCACCTTTGGATGCACCTTTGAATGGGGCTGTATTTTGTCATCAGAAGAGGTGTCAGTGTCATTAATAGCACACTGTGTTTGACAAGGAGTTGAAACTAAAGGATCAATGAGAAAAATACCTTATGATTCATTGTCCATATTGGGACACACTGTCTATACTGGGGTACTTAACCTTGTGTAGGCCTTTGTGGTCTCCTGTTGAGTGCAAAACTGTTCAAAATAAAATAAAATGTTTGATTATCTAACCAGTAAGAAAAAGGGATAAAAAATAAAGGGGAAAAGGAAAGGCATGAATATCAACAAAGCAGCATACCAGATAACATTTGCTCACAAATCTGTTTTGAAGTCTACATGGTTGTTTATAAATAAAGAAATTTCTGTAACTGAACATTTTGTAGGCAAATTTCAAAACAAGTCCCTGTAACATACCCATGACATGGCTATGAGGAGTTTGACTTACTCGCAAAGCCTGCCTACGTGACTCTGAATTTCTGGATGTCAGCCTGTTGGGAGAGTTTAATGTGGGTCATTTGGGTCCAAGGCTATGGGAGTTTGAGTTACTACTTGAAAACACGGGATTGCAGTAACTGTTAAACAGTAAAGGCTGGTGGGTTTCCGGTTTCTACTTTGTCCTGCTTCTTTCTTCCACATTGCTTTTTTAAAAAAGGGAAATATAACCAGGGGTTTCCCTTCATGGACAGGACTAGATCTGAGAATTGTTTCTTTGAAATCCTCATGTCTCCTATATTACATTTCCATCCAATGAGGCAACTTCTTCAGGCACTCTGTTATCTTGGTGGAAGAGTTTGCTTGCTTTGACCTCTTGCAATTTAAAAAATAATTGAAGATGCTCTACCCTTGTTTGTTTTATTTTTCTAACTTCTTTGAACTTATTTTTAATCCTGAGCTTTATTCTGTATTAGTACATGTTTGAGACAAATAATGATTACATTCACTGTCAGTAGCTGATGCATATATATGGCACATCTTCATTCTTTTCCATTCACTTTCCTTGTGGTGGAGTCTTGATACTTCTTCATTTTGGACATCTTTGGCCAGCTAATAGCTCTTCTCCTCTCTTTGCTGTAGGCAAGGTGGAGGGTGGGAATGTCAACTAATAAGTGACTTCAATGGGTAGGTTATAATTTGAACCTCTTTAACCAATGCTCCAAACCTGGTTGGCCATACATTTGCAGACAGTAGGTTATATATTTCTTCAAAAGTCCTACTATGTGGAGATTTCCTAGGTTTATCTTTGTCAGAACAAACTCTTTGAAATATCAATCATTGGAGCTTCCTGATTAAGAACCTATTTAGCTGTTAGGTAAGGCAAATAGTTAAAGCTGTCACTGGTGAAACAGTACTGGTCAAATTTACTTTATTTTCATCTAGTTTTCCTTAACTAGGTTCCTTCTTATGTTTGTCACCTTCCAGCTTATTGTAGGCTGTGAATGAAAAACTCTGAGTCCTAGATGTATCTCTGGCCCCATGGGGTCGATGCAAGTATTGAATCTTCTCTCTTCCCTTTTCTCCTACAATCAACATGGCGAGACACAGGTTTGAAACTTGAAAAGAAAATTGTCTTAACCGGAAATCATCTTTCAATCAGCTTTGACCTTCCTCTCTCTTTCTGAATATCTCACCTGAACAATCTGTTTCTTTTAGCCTCAAGAAACTGCTGAAGGAAGAAATGTTAAATCTAGTTTTTAATTAACTTTGCCATCGATGTCTACATAACTCCGTATGAGTCATTTCTTTCGCAAATGAGATGAAAGTCTCAGAGATTAATGATTATTTACAGGGAGATTTTAGACCAGCTTCCAGATCTTCTGCAATTTCTTCTCCTTCTCTCCTCTGAATTCATTAAATGGCTGTGTTCCTCTTAAAACACAGAGGCCGACAGACACGCAGGTATACAGGTATTTGCACATGCATAAGCATCAATGTACTTTCCAAATGAAAGTATCAGGTAGGAAGATATTAGGTACCAGATCCAGTAGCTGAAGTAAAAAATGCTTTTCTACAGTTTCACTGACTTCAGTATATATTAATATTTATATATAAATATATGTCTATATTTAGTATAGTGCATGCTTGTAGTACATAATTCCTTAATTCCTTCTTTTCATCTCCTTTCTTTCCTCCCCCATCCATCTCTTGATTCCTTTCCTTTTTTTGTCTACAGTTGCAATGCATAAAGTTTACCTTTCCTGGGTGGAGTTAATGCCTGTAGATAACACATCTTCATTCCTTTTTCACCCCCTCTTCCTCCTTTGCCCACCTCCTCCCTCTACGTCTTGCCCCCTCCCTCTTTGAGAAACATCTATTTCCCTATTTCCTATTATCTATCACTCCATTTTAATGAAAGTTGCTTAGAGAAAGCACTGTATGCCTAGAATGAACGTTCAGTTCAGACTTTTAGAGGGGAGAGGTTATTGAATTTTAAAATAGCAAAAATATGGAAAATGCTGCTTCCTAGGGTCATCCGACAGAAAGCTGATCTTCTGAAAACATTGCAGTGTGTCCTCTTCCACCTGATTCATTAGATCTGGCACCATTAAACTTTTGGCTATTCCCCAAAGTCAATATGACCATGAAAGGTAAATGTTCTGAATTAATTCAGGATATAAAAGCAGCTACAACGATACAATTAAAGGTATTCACTAGAGGGGACTTTCTGAACCATTTCCGGAAGTGAGAAGAATGACGGAATATTTGTGTTTAAAGTGAGAGGAGTACTTTGAGGGGCATTAGTGCTACTGTGCTCTTTACTACAATATTTTTTAAAAAATTAAGCACACCGTGATGGTTGATTGGATCAACCTGAGAAGTTTAGTCAATAAAAGTTTAAATTGGCTGATCAGCTCCACATCCTAGGTTGTGGAAGGCCCACCCTAGGCTAGCTTGAAGCTTCAAGGGCATAAAGGGGAGACGAAGAAGGACAGACCTGCTTCTGTTTCTCTGGAGAAGCTCTAGTTTTCGTCTTCACCTGGCATGTCATCTCCTGGCTTCTAGAATAGACTCTTTGGTTTCTGGCACAGATCATTTGGCTTGGTGGTGTAGACTCTTCAGCCATCCATCGCAGACTGATTCACCTCCTGATATGGACTGGTATGGGACACTAAAGTGGGCTCCAGACCTTGGACTGAATCCTTGTGTCTCCAGACACCCTCTGCACACTTCCTCATCTCACCCTGAAGGTGGCCATTGTAAGCCAGTCTCACGGATTCTTACACATTTATATACCTGGTGTTAATCTGTTTCTCTGATCAAACACTGATACACATTTTTTTTATCACTCTTTGTACTGTCACCTATACTATCTTCATATAGTTCGTTCATCATATTTCTAACTATCTGTTTTAAATATTGTCATCTTAATTCTCAAGGGCCATTAGTTGTCAGTAAATCTTCTGATTGATTTCAAATCTAAGTACAATTACAATCAGCCAAAAGATCTGTCCAATAAAATTTTATTACCATTTTAAGGGTCTTTTGTTTTTCTTAATGTCTGGAAATATTATTAAATTCTGAATATTGGAAGGGGTTAGATTAGAAGTGTCTTACAATAATCCTTAAGAAAATAACAAAATTTAATTATATGTCATTGAATTGATGCCTACTTTTTGTTGTGTGTCAAAACAATGAATGACATTCTAGTTCCCCCAGATAAGACTTCTTTCCCTCATGCCTGAAATTTCCCTTTATGTCTCTCTTCCTTATCACCATTTTGTGATGACTGTCTTGATTATCTTTCAAAATAACCTTCACTACCCTGTGATCTTTCTGCCTCTGCTGTTGTAGAAAGCTAATAGAGCTATCTGCTGTGATATTCCTCTTTGTGTCTAGTTGTCTTTCCTTCTATTTTTTTCCCTTTACTCTTAGCCAAAGTGTTTGCTACCTCTCAGGCTGAGAGTGAAATCACCTTGGCTACTGCCTTTCTGCAGAAAGGCTGACTGCCTCTTGCGAAAGGAATGTAGACAGGTCAGAGTAAACACACAGAAAACTGACCATTCCCAGGTTCTATCCACATCTGGGAATAATCCCCCCCAGCTATGCAGGATTGTTGGCATCAAGTTACTTTTGTCTAAACACAGTTCTTAAAAGGAATTAACAAATGAGCATTTTTCTCTCTTGCCTGCCAAAGGGTCTGTTTCACGGAAGATCCTGCCCCCAGAGGACCCCTTCACCTTTGGTGCAGTCTCCTGCCTCATTGTATGGAAAGCTCTTTTGACTGTGTTCATATCTGCTGTACTTTTATGATAAACTTACATTCATCTTTTAAAAGTCATTATGAGGCTCTTTGTTCATTTGAATTGAACCTCAAATTTCTGTGGCCACAATTTATGTGTGACTCCTTGCTGTTCCACAGGCCCACTGTGCTTCCTTGTATTTTCCGATTTAGCTGTGCCAAATTCCTTTGCCCTCTAACATTATGCCCCTACTTTCTCTTATTTCAATAGTCTTGAACGCAAGTGCTTCCTCAGCCTAGAAGCCTTGCTATCTCCACCTTTCATTTCCATTTCACCTGAGCATGCCTGACCATCCCACAAATGTTCGTTTAGTTGTTTCTTTGTGTAGGAAGCCTTCTTACCCTGGCTCCAGGTAAACCCTTGTGCATGTTCTTTCAGCTTCTGACTTTTACCAAGAAAGTTCTAATCCCGTTTTCATTAATAGGATGTTTCTTTTTTGTTTTACAATAAGTGGTGTGAAGACAAGGACCAAGTCCCTCTTCATCACCATGATATTTCCAGAACCCAGAATGGTGCCATAGACTGGGGTGGACACTACTGTCTTGAACGCGTTTCCCCCTTTTGGTATCCTTCATAGTAAGCTCACTACTGTCCTGAATGCCATTTAATATATTTATAAAATTAGGTGTCAGACCACAAAGATGAATGGTTTCATTTTATCCTGTATAATTAAATTTTATGTAGAAAATAAAAGTAGTGATTTTTAAACTAAGCCCCCAAAGACTCTATATTTTAACAGGTAATGAAGGCTTCGAAATTGTGAACCCAACAGATGATGACATTTGGCATCCAAATACTGTGAATAGAGCAAGTAACAGGGAAGAAACAAAAGCTCAGGTTTATTCTGTAAAACAAAAACAAAACAAAACAAAACACCCAGAAAAAACCACCAATGAAAAACCCTGTTTTTTTATTGTTAGTTAGAAAGCACACACAGCAATTTATTGGGGCAAAAGAGAAAATGCAAAATAATTGTGCATACAAATTCATTTCAAAAGAACTGATGCCACTTCCCGAGTAATATCCGTGAGTTTAAAAAAACTTGGCATTTCTTATATCTATATACGTAACTGGAGTTAAGGATATAGATATATGGAAACACATCTCACATTCTCCAGAAATTCTTCCTCCAAAATGGAGACTGTGCATATCCTTTTTCTTCCTGGAATGTTCAGACAGGTATTTTCTTGGATCATGCCACAGTCTCTTTCCTCTGAGTTCGTCTCTGATGACAAGTAAGAATACTTGTGAAAGAAGATTTCCCCTTAGTTCTTGATTTTTTCTTTAATTTTTTTTGATTCTTGAGGGAGATCCCCAGTTCTTCCATGATGGCATTGAAAGAGAGACACTAGGGAACACGAAATAACAGAGCATCAGTTTAATTGAACCTGTCTTCAGCCTGTGAAGACCTGTATTCTGCCTATAGTTTATGACCACAAGAAACTGGTCTTAAGGCAGCTCTGTCACAGCTGCCTAGTTCCCGTCACCTCCTCCTCCACCCATTGGCCACCCATCTTTTCTATTCAAAGATACTGAGGCAGTAAGTTAACCGGCAAACTTTATGATTTCATTCCCAAAATACAACAGGAAAAAACTACCCACTTAGAGAAAATTCAAGACTATCAAAATAAATAACTTACCTTTGCTGAGACCAAAACAAAGTTAAATTAAGGCATTTCCCCCACTGAGATGATCCAAACATTGATAGGTTTATCAAGGCATACGGACACTTCAGTAATGCTATAGAAAATGAAACAAACCTTCTCTACACCAAGGCTTTGTTTTTTTCTCCCATGAAACCTTACTTTGTTCCTAAAATAAAATCTAAGTCTTGATGACTTTCCTTTCTGAATAAAAAAAGAAAAAAAACAATTTTAAATTGTATATTTTCTCCAAAAAAACAGAGATTCTGGCAGCAGCAATGATGCAGCTGTGATTGAAATGGAAAATGATGTGATATAGAACCACACAGCAAAAAACAATGGCATAATGCAAAAGAAAATTGAACTCTAATGATATAGTGTTATACATATGCAGATGATGCCTATCTATATATATAGATATACATCTCCATTACAATGGAACTATATTCACATGCACAGTATATAAATGGCTCAATAAAACATCCTTTGCTGTCATTTCTCCTATCCGAGATATGATACTTGAGTAGTAAATTTTTGCTTTTAAGGATTTCCATGGGTTTGTTTTTTGATGAGGTTACTCTTAAGGGAACCTTTAATAAGATCAGCCTGAACAGAAGAACAAAGCTTGCATGAAACATCTAAAATACTTAGATTCATTGAAACAGAAGGAATAGCCATTACAGGGACCAATGAGAGAGTAATGGGGGCAGTGGCTGTTCATTTGGTACAAAGTTTCAATTATGCAAAATGAATAAAATCCAGAGGTCTTCCTTACTGCACTGTGCCTACAGCTGTCAGACTGTATTGTGTACTTGTAATTTGTTAAAGGGTAGATCTCAAGTTATAAATTTTTCCTACAATAAAAAGAAAATCTTTAAAATAATCCAAAGTCTTTGGTAAAGATTAAAGAAGAGCAAACTTTACCATTTTAGCATTGGCTTAGAAGATGGAAAAGGTTGAGGGTCAGATAACAAACTACCAGACTATTTCACTAGGTTGTGCCTTGTAGCAAGAAACCGACACCCCATGTCTGCAGAATTTAAACAACGTGGTCTTTGGGTATCAATATGCACCATACAGTTTTGAAAATTTATATTCAATTTTGTTTAAAGGAACTTGATTTAGGTTAACTAATAGTTTTTCAATGTTTATTCTTGAAATTCAGATGCCTAAGTTTAGATTCTGGACATAAACCTTTTGAAAAACTACTTCTTTGCATAAGGCTTTTTGTCTCTTTTAAGCATGTGTTTATAAGATTTGAATTTTATTTCCATTTTCCTGTGGTGCTCAAAGCTGAGAATTCAGGTCATGCATGTTAATTTTCTTTCAAATGGTAAATTGTGGCTTCCATGCATTGAGAAGGTTTAGTAGCACACATACAAAAAAAAAAAGCATTCAGAAGTGTTTTCTATGAATTATACTTTAAAAATGGTACAGCAGGTATATTGCAAATGAAATAGAATTTATTTTAGCATTATGCCATGTGGTTTATGTGTTGCTGTCAATAAGATGAGATGTTTATATATTATTGCGATAGTGTTGTGAACTTGGCTCAAAAGTTTATTTCAGTAGAGATTTTTTTTTGATACAGGACATATCTAGCTTCAGTAAGATCATTAAAATGAGGGGAAAGGATGAGCCAAAAGAAACAGCACCAAGGGACTTGCAAACAAATATTACCTAAAGCCTCACAGCAACCTTATACCACAGGTGTTATTAAACTCTTTAGAGAGATGGAGATGTTTATATTAGGGACATTAAATAATCTACCTCAGAGAAAAAGCTTACATTTTGCACTCAATTCAATAACTTTTACTGGAAATTATCTATGTTTTGATTTTTACTTTTTAATCATTAAAAATAGCTTTTGCAAATTATTTCCCCATAAAATACATATAGTAAGGAATTATAATCTACTTTATTTCAGTTTTCATGTATTTGAACTCAGATATTTCATTGTATTTACATTGAAACCATCCCAAGGAACCTCCTGAGCACATGTGACATGCAGTGAAGAAGCTGCTGTCTGGAACATCCTTTCTGTGTTGGATAGAGAGAGCCTCACAGATCTTATCCTGACAATACACTTCAATCAAGTTTTTCTTTAAAAAGAAAAGGAAATCTTCCTCCAAATTTTGACTGTCTTCAAATGCAACAAGCATGCTTATTCTTCTGATTAACCTCAAATACCCTAATTATTTCTTGCTTCTTACATGAGAATGAATAGAAATATAGCTTCATAGGTAGCCTGGTTTCTGTCTTTGGCCACAAAGAGTGATTTCTTTTCGATTCTCACTTTGTCTCTAACTGTCAAAAAGAAAATGGCAAGATACTGGGACTGACCTTTCTGCTTCCAAATTTTTGTTGTAGTCACAAGGAAAGATGACCTTTAAGGTCCCGGCAGCCTGAGCTCAAGTAAACCACACATTCTGGCATCCACAGGAAATGAAACAGTGAAGGTCATCTCTCAGCCTGGAGTGGATCTCACAGGGTGGTATGAGGTGGACCCCTATTCATTAATTATTTTGCCTTTTATAATCTCAGAATTAAAGGTCCATATAGAACACAAAGATTGAATTTCAGAATTGGAATCAAAATTATAGTAGCTTTCTAGAGCTTACATTTCTGGGCTTGGAGTTTTATGAGTTTCTCATGCCAACTGATTGTGAAAACATTATTTTTAAACATGATGAGCTTAAATTTCTAGACTCTAATTTCATCAAAAAATATTAAACATAGCCAAATTTAGCTAGCTGCTATCTCCAGAAGCACTATTATTGAAAGCAGAATATCCTACTGATTTCCTCTGGTTTATTGAAGCCTGGAAATACTCCCAGCAGCTCGGATCTTAAATATTTCTATTTATCTCTAATGCACGATCACATTTTTAATGAATCTACATATGACTATTAGTTATACTTTGGAATTGGTACTGGTATCTCAGAATACTACTGTTTAAACTTCAGTTATGGGGCTTAGCTGTGTTAAATTGGGTAGAGTTTATTTTCCCTTTGACTCAGGATCCTTATTGATAAGATATTAGTAAAACCCATTCCATGGAACTACTATGAGAACCCAATTAGTTAATATGTGTGTGTGTGTATGCATGTGTGTATGTGTGTGTGTGTATGAATGACATGTAGTCCAATGTTTGACACACTGTAAATAAGCTTTCTTCAAAAAAATTTTATCACCAAGGTGAAAATATTTTAACCTATCCCATTTGCCTGCTTGTATTTTCTTTTTCTCTCTATTTTTCTTTTTGAAAAGGTTGATGCTTCTTTCATTTAAGACACCATATGCCTATGCATTCAGCAATACTTTTGTTGATATCTTAAGGATTTCCATGGGTTGTCGACATGATGCTTTTGTGATAAATAGATCATCTAAATACTTAAATATAATTTCTCAATACCTTTTACCACTGTTTGTTCAGGCCATTACATGTTTCTGTGTTTATTTGGGCAATGACATCATGGCAGCTGTGTCATGCGGTGCTCAAACACGAAAGTTCATTCCAGTTAAAAAAAAGTCTGTGCTTGTGAGCGCATTTATAACAAATTCCTGTAATGACAAATTTGATGGGAAGTTCTACTAGCAAGGGAAATGTTATCTAAGTCTACAACTCTCCCGAATTTAAAGGAAAGATCTGCTTACACACTTCAGTTTTGTCAAATGTCCTTTGGCTTTTCTGCGTCTTCACTCCCTGGGCTTCTCTGGAGCCCTTTCCTCATTTGATTTCCTTGATCTGCCCCTTTGGTGTGCTTCACTTTATGACTGCTGACTTCATGGCACCTTTTTGAATTAGCTCCAAATATTTGACTTTTTGGAGCTAATGTGAGCCTGAATGTAAAATATATCATTTTTCAATTTGTTTGTTCACTGGTACTTGTATGTGGACATTTGGGAAAATTACTTTGATGTTTACACCTTTTATATTTTTTTCAGTAGATCATTTTTAAGAGTTCTCTGAGCCAATAATGTAATACAAATCTTACATTTTGGATGCTTTTCTCCTTTTAGGTTATTAGGCTACTTACTCAAAGGTACTTGAAGTGCTCTATGACATTGTTTAATAAATTTTCACATTTTACATGGAACAAAATTATGTTAGTGACATTACTGTCATTTTATAGAAGTAAAGCCTGTCACTTGAAGTATGAACTTGCTATGATTTAAAATCAAGCCATGATTCGAAGTCATTCTGTAAAAAACATTTTCAGTAAAATATGGAATGCCAAGCAAACAAATCTATGAGGGATAATGGGACTTTTTTTTCTTTTGGTACGAGGAATTGAACACAGGACCTTGCACTCACCAGGCAGGCACGATTTCACTGAGCTGTATGCCCAGCTCCTGCGATTATCAGTTTTTGGCTTGGATAAATTATTGTCACAGTTCCATGGACTCAATGTCTCAATGGATTTTTTTTTTAATCAAGGAAGACTAAGAATTCCCACTCTTACAATACGCAGGAAAATCCCTCTGTTCATGTGGAAGACTGAATAAATTTTATGCTGTGCTTAGAGTCAGGCAATATTTTAGTGTGCAGGAACAGAAATCCTATTTGTATATTTGCTACATTGCAGCATTGGAAAGTTTGGTCATCCAAACACAAAGGCTTTGCTTCTTTCAGGGTCACTGATTCTCTGAGGGCAGAGTTTGGGCTCCAGGCATCCTCCCCCTACTCCTAGTAATTAGGTCAAGGTAGGTGGAAGGTTGTTCTTGGAGTAGTTATGCATGTACCATCTTTGTGCGAAGCTCCTCATTCTAAAATTGAGGATTTAGGCGCTGTTTGCTCTCATTTTATGTTTTCTGAGTTTATTCAGAATCTGAAGGCTATTTTTCATGCTCCAATCCTTGGATTTTTAAAAAGAGAATCAGAGAGCTTCTAAAAAGTGACCACTGCATTATGACTGGATCATTGAATAAGCCTCCAGAGCAATGGTAATGTCAGTTTGAGCCTGAGAAACAATGGTGGACCTGATTCTCATCTCCCGGCTATACAGAGTTTTGAGGTAGAGGAAACCTAGATGCTGAAGCATAACTTCATAATGTGCTCATTATGCCTGATCCCTACCTATGACTGCAGAAACCTTCCTTGTTAAGCCCATTTCCCTGTGCTTCATGGCTGTAAAACAGCTTTCTCTGCTTTTTCCTGTCTTTGGCTATAGCCTGCAAATGCCTCTAGCTCATTTCCCCTAGAGCCTTTAATGTCATGTTTTACCACCTCTGTGTCCTTTTTTTCTTCCTTATTCCACCTTTCCTTCCACCCCTGGGACTTGTTGCCAACATTTTTGCCTTCTCAGATGCTAGATTTAAGTGTTTCTCTTTGTAAGGATTCAGTCTGTAGAGTTCCTTGTTTTCTTACCCGAGTTCTTAAACTACAAAAATAAATCTAGGGCTATTTGATGACATGCAATACACAAAGGTCTTCTTTCGTGGCTTACATTTATTTAAAGAGTGCACTTAGAAAACTTATTCTCCTATTAAAATAAATATATTGTGAATGGCATGCACAATCCATATGGATTTCTATTTTTAAAAGAATTTCAAAAAGCAATTTTGCACATAGCTTGACTGCCAGGGTTATGCAATCCATACCTGGTAGATAAAGATATGTAAGCTCATTTTCCTGTAACATTAGGGATGATTTCACAGAAACCCTTGAGAAGAACACAACATTTTGCTATTAATCTGTGTGCTTCCTACCCCCTAATTCTTCTGAATTCCATTTTTTTCCCCTTTCAAAAGTTGTAGCATCATCTTTGATATGCATTGTCCTTCAGGTAGGGATGCAATAGGAAAAAACAGTTAAATTTTCAGTCCTTAAATAGACTTTTGTGGATCTGAACAGGACTTTGCACTCTGAATGTGTTAATTATAAAAGCCAGGTATGTTAAAGAAGGAAAAAGCAGATGCTCTGAGTTGTCCAAATTTGACATCAAATAATCCAGCTTAGAGCCTCCAGGATCCAGCACATACATTGAAGATGGTGTGTGAAGGGAATTATTTTGTATTTGCTTACAAGGAGAATATTTCAACCAGGTGATGGAAGAATCTTGACCTAGATACCAGGAATAGCTGAGAAAGGTCATTCACTGGCCACTTCGAGCCTGCCCAGACCAAACTCCAAGAGAATGAGATAAGATGAGCAGCCTGGTAGCTATGGCAGCCATGCACCTCTCTGTCTTAGCCTCGTAGAGCAGCTGGTCACTAGCGAAGGGAAAATGGTATCATCAGGCCAATCCAAGGCCAACTTCAGGGTGTCTGATATCCTCTGAAGGACATCTGAGAGCAGCTAAAACTTTCCTGTGTTCCAGCAAGACGCAAAAGCAGTGAAGGATATAGAGACAAGAGTCAGAGTGATCCACTGAACGCTCTGAGCAGAAAGCAGAGTGACGTTTCTGCAGTGAGGCTGAGCTTCAGGTGGACCCTGTATGCACAGCTTTCCTTGCTTAGAGGTGCAAGAAATGTTCGTTTACACCATAGCAATCCAAAAGCCCAAAGAACTTTTCTTTTGTTCGAAGTCACTGTCAGAGACCAGTGTGGCTCATTTCCTGTGTTCTGGCTTCTCCTTGCTTTCTGTCTGCAAAGACACAGCAACTGGCTTTCCCACACCTCATAGAGCAGGTCCATCTTTTTAACATCTCAGAGGTTAATTCAGCCCATAAAAATACATTTCCAGGAGAGACTTTTTGCATGCCTTTTTCTCTTGTAAAAGAGGGCCCTGTTCTCAAGGTACATTAACCTTTAGGTAGGTTTCAGTGCTAGTGCTAGCATGCAATACTTATAGAGTCTTCAGGGTACTGGCTTAGATCCACTGGAGTGGGTATGAATTTTTCTCAAGATATGCTCAAATATCTTGGAAAAAATTTTGTGATACCAGCTGTTCATCTTACCTCAAGGTTCCTCATTGGCTAATGAATCTTGTCAATGAGGTAAACCTTTTACTTATTATTATTTGGTATGTAATGTTTTCTTTTGGTTAGTGACTCAGGTAATGCAAGTTTCTACTCACCACCTTTCTCCTACTTTTCATTGCAAAGATCATCTGGGACTAGGAGGGACGTAGGGAGTACCTGGGACATCTATTCCATGCTACCTTCTGTAGTTTTCCTGGTGTGACATCCTGCTGGATTATGGCTCCAGTGTATTTCTACTGTAACTCCTGAGGTGGCTATCATCCCAACCCAGGCTGCCTCTCTGCGCTGTGTATTCTGTGTCTTTTCTGTCCAATCTAAAGTCGTCTGGTCCACTGAACATTTGCTCAAATCTTTCTGGTGGGAAGGGTAATGATTTTAGATATTTTCTCTCACATTCTCTGGAGTTGAGATCCATGAAGCTTCCCATAAGGACACTATCTATACATTGTTTTTCTGCTATTCAGGAGGTAGTGGGATGTACAATTTTTCTGCACACCTTAATCCTCTTCTGGGCCACACCCCACAAAGCTCCGAGTGACCTTTTTGAGTCACCGTTCCCTTTGAACTTTTCTGGAATTACTATTTTGCTGTCCGTTCAAATTTATACTGGGTTTAGGAATGTCACTGAACCTCATCGTAGAGATTCAGGTAGGATATAAGCTTTTTGTGCCTTTCTTTAACTCTTTTCTTCCATAGTGGTCAAAACTGGTCTGGGGAAAAAAATTAATTAGGAATATATTATGGTCTGTATTTCTTCAGTGTTAAACTTCTAAGTTTTGGCTCTTAATAATTAGAGAAACTTTTTGAATTAGAACAACTGGCTTATTCGACAAAATATCTGGAACTTGCGATTGGAAGCCATGGTTTTCAACAGTTTTGCCAGTACTACAAATATGCAAAGATAACTTTGAACTCAAAAGCTGAAAGTTTGACTCATCTGTAACTTGAGAACAGTTCATACAAAAACTCTGATGCTTAATAATGGACAGGGGAATTGATAAAATAATAGAAAATAGATGCATATTATCTTTTTCTGTCTCTTTTTAACAAAAATACTTTCAGTACTTACTAAATAAGTACTACTAAATGAGTAAGTACAGAAAACCCCACTTTCAGTAATCGTGTCTTCCAGTCCCACTTATTTTTACCCTTTGATGACCTGCAAGTATATAACCAATTCTTTGGCTTTAGTAGCTTCCTATGTCATTGCATGTGTTTTGACTGTTGGCTCATCAGAGTTGAGAAAAATTCTATTTCCTCAGCCATTGCTGTTGTAATGATTTGCTCATGATCAATTGCATGGGAACCTTTTCACTCTTGGGTGCTCTGCTGGTTGTTTAGGACTCTTTTGTCTCTATTCAGAACATGCCTTTCTACCTCGTACTAACAGAGCAAAGTAATTCTTATTGCAGTAAAAATTAATTATGTTCAAGAGAGACTTTCACCTGCATTGAAAAAAAAAATGTATAAACAAAACACTTTATTTCTACTACTTCCAAAATTTTATTTCCTTCCTATTTTCTATGAGTGTTTTTTAAACTGTTGTGGTTAAAAAGGAACATCATAGAACAACTTTGTTATTCTGCAGATGAAGAATCTGAGGTTAAGGGAATTAAAATGACTTGACCAGTAACATATAACAATTCAGCAGCACTGTGGGGACATAAATTCTCAGCTTTTTATTCCCAAGTCACCTGTCTATTTTCAAAGTTTGGTTTTTTAAGACACCATCAATTTGTACCCTGAAAAATTATTTCTAAATCTGTTCAGTGATTTCTGTCTTCTCTGATAATAAATGTTGGGATTTCTAGGCAAATGCAATCCTGTTCACACAATTACAGAGATAGGCTTCTGCACATTACTTGTGAGCCAAGTTGACCAAACTACAGAAGAAATGGAGTTGAACGCACTTAGAATTATCTGAAATGTGCTAAGTTTGGGTAGATTATGTATAAATAGTACTTTCTTAATTCATGTGGTTGGTAAAGACTAAATGAGCAGGGATGTCTTGTGGTTAGAAGGTGAAAAATCTGAATTTTGGAATGTTTTAATTGTGCACATTTCATTCAGTGGAAAAATGGGAAGAAAGACAATTCTAATCAAACTAAATTGGAGAAATGTAATTGTTAAGGTGAAACACAGAAATTTTACTCCATCATTCAAGTCTCCCTCAGTTTTCTGTCTCTCTGTTTGCATTCACTTGACAAAAATACACATTGCTGAGTAGTTTGAGTCATTAGCTGTACTTCAGTTTGCAAGGTGTGGAACCACACAGCGCATTTGTGATCTTGACTTTCTATCGTGAGAATGCCCTTATCTTTGCAAATAGAAAAATCTTTGAAAATTTAAGGAAGAAACTCATTTTTCATGATACCAGTCTCTATGGAGAGAGTTTTGAAAGTGAAAACGATTTTAGTATGTTTGTGCATCTGGACATAAAATTCTCTAACTGTGAGAAGCATAATGAGATGGTTCCTAAAGGCAAGTAAAAACTGCAGCATCAAGTGAGATTCTTCATTATCTATAAGAGTTAATTAATAATGCCATTTGGCACAGTTAGATGTGTAGAAAATAGTGTGGAAAAATGCTTTGCTTTCCTTTTGCTTTCAAAGGCTGTTCGTGCTTACTAAGAAATAGACTTGTAGAAGGATCATGTGCTTGGAAATTAATTGGGATTCCTTGTAGTACTGTCTGGTCAGAAATAGCTCATGTGGGATAGGACACAATGCTAGTCAAATGCAAGGAGGTATTTGCACATAAACCTTGGAAAGGTTGATAGTCACAGGGGCTGGCTGATTTCCCTAATGGCAATATTTGTACCATAGAGCTTTTTTTTAAAGGTAGTTTTATTTTTTTAAAATAGTTTTATTTATAAATGTAGTCTAAAACAAAATAAAGCTTTATTTTTCTTGTATGGGATGATGAGGTTAGGAATAGACTTACTAGGAAACATCATAATGTGATTCAGTATTATTGATATATTTGTGCCATCTTTTAATATTGCCTTATTTTCCTCCTGACCTTAAACAATATTTCCTCAAAGTACAATCCACAAACTTCCCTTGTTTAATAAAAGCTTATCCCCCACTAGTTTGAGTAAAACTGCTGTATTCAAGCTAGTTTGTATTAAAAAATCATGTTTGCCTGCTGCTTTTAAGGAAATCAAGTATACTTATTGTTGGGAAAATTTTTTGAAAGGAAAGTTACTTAAAAATCACCAGTATTGAAGATAGTTTTAAAGAAGATTCCTGTGTAGAACTTAATTTTGGAAAAATTGCTTTATTCAAGATATTTCATAAAAGTAATTTTAGGCATTTCTTTTCAGGCTTTCTAAAGGCAGAGAGGGTCTGGAGGCGCATCCTGCAAACTGCAAGTAATTTCCACAGGTGGTTCTGATTTGCACCAAACTCTAAGAACTTAGGAGTTAAAAATAGAGTTAAGTTTTTGATCTAAATTTGACTTGAAATGCAGTGAGCCTTTTAAGGGTGGATCAGTGTTCCTCCGGCCATCATTTACCTCATAGCAAGAATTTTAGAAAGAAAGGGGAAGAAGAAAAGTATAGAGTGTAAATAAAAGAAAGACAGCAGTGAACTATCTGTATGACAATTTTGAGTGGGGCTAACACTGTTTTGAAATTAAATGGGAGATTATCAGTTGACTATTGCACAATATCTATATCAAATGTATACAGTTTCTTTCAGAGTTCTCCATGTAAAAGGTCCATTGACTATTGTATGCTAAATGTGAAATTATATGTGGAATTAATACCTCCACCTTTAGAATAAATTAAGAAGTATTGATGAGCTATTAAGTTCCAATTGCATACATAAATGTGTGCTTATTGATTCTCAACCTAATTGCCCATTAGAATCAAATAGATATCGAACTAGCTAATATCCTCCTCTACCTCCAGATAAGACCTAGAGATAAAGTCTAAAACTTTCACTATAGGTCCTAATATGTTGCTAACTTGAGTTTTATTTTGGGTAAAGTTACCTTGTCATTGATTTTTAATGCCTGTGCAGGAAAAGTTAGTCTTAGAGGTAGAATTTGAATCTCTACATTAGTAAATCTGTTTTTGAAATCTAACTCTGTATTAAGATGCTGAATAAATTTTTCTTACCACTACGTGACCAGAAAGAAGTACTTACTTTCTCTAGTAGGAACCAACTTACATTTGTTAACCAATCTTTATTAATAAGACTTTTATAAATGGCTTCATCTTCCTATGGCAAATGATTTTATTTATCCAAACACAAAAAATTTGAACTTTCACTTGAAAGAAAAAGTAGGTGACCTCTACTTCAATGATGATAAATAAATAGTAGTATAATTTATAGATATTGTCTTAAGAGTATGTTTATTTAAGGAAGAAGGCAAGACTGAGAAACAATCAGGGCAAGAATCAACTTTTTTGAACATGCTCTACTTAAGAAATATTGGTTTTTTGGAAAGATTTGTGATTCAAACTTGGAACCCATTTAAAACTGAACAAGGAAAAGGCAGAGTAATCTGATTGCATAGATGGCAAATTCTTACTTCTGAGGAATATATTTCAGAGGATCACTTGACGTGTCAAGAAGTAATCCCATTAAAGAGAACAAAGACCAATTGATGACATATTGAGGGAAGATGAAAGGCATCTTCAATTTGCCTACTCACTGTGTAGGGGAAAGGAGCCCAGAGGGACCAGCAGACATCCACTGTCACAACAAATGAAGTATGTGATTGGTTTTCTGAGTCACCAAGTTGAGTTAGTGTGGGGATGACTTACAGTACTTTGAATACAGGTGGGAAATAAATCTTTAGGAATTTGCAGCGAGTACATATGACTATTGCATGCTAAATGTGAAATTATATGTGGAATTAATACCTCTACCTGTCCTGTATTTATTTTCTCCTCCTTGCCCTTCTCTCCAACACACTTGGAATGAATTAGTAATGGTGATGGAGCCACAGAGGTGAGTGTGTCGTGGCAATGCCCAGACTCTATCCTGGGTGATGGGGAAAGGATGAAATAACATTTCTTGGAAAGATGTTCATCAGTGCCAAGTGTGAGGGTCAGTGATCAGTAAATGCAAGATGCTATGAATTAGTTCACAGCTTAGGACTTTTCAAAGAAATAGTATAGAGCTTGAAAAAATAGTACAGTTCCTTAGGTTCCTTGTAACCTCCGGAAGATTGCTAGACTTTATAAGTAAGTAATGTTTAAGCTGTTTAAGTAAATACTGCTGGATGTTACTCATTTTTGCTCAGGAATCATTCTTGAATGTGCTGTGCTTCCATAAGCAGTGCTCAATGTAAGCAACGCTCTTCTGCATTGATATCAGAGGTTCAAGTTCAGTCATGATTCTCTGGATCATGGCTTTTGAATCTTTAAAATGAACGATGCCTTTGAGTCTTTGTGTAAATAATACGTTTTAAATAGTGGAGTCAATTTGAATTAAAAATTAACGTTGTAATGGAGTTATGGGGACTCACTGAATGTGTAATGGCTTCAGGAAGTTTGAAATTTGTGAATCTAAGGAGCATATGGGACAGAGAGAAGGAGAGAGGAGGGGGAAGCTCATAAAGACGAAAAGCAGTGCATAGAATTAGCATTTTGTTTTTATGCTTTGAACTGTTGCGGATCTGATTCTCCTTTCTTCATGAGGAGTCACTTACTTTAATGCAAGAAAAGAGAATAAAAAACTACTTTAGACAAAATAGATTCCCATATAGACATATATGAGTCTAGATACTCCTAATATAACCCTGCATCAATGTATAGTGTGTACCTCTTTCCAGTGCATTGAATTCGATGTCTAGAGCAGTGTACATGAGTTTTGCTAGCATCAGGGGACAGGGATTTATGGTTATGTATGCTTGCTAGATACAGATATAGCAACACCAAATAGAAGAAACAATTTCTACTGGGCACATCTTTTTTCTTTTCTTAAAAAAATCTGATCATACAGTGTGAACTGAAGACTGCGTCCGAATCCCTTTTTCCTCTCGAATTAATTTGCCACATTCTAAGTCCGTAGATAAAGTAGTTCCAGAAGTGGAGTTGGTTGGATGGGTTTGCTTACTTTGCAGTCCATAAAAGAAACAAAAAGCCTTGCATGCAAAAGAAATGAGAAAAAATATAGAAAAATGAATAAATCAAAAGCAAGAATGAATGTTTAAATGAAAAATTAAATAAAATGAAGCTGGCCATTATGAGAAGCACATTAAAGCATAATATATACAAGCTTTTATTTTTCAAATTAGTTGCATAAAACAAGACACCTCAAGAGCAGATTGAAAGTTAAAGCATGTCAGTCCATTTCCCTTATAGTTAAAGGCAGTTATGTATAATGTGGTCCAGGAAAAGGATACTTAGTATTTGCACAATGGCTTTGTAATTCTGGGGAAGACTCTCAAGAAGAAATCAGTTATATTAAATCATCCCCAGGTTTGGGTGCATTAGGAAAACTTTCACTTATAAGAAATGAATTTAGAATCAGATTATTCATCAGAACCAACTACATAATTTGTAGGGTACTGCTTAAAAGGAAAATGCAAGACTCTTTGTTAAAGATATCATTAAAATTTTCAAGTTAGAAACAACAGAGCATTAAACTGGTTCTGTTATAAATATTCCACAGTCTCAAAATTTTAACAATATCTTTAAATTAAGTGACTGGCCTGTTGCATACTAATGGCCATGAGCTTTGCATTTTATTTATTCTAGTATGCTTATAAAGGAATTATCTTAAATCACAACTATCTTTTTAGAAGAGTCTGAATTCTTTTGGTCAGTTCCTTGAAAAAATAAAGTTAGCAAATGTGGTTGACTATTGTAATCATCCTATCATCTTAAACACAATTTTGAAAAATAAAGTCTCAAATATATTTTATTGCTATTTTGTATTGCTTATCATATTCCTGACAAAAATTTAGTGAATTATTCTTTTACCGGTCATACCTTGAAAGAAATAAATGCTGAATTTCAAAATACTACTTTAATGTTTCTATATAAACTGTTTTGCATTACTCATCTATGCAGAATCTACATATTAAGGGGTAGATTCTTTTCTAATTTTGTATTTCCTTCTGTCTCGATATATCTACAGTTTCCATCCGATGAACAAATAGTCATCAAGAAAGTAACTGAGTTGGGAATTTTTGCACTGTCATTCCAAATGGTACTAATTGGATTTAGTATGTAGCCTCTTCTTTTCTCTCATTAATAAATGATGGAGTTACAGTGCCTGCAGCACCTGGTAATAGCTCAATAGCTCTTTGCTCTAACTCAAAAATGGCTCTTCTGGGCATCTAATTCAATGGACTGTTACCAAAAAAAAGAGCAAGCATCCTAAAAAACCTCACATTTAAGTCAGATAATTCAAAGTAAAAGCTACCCAGTCTTAGAGAGAGATGACTCACCTGTTCAATATCATTGTTCTTCCGTGATTTGTAAATGAATTCTCCAATGGCTACAAATACAGAGAGGACCAATCCAGCAGCCAAGACAATGAAGATGCCCCCAATATTTTCCACTCCGAGAGCACTGGCCTCTTTGCTGTCTTCTTCAGGGCAGCCGTTTCCCCGCCACCATTTCTCCTTCATCATGTGTAGCTTCCCCTCTTCTTGTAACTGAAGAATTGCGATGGTAATTTTATCCCGGTAAGGAGAGCCTGAAAGGGGGTCATTCGGATACTGATCACTGAGACTCTGAAGGAGACATCAGTATGTTTCCCTGTCTGTTTGGTAAATATTGTAGGGCCACTATGAAACCCCAGTTCACTAACTGGCTATTCAAGACTCTAGAGAGAGGAAAGCTAACATGCTGAGATTCACTTTGGAGCAGACTGCTTTCTCCTTGTAGAATTAGAAAAGCTGAGTTAGGAATTGTATGACATAGCTCTGGTTCTGGTAAGTTCTTCACAAATCTCTTCACATAGCTACAGATTCCATCATCTAGATTATTAAACTTTTTTCAAGGCTTTATTTTCATCTCTGATTGTGTCTGAGTTGGACCATTTCCTCTTCTTCGTAAAGGAGTGACTGATTAGATATTTCCTATGCATGGCATTTCTCTCCTGTATCATGAATCTTTCTGAAATGAGTTTTTCCCTCACTTTTTCTAAATATATAGCAAGAATTCTGAGATTTCAAGTTATCAGAAATGGTGGAAATGCAAAATAGAAAGAACCTGAGTCCTCAGGTAACTGCATGAAGCAGAACTTTTCTTTCAGTCTACATCAGACTGTGACAAAGTCAAAGAATAATCATTTGCTATGCAAGCCACTGATAGTTTGCAGACACTGGTTATAGCTAATTATCCATACTGACCTACATACCTATAAATTTAATAGTAGGCAGTAACTCGAAGAGGAGGTAATGATTCAGTGGTCCTAGACAATTCAGTTTTGTTTAGAAAATTTGCAAGGGCTTTATTGATAATATTTATGCTCTATTTCGTGGTAAGGTGAATGAACTCTTCATTAGGTAAGGGCTAGAGATACTAACACCTATTTATGGACTTAACTTCTCAATACTGGTTTTCTGTATTAATCAATGGAAAGGAAGAGATACAGCAAGATTCTTTAACTCAAGTTCCCCTTAGATGATAAAAATTTCTGCTAGCATTTCTTTTACTCAGTAGGAAAATAGTACCCCTTCATCCTGGCTGTCTGTTTATACATGTTAAAGCACTTCTTGGTTGAAGCAATTGAAAAATTTGACATCATAGGACAAGAAGGAATCCTCAGATAGTCGAATCTGCTGTCAATAAGATGGAAAAAAATACCAACTATGAAAGTACGAATGAAACTAATAGTTACTGACAGCCAAAACTCAAACTTGGTTCTCTGTACTTCTTATTTCTCAGTGTTATTCTCAAGAAAATGCTCCCACACTACCCTTCCCACCCCCAGGTATCCTGATGTCCTGTGGCAGGGTTGGTGTTTTAAAGGCAGAGGTTAAGTTTGTAGCAATTATTTCTTTCTTCTTAAGATTAAAAAAAAAATTTTATGCCCTCAGAATCAAGTTTAAGAGAAGAATGCAATGCTTTGGAGGGAGATTATGGCTTGCCAATTAAGACTACAGATTTTTGGTGAGAAAATAGGGCTTGGAAGTCAAATTAGAAGGTATTGAATGTTTGCTTAAACACCCCAAGTGTAACGGTAGTGTTAAAATGAGCAGCATTAACATACTCATAGGATAGAGCAGATGTGGGGCACTTAGCTTTCTAGTGTGTGGAAGGACTTTGCAGAGTGCAACAGTACTTCTTATGGTCATGCTCGCAGCAGTGACCTTCGTGGCATGCGGGCCCTCAGTGAATGCTGACTGATGCTTTCTTTCCTTCTGCCTTCAGGGTGCTAGAGCAGTTCAGACAGGTGGGGAGCCAATTCCTGTTTAAAGCTGGTCTCTAAGGAAGGTAATTTCCAGCCTCCCAGTAACCTGTTTAAACCTGAACTGCTCTCATTCTCTTGATGTTTTATTTTAAATTCCTCAGGTGGCACATTTCCTGCATGTCTGTCCTGAGAGTTTCTAAGGAGTAAAGTTTTCAATTCTGTGTTGTGACTGAGCCAATTTTGTCTCTCTTTCACTGTAACAAAGGAAGAGTTTAGAACCTTAAGAGACTCAGTCTGGGAAAGGCCTGAAGTGTATGGAATTTTTTTTATATCTGTATATATTTTACTTTCAGGCTTTGTTGTTGTTCCTTAAATGGATTGGACAATATCAGAAGTGACTTATTACAATTTCTTGGGAAAAAAGTATATGTATACACAAAGATCTTCCTGAATAGAAACCAATCTTTTGTAAAGAGTCAATTCATCATAGAAGAAACATCTCACAAATTTTTCCAACAGCTGTATCCCCAGTGGATGTATTCTCTCTGAAGGCTGCCATCTGTTCCAATTATTCCTTCATTGTTTTGGGTTTAAGAGCATGACAGGTTTAGAACCATTATGACAAATTCCTAGACTATATTTCTTTTTCATATAGGAAGGGAGGAAGGCTCTTTAACTTTGAAACTTGTTATAGGTAAGGTTGGCAAAAAAAAAAGAATAAATGGGTTAATTTAAACCTTTCCTTGCTTTAAATACAATATGTACTGTATATATACTATAGGTCTATTGGTACAATGCACATGTAATACACACACACACATATACACAAATGTGGTGATGTTCATTACAAATGTGGTGATGCTCATTACAGAGTCAGCCTCGTTCACATGAATGCAAGCAGTGATCTCCAGAGAGCAACATTAATTTAGCATCAGTGCAGAAAGGAGTTCATTGGCTCCTGCTCCACAGCACTATTCCCATGTTACCACCAATTTATCAAAACTTTTGATAAACTCAGTAGTGACAAGGTTAAAAAAAAAAAACAGTCTCTCTGATCTCTCTGACCTAACCCAGCTCCTTTTTCTAAAGTGAGGTGGCAAAGTTGGGTTAAAGAGAAAAGATGTCTTAAAGTCATAGAAAGGTACATGATATCCTTCCAGATGCTGTCTAAGGACCCTGCTGAGGGTCTTGAAGAACATATTGATTAGGTTATAGGACAGTTTTCCACTTGAAGAAAATATACACTTCACTAACAATATTGTTTTGTTTGTTTATTTTTTAAATCAGGAAATATTTTTAGAAATAAAAGGACAAGAAGGCAATTACAGATCTCCTAGCCCAGTGATAGTGAATCTTCTAGAACTTTCAGTGATGATGCATGTGTACCATAGATTCACCACATTGTCCTAGCCTAATTATTCTGCAGAAAACCTTATTTAGAAGGCATAAAGCATAACAGTAACAATGAAATTAATTTCCATATAACAGTTCTAGCACTAGGTATATAAGGAGTTGAATTAACTATGCATTCATAGAAAATATAGAGGACAGTTGGCCTTATTTGGTTAATTAAATTACTATTAACATAGTTGAATATTAAGCTGAATCTAGGACACATCGTCCTTTTAAAAAATTAATTAGTTGCCAAATTAAAACACTAGGCAAGTTCATGTAAGTCCTGGATGTGTTTTTATTCGAAAAAACAAATATCAGACAAATTTGTTTTCAAATTCTCTCATGTCTACAACTGACCAAAAAGACTTCCTGTAGATGGGTCACGTGCTTCCTGCTTTCCCATAATGCCCCATTCTCTACTGCCTCTGCCAGCATACCAGCTTATGAGATTTGTTGACCTATGTACGTGTTGTCGATAGTAAAACTGGATAATTCTTTCCAAATAATAAAATAATATAAACATGCAAATCAAATCTATTTTGAGTGTTTAATGATGTGGCGTGAATCTAAGTATGATTTCTTCTTATTGGGCTAATCCAGTGGTTTGAATGAACCCTGATTCCTCTCCTTTGGAATGCTTACCAACAAAGTACCAAAGACTCATTTGAGAAGAGCATGTTGACTTCATCCAATAACTTTTTACCTTTTCTATGGCAAAGAAAACAATGGAAAAGGAGTTTTTATGTAAAAGGAATCAGCAACTGAAACTTGATTATAGAAGAACATTGTATATGCTACTATTATGCTAGAAGAAACTATCATATGGGTGTGATTTTTACAAGGTCATAACTTCCAAGGGAAAGCAGTGCTATATAATTTTAAAAAATATCAATATTTGGAGGTTTTAGATAGCTATCATTTGTTGCATCTGCTTATTGCCTGAGAAAATTATAATTATAATTTAATATGTATCATTTTGCTTTTGACAGAGCTTTCATTCACATCTGTTGACATGGAACACTACCCCTTTAAATACAGAATTGTCATCTACATGCAAAATTCATTTTTTATATTCTCATATAACATTAGAAAAAAACAAGCATATAAGTGTTGAAGAAAATAATATAAAGATTAACAAAGAAAATATTCTCTTTAAAATATTTGACTTAAAATGAATCTATAGACTTGTTTTGTTTTGTTTTGTTTTTGAGACAGGGTCTTGCTATGCAGTTCAGGCTGGCCTTGAACTCACTTTGTAGACCAGGCTGGTCTTGAACTCGCTATAATCCTCCTGCCTCAGCCTTTCAAGTGCTGGGATTACAGGAGTTGCGCCACCACACTTGGCTAGTCTATAGATTCTTAAATCATTACCTTGCGATCGAACCTGAAAGAAATTTCAATAGAAATTGAAATTTTCTTAAGTGAAATATCTGAGAATCTTCAAATGTGGCTCTGATCTATGTGGGCGTTTCTCTTATTCATTAGTCAGATAAAGGCATGGCAGACCTTCTCAAAGGAAGGAATATTTAGCTCTGTGCCACTCTTACCTATGGGTGTCCCCACTCCATAACCTTTGGAGTCGATGAGGCCCCCAATCTGGGTGAGGTTGCAGTTTCTCTGCGTCACATACTCAATGCTGGTGGACTCCATTAGCAGGGCGTAGTCAGTGGTGAGTACCCTCTGGATGCCCTCGTCACTGTTTTTCACCAGAGCGGTCTGCTGCCTGCTGCTCATGAAAGCCCACATCTTTTCATAGGTGGATATCTTTGATTTCTGCAGAGAGAAAAAAGGACACCCACCAGCAGAAGAGTGCTGAAAAAAATCATCGCCCAAAGCTACTCAACATCCCAGTGCTTCAAATAACACAGGAGAAATTCTTTCTGCTCAGGTGGGGGACTGAGATTGATGACCCTGGCTGGGACTTCAGTTTGGTAGCCCAAAAGAGCCTAATTTCCAACAGGAAAGCCCCTGGAGGCATTGAGGCAGCTGCAGAGAATAAGGAGACCTTGATAGCTTCACATGAGTCATTAACTCAAGGTCCTTTCCTTGGTTTCAGTTAGGACATTTGTGGGCATCTGGGTCAATAATAGCAGTTGCCTAATGAACTGTGGTCACTTCAGAACAGGACCCCATGGTCCACTGGGCCCAGGGCTGGCTGGCTCACCCCAGGACTCCACTCATTTACTCCACGTCCCTCGACCGTTTAGCTCCATCAGGGTCCGTCTTATTGTTTTCAGGTATGTCAGTTTCTTTACCTGACCATATTTCCTTTGCTGGGCACAAACCTGGGATAAATCACTTGTGGTCTCTGCTTCATTTGAGAAAGAGCTCTCATTCAGTCTTATCTTTTCTGAATATCTGCATGCAACTTTTCAAGTCAATATTCAGATCAGAAAACTTCATACTTTTTGTTTACAATTTTTTTCACTGCAATCGTATTTTAGAAAATGAGGGCTGTGTATATTTCATTTCCAAGTGTTAGGATGTTTTTTCTTTTTTTTGTTTAACATTTTGATAGAGTCACCAATAAACCCTCTATATATAATATATGCTTCTATACATATGCATCATTACGTCATTATCTTCTCTTTTGCATTAAAGGTTCTGCCTAAATGTTCATATTGCTCACCTATGAGTTTTCATTCTCTTGAGTAGTGATCTATGATTAGGTATTTTGTGTTTTTCTATGTAATGCCCATACTACTGTAAGTTTTTTCCTCTGAATTTTTCTTTATTTGCATCAATTCTCTCCTCCATCTATTTCAAAGATAAAAGCCATTATAGGAATTATGGACAATTTCAAGCTAACCCCTATCTATTCTCATATATAAACATATATTGCTCACATGCATGAGCCAGACTTATTGGCAAGCACAGAATGCATCATTTTAAAAGTGCAGAGACTCTTAAAACGTGATTTGGGCTATAAGCGAGGAATGGAATACCTATGGAATCCACTCTAATAGGGTTATTCATGCACAAGTATTCCAGGGGGCTCATTAAAATTTTAATTCGATTCAAGGCCTGGCTTAATTCTGTAGGCTTCATGAGTTAGGGGAGGACAGATGGCTTTATTTTGGGTTGTTAGACATTTAAGGAGCTCCCTGAGAGAGATCTCGTGAGGCCAATAACAATTCAATAAACAAGTACCTTATAGATATTGGTATTTTGTGGGCTCCATTTGGAGGTGATTAAGCCCTTGAGAGGTTCTGCTCAACCTCAGAGACATCTACAAATTGAAACTCCTGTCTGTATAACAAAGGCATGTTTTGGGGGTCAGGGCCCATGTCCATTTTTTGTGTGATTTCAGCACACAACAAACTCTGACACTGCCAAACTCATAAAGAGCTATTTGTACAAATGCAGGGAGGTCAAGCTATCTTTTGTTAGAAATGTACAGGTGGGAAAATTACTCCTCCATCAGGTAACTATCTTAAGGGAAAATAATTTTCTTTGAAATATGAAATTTTAAAGTTATCAGAGACATTAGAAATAGATTCAAACTGCCACTTTTATAGACAGGAAAACTGTGGTAGAAAAGGTTTGGGGACTTCACACAAATCACAAAGCAAGTTCATATTAGAGCTAATGCTGGACTGTAGGACCCTCATACCTGGCTCATTGCTGTTTCCATTGTATCATCTTAATTTTGGGGTAACACAGCTGTGTGTATAGCCAAAATTCTTTTGAGAATGATTTTAATCTTGTTTGGTCTACATGGGACCAAACAGGTATCCATGGGCTGCTGTTGTCCCCTGAGGCATTTGCTAATTGATCTCATGTTATTGCAAAAGAAGAATCAACCCCCAAATTAAAAAAAAAAATCCATGAAGCATTTATTTTCTCCATCATATTTAAATTATATTAAGTACCATCAAAAGTTAGGAAATTGTTTTCTTGGGCATAGGAAAGTTAGGTACAAAAAGCAAATGTTGCAGTGCAGTCTTCCATATTAAATGGACAAAGAATGAGAAATCCTTACAGCATCCAGGAAATGGAAAGACCAGGAAAGGGCATTGTAAAATTTAGCACATATCCTGCACTGCTGCTCTTGGATCCCTATCAGGAATGGTTCTCAGATTTTCTGTGGTGAAGGGTTTTATTGTTTCCAATCCATGGTCTGCCCCCCTAGCAGTGGTCCTACTCATCTGACTAGCATGCAACCCGTTCCGCATCTATTTGAATGCTCAGCAGAAGGCAAAGAACTCACACGTAAGGATATCAGAGATCTTATCCTTGGTTCTGTATCAATCTACAGTAACTGCAAGGGCTCTGCACTGTTACTCAGTATTGTTCTCTTATTTCACTGCAGCTCGGTGCCAAATTATGTTCTGAGCCAGCTTGTTCTTCATGCTACTTGGAGTCCCATTGCTCCATGGGGTTGTGACCATGGTCCAACAGCGCCCACTTCTATATTTTTGGAATACAAATTTGTTCTGGATTGAGCTCTCCAAATTCCTAGAAGGAAAATTAAGGCGGCATAGACTCCTTTAAAGTCTGGAGGGTAGGACCTTCTCTCTAAGAAAGCTGCTACTTGGTGGAAATTTGACCAATACGTTGAAGGCAGAGAAACCATTGTGTTTCTTTATTTTTCTTTTTTGATCCTTTGCTCTTTTTGCTCACCCTAATAATGGTGAGCATAATGGAAAATAGAAAAGTAGCATTTTGGTTTCTTTTAAAGCTCTCTTTCATAATTTATAGTGTTTGTTATTGTGGAGCGCCACTAAAATATTGACTAGTTGAGATACAAGAGAGCCTAGCCTTCCATAAAGACCAAAATGCAACTGAGTCTGTTAGTTCATCAAAAAGAATAGTTTGTGCTATTCTTGTTTGATTGTCTGTTCATTTTTTTATGCTTTGATTTTGTAACGTGAGCACCTACTTCTAAGATAACGTGTAATATATTAACTAGTGTTGATTTCTTACTGTTATTTTTCTGAAATTCTATATTATTTCTACTCTTTTTTGCTTTGCCTTAAAAATGCAACTGAGGAACAGACAGAAATGTCTGTAGATAGCTCAAGCATCTTGGGGTACAGTGAGTTTCCCACCACTGAAAACTTGCTAGGAGAACTTCACGCTTGGAAGAGTTTCTCTTAATGATCCCCTGATGCATTGGTTCTACCCTGTAGTTCAGCCCCTTCTTAAAACTCATTCTGATTTTGAGGTCAGAGACAAAAAGTGACATCAAGAATGTCCCAGTTGGTTAGCAGGAGAACAAGTAGAGAATTGAGGCTTCTTTCCTTCTCACTCTTGAATTCTATGTGCCGTCAAGCCATACACAGTAATATTTATATTTGTTAGGTCAAAAAAGTAGTATTTTGGGGAGTAAATTAGATATATCCTGTTTAGTGGATCTTTATTCATTTTGAACATAAAAAACTTAGTAATTCTTAAAAGTATGATGATGCTTGATGGAAAATTACCATGAATATTAAAACAATAAGCTAACTGAATGGCAGTGTCTGTGTCTGTGTTTATACACTCCTAAATCTTCTGCAGTCTCAGTCATGAGGCTTCTGAGCACCCTAAATAACACACAGTGTATCTAATAAATGGAAGTGATCGTCCCTCATTTCATTGAAGATGTCCAAAGTTAATTAGAATATTTGTAAAGTACTCTTAGCAAAGCTTGCTAGAAATGAAAAGGCCTCATTTATGAAGTCTGTAATCATCCAGGAATATTGTTTAATCCTCAAGAACCATCAGGTATAGATAAATTCATTTTGCCTGTTTAAACCTAATTATGTAGCCACCGTGATGCTGATGAAACATTGGCAGAGAGTAAGATTTTTCACTGGAAATCTGTTAGAAGAGAGTGTTATGAGATCAGTGTTGATGGCCAGTATTTATTTCTTCTTTTTTCTCCCTGTAGGACATGAGAGATAAGCACTCACTGGGAAGTGGTGTACAATGTGTCTTGGGCAGTTTAAAAGTAATTGCAAATAGCAATAACAACCAGCACCGAGTGTTACTGTGATCGGAGTGTTACTCCGCCCTTTGCATATCTTCATTTACTTAATCTTTGCTGTGATCATATACGAGAGCTACTGTTATTAGTTGTATTTTACAGATGTGGAAATAGTATGCTGCATGAAAAAGATGATAAAGCCAGGATTTGACTCTAGTAGTCTTGTTTTACTGTCTGTTATTAATAAATAAGGGACCAATCATTTGTTTTAATATGTAGTGTAAACTCATGACATGAAGAATGCTTCAACAGAAGAAAATTTCTCTAAAGAAATAATTGAAATTAGTAAGTATAGGATGCTTCCATTATGGTAAGAGATATGACAACTCTTGTGCTCAGCCCATAGTGCATAAAAACTACTTATATGACTTTTAACAGTTTACACTTGTTTAAATTTTAAACAGTGTTTCAGGATGGGTAACAATTGGAATCTGGAAGAAAATGTGGCTACTGTTTGTATTTTTTCTTTCCCTTAATAGTATTTTGCCTTCCATGGAACTCCACTGTTTTCAGCTGCAGGTTTCTGCCACAGAGCGTAAGGAATGTGGAAGTTCTGGGGTGTAATATGCTTTTAAGTTTGACACAACTTTCATTTATGGAAATATCTCTCTAATGTTTCATTTTTATTACTTAAACATATCTTATCACGTTATTTTTCCAACTGGGTTATAGGGCTTCAGTGAAAGTGTTAATTCCTGTTATTCAGTACAATCAACAGCTGTGTAATTCTACTTCAGACCTGTGTGTCTGAAGATTTTATATGCAAATCTGTATTTTCATGTTTATTTTTATGTATACATGTAAATCTACATAAGTACAAAAACACTGGGAATAAATTACTGATATTTGTTGTTTATCAAAAGTAACCATATAGATGTAGTAAATACACACATGTTGAACAAATGAAATAATCAAAACAATTGCATTTTTACATTGGCAAGTTACTTTTACGTTAGGTAAATGACTTATCTAAAGAAACCCATTAAAAATCAACCAAAGACATAGAAAGCAGCTATTCAGAAATCCAAACTTGTAAAACAAATACATGAGACAAGCATAGTGCCTTTAAAACTATTATCTTATCTAATGAGTCATTGAAGATACTACTTGACTCAATAATAAATATATATGCTATTTCAAAATATTTTAATTCACAATTGCTTTTAAGGAAAACTATTACAAGAAACATCATATAGTCTCTGTCTTCCAAATACGTATAACTGTTACAGCTGATTATGCTCATATTTTGAGTTGATAGAAAGATATGACATTTACAGATTCTCTAACATTTTAAAAATTTATGGATTCCCTTTAGAAAATTCCCTCAGTGGGATTTAAGCATCTTTGATAAAATAGTTTTTATGTTTTTCTCATGTCTGGAGTTAGAAATTGGTCCATTACAGGCAATATATCAGGCTTTAAAAAAGGGTAACTTAAATTGACCTCATAGATTTCTTTGCAGAAAAGTACATTTTAACCTGTGGAGACCTAGCATTTTTAGACAATGATGATAAAATTAGTAGGATCTTTCAAACATGAGTTAATAGCTTCATAAGAAAAATATCTTACTATGCAGTGAAGTTTCTCTAATCCTGTGCTTTCCTAAATAATTATTTCTGTCTAAAATCTGTCTCATCATAATAGCTCATTGCTTCAGTACCACCAGTACAGTGCTTAGTAACTTCCTTGAAATGTCTTTGGGCTGCTGTCAGTACCTAACCACTCACTGGAAGGAGATTATAAAGGTTAGAGAGTCCCTTATTCCCACAGCTGGTCCAAAGTCCTTAGACCATGAAAGCCAGAAATGACAAGTCTGTTATTTTTTTTTTGAAACCTATTTTATCCAAGTCATTTGAGACTGAATCATGATCTAATCTATGTAATCCTCTGGTTTGAGTCTGGGATGATAGTGATTTGTTACAAGGCAAGATTCTCCTGAGAAGTATTTCTTGCAGCTGTATTTCATAGCCAATTTGACTACAAGGAATTCTGAGGTCCACACTACTTCTTACCTACACAGTGCATGATACTTGGCCACATGGTGTGTTGTATTTAACAGGCATGCTTCTATCTTTTCTCTCTACTGCTACTCAGATTTTCAAGCCTTGCACAGAATTTTATATGTTTTCCCCCTCCTATCTCTTACAGTGCCAACTTTAGGGATGCCATATTGGAGATCCTGAAAAAAATATAAATTGAGCTGAGTTAAATGGAACAGCCTCACTCTGCTCCTCAGTTGAATTCCAAGGGTAGCCTCACCATCTGTTGCATACCTACCATCTGGGAAGTGGTTCTTCTGAAAACGTAATGTGTAGTCATAGGAAAAGCTTCCAAGTACTAGGGTCTCTGCCTAACTAGGCCTCTGAATGTAGTCTTTGAGATTCTGGGTCCTGGTACTCCTGGTGGATTTTTCTGTCCATTGACAGAAACTACACAATTCAGAGATTACTGACAACAAGAAAGCAGGGCAAAGACCAAAGTGGAGTGTTTTTAAATCTAGCCAAGTGGAAGATTTAGCCAAGGTTAAGGCTTGATGAAGTTGATAATGATATTATTGGTGTGACAGTTATATACCATTTAAAATTGTTCTCAATTTGCAAGCAATTATGCAAGTTTCATCTCTATTATTTAATCCTCAAAATAATGTATGAATTAAATACTAGCCTCAATTTGCACACAGGAAGCTCATGGTCCAAAGATTTTAAGTAACTTGCCACGGTCTGTATAGCTAATTAGCCGAGGAGTCAGCATTTAAGCTCAAGCTATCTAGCTTCAGATCTGAGATCTGCAGATTTTAATTTGTATCCCAGAGTTTGATGAAGACTAGCAGATATTCAGCTGCCATCTCTGAACTGCAGTCTAACATCTTTGTCTTCTTTGAATAATGGTTCACAAAGAGCATGAAGAAATATTTTATTTCAAACCTCAAATTGTTCCTAGGTTTTCTTTAGGACAATCCTTCCATTGTTTAGAACAAAACAAAACAACCCCCAACCCCACTCCTCAAAACAAAAAAACACCATGTTGCTGCATTGTCACTGTGAGACCAAAGTTTAGACTACTCCACTGTTCCATAAGGTTGGTAGAATCTTAACAAGGATAAAGAATAGGATTTTTGTACATTTCCTGTTTCCTATGAAAGATGCAGAAAGCTGGTAGGATCTCAAGTGCTCATTTACCAAAGGAAAAGTTACATTCAACTGTCACTGATTTCAGTTTTCCTGGGTACACACTAGGGAAATACCTCACCTCATGGGCTCTAGGGACTCTGTACCCAAGTTATGTCCGCAGAATTTGAGCACAAGCGGATTGTTCTTTGTTTCTGTCTCCTAAGGTTCTGGCCGGGTCTCATGGGTACAGGAGGGTCAGGAAGGCCTCTATGGTTCAGACTTTTGAATCAATAGAAAGGACCAAGCCACTCATCAGCAAAGAATGGGGAAACAAATACAGTTAGTACTGGATTATTAGTTTTATCCTAAGAAGCAGAAGACTATCAAAAAATTCTCTTAAATTGCCCCGGAGTTCTGAATTATGAGTATTCTGATTTATAAGCAGAATCTGTGAGGTAACTAGCTGAAGACTTGTTCTAACTGATTTCCTAATATCCAGGAAAGAATTTAAGACATCTCCAACAGTACCTAAATGGTTGATGAAATGCCACGTCTTTTTCTAATCTTGCTGTGCTAATTGTCCTTGTGGTGACTGATACCCTCTAACCAAATAGTCTATCATATTACCTTTGAGGCTTAAGACTTTAAGACTTAGAGTGCTGCTAAATGTGTAAAAATTAAACTTGTAGTGTCTAATAAGTATCATTAGCTGTGAATTTGGCTGCAAAATACAGACTCATTCTTTTCTTCATGGGTTGTACCAGCTAGAATCTCGGAGTGTCCATTTAAAACTCTAAAAGTTTAGTTTATGATTCAATCCTAGTCCTTTGGTATAAACAAATCTTTGGTGACTGAGGTAGCCTCCTCTGTCTCAGACACATATTGTCTGATTCCCATACTGTTTAAAACTTTTTAGCTTATCTCTTCTGCCTTCCCTGAATTCAGACAATAGGATAGTAGAACTTTACTGGAACTATTTTTAAAGCAAATTTTGTGGGGTTTTTCATGTTGAGAGTTGAAGATCAGTATTCTGGAACCTAAGGTATCATGCTGTTTGTAAGATTAGCAAATTCTAGGAAAAAAAATGAATGGATTTTGATTGAAATTTTAGTGAACAATTTTAGGACAGTCCTAAGGAGACACTTCACTCCAAACATACCTTGCTTGTGACCTAGAGAGGAAACATGTGGGATTAATGTATCGTGTTTCGTCACGGATTTTGGTAATAATTCTGATCCCAGCAATGGCCTATTATTTAGTGGTAAAATTATTTTAAATTAACTTGCAGGAGAAGGAACAGGTTGCTGCCAGTGGGTTGCTACCAAGGAGAACAAAACCTTTACTGCACTGCGTGTGATGAGAACATGTTTCTTACTGGAAGACTCCTCATGATCACTGGGGACAGGTGGGGCCCATTTGATGAAGTGACTTCTCCTCTAACAATTGGGCAGATGTGGTGCATGCAGCTTTTCTTATTCATGATACAGCACAAGAGGTCATTGTTTTTACTTCAGAGTGAGAGGAAGGGAGGGAGACCAGGCTGATGCCTCAAAGGTGAAGCATTTAAATGTAGAGACAGCACAGTCCGAGTCCCACTTGATTTTAAGGGTGAAACCTCCTGAGAACTAAAAAGCACAGACATTTCTTACCCTCAAGAAATAATCCAGCTTAAGAACCCTGAGCGTGTATCCCTCTGAAGCTTTCTGACAGCTTGCCTCCCTTAAGGGGTGGACTAAATCCGATTCATCCCTTGTCCTCTTTTTGCAGATAAATTCCTTCTTGATAAATACAGTTGCTGGGCCACAAGCTAACTTTTGCCAGGTACTTGGCAACAGTGTTCTTCCTGACAGGGTCTATGTATCCATGCATCCCTTGCTCCTCCTGCTCTCTCTGTCTCTTCTTTTCCTCTCTCTTTTCTGTATCATCTATTTGTGCCTTTGTTTATTTACTGATGATATATTTTTTCTGGGTGCCCACTACATGCCAGGCACTGTTTTAAATTCTGGTGATGTAACAGTAAACAAAGCTGAGCACTCTGTACCCTTGGGAAGCTAACTTTATAGAGCTTAGTAAAATCTGACTGCATCTCGACTCTTTCATTGTGAGCTTTGTGACTTACAGGCAAACCGCTCACTCTATTTGGGCCTTGTTTCACTCACCATGCAATAGGGAGAACATTAGTATTCTCCTCAGTTGGCCTTTCTAAGGATCAAATAAGACAATGAGTGTAAAACATTTAGAAATAGAGTGTGCAGCTCAGGGTAAGTACCTGTACCTGCCGCTATTTTCATGGATTTACCTCATTTACGAATATCACAGAGTTTTAAGCAGGGTAAGGTGGCACACACCTATAATCCCAGCATTCTGGGAGCCTCAGGGAGGAAGAAGCAAACTTAAACCCAGCCTAGACAGTTAAACCACGTAATAAGCCTCTGTTTTAAGGAGAAAGCAAGCAAGAAAGAACAGCAAAGAAAGAAAGAAATGTATACAGGACAGCTGGGGTGCAGCTAGGTGGGCCTGAAGAGTTTTAAAGGCTGTTCCAGGAAATGGGATATTAGAAGAAGAGATTCTCCATCCTTTTAGATGTGCACTCCCAATGCCAAAGGAACCACGGGGCTGCCTTTTGACAAAGTAGAAATGCCTTTGCTACTGCCCACAGGACCTGTGTGTTTGCCTACAAAGGGCCTCCTGCATTTCCTACTGTTGCTCTGTTCTTCCCCTTGAAATTCATATTGCCTGATCATTTGCCCCGAGATCTGAATGAGCCCTTTCCTTTGTTCTCCTTTTCAGGGTTAAAGATCAAGCAGAAGCCCTTTCTGAAAACGCCCAGGGAGTAGAGTTGGGAGTAGCACCATCTTCATGCTGTCACCCCAGGGTCCTGTCACAGAAATGGGGCCAGCATTCTGCATGTTCCAAAGGGCATGTGAGCAAACAGTAGTCAAAGTGAATGTGGGGGCACTTTGTGAATAGTCAGGTCCTTCACACGGGCAAAGGGGTAAGGTGGCACACACGTCTAATCCCAGCATTCTGCTGCAGTCTACTGCTTTGTCAAAGAGTGTCCTGGAGTCCTTCCTGGCATTGTCAGTGCATATCTGGAAGGATAGAGTATCTCTTCTGCTTTAAACAGACTGTTCCCTGGTACTTTAAACTTTTCACACCCGACCAAACTCACATCCCACTTTTGTTATATATCTATATCTATAACATTGATATCTCTATCTATCTATCTATCTATCTATCTATCTATCTATCTATCTATCTAGAGACAGACAGACAAAGATCTTAGTGAGTTTTTAAGATACCCAGGCTGAGCTCAGACTTGAGATCCTCCTGTATCAGCTTCTGAGAATGCTAGGATTACAGACATGTATTATCACAGTTGGCTTAAAATCCTTTGATTTGGGACAGTCTTTCAGATATATTGGATTCTATGTTGGCACTATTGCTCTGTCCTATGAGTCTAGCAAGTGACTTCCTGGTTTCTGGCAAGAGCCATAATGTATCACTAGGTTGGGATAACATGTTTCTTACATTAGAGTTTAAGAAAATACGTTCAGAAACTTAGAAAGCCACATATTTATTATTATTTCTTCTTAAAAGATCACTGTCTAAGAAAGAAACAATCACCATGATTTATGCATTCATTCAACCAATGGCATTGTTCTTTAAAAGTGCTTAAAAATATTTTTCTTACCACAGTGATACATGTGCACTCATGTTTATAGCGGCACAATTTGTAATAGCCAGATCTTGGAAACAACCTAAGTGCCCATCAACCGAGGAATGGATAAAAAAATTGTGGTACTTTTATACAATGGAGTACTACTCAGCTATAAGGAAGGATCACATTGAGATATTTATAAATAAATGGATGCAACTTGAATCTATACTCATAAGTGAAATAAATCAAACTCACATGTATAAATACTGTATAGTCTCCCTAGTGTAAGAAATAGTAAGAGTACAGAAGATTTTATGGAAATCATGGTTCACCATTATACTGCTTTGATGTCTTATGTTTTTATTCATTGGTTGGAATGGTTTTATTCTGTTTTGTTTGCTCTTAATATATGTGATCATATGAATAGTTACTTTGAAGACAAGACAGTATGGTAGCCAGTGTTGATTTAATATCATCTTGCTCTGAAGACCTACCATGCTTTTGTTTTTCTATTACCATTGGTTCTATCATGATGTGTCTTATTGGATTTTAATATTTATGATAGTAAAAACAAAATTTTTATGGAAAATGAGATAATATAGCAGCCATTGTTCATCTTCAGTTATTTGGTTCAGAATGCCTTGGAATACTTCCATTCTCTTGAGTGGTTTTATTCTATTTTGTTATGTTTGACATTATTGTGTGTAAAGCTAAGCTCAACTATTTCAAAGAAAGAGACATTATGACAGTTACTGTTAATATCCAATTGTCTTGTGAAGTGCTGTGTTGCTTACATTGTTCTGTTCTGATCTGCTTAGATATGTACTCTCTTGTTTTATTCTCTTTAAAATAAAAAAAATTAAAAAAATATTTTTCTTAACATTACGAAAAGTAAATTCTACTTTTTATGTTAGTCTCCCTTTTGATAAACCTCTACAAGTAGCTTATTTGCACTACAAATAGCTCTTATTCATCATTATCAATATAATAATATAATTATGCTAAAATTCATGGCATTAGTAATGTCTGGTTACTACTGTTATGCAAAGAGGGGTACATTTTATGTACGTCCCTTAGTTTTGTTTCTAAGTTAATATTCTTCGTAAGTCAAAACAATCTATTTCATCCTGGACTAACAACTTCATTTTTGATAATCTGAGTGTAAAACTTCACAAGGGTTTATTTTGGCTGCCTTTACCTCCCTCAGTGGTTCTTAAAAGCAATGCTAGCATCTTCTCAGTCAGGGAACAGGTGACTACAAGCAGATAACTCAGCTTCTGAGGGTCTTGTTCGCTTCACTGTAGGCTAAGCTTTGTAATCTCTAAGCCTAGCAGACATATTAAAATCCCTTTCTTTACTCTCAGGAATTGTAGTATCTGAGATTTGATAATAGAAGTACTAAGGCTTACTCCATAAGCAAAGCAGAAATCAGTTTCATTATTCTAGGTAATTAAGAAGATTTGAATAGTGAAATGCTTAAAATGACCTTAAAATGAATCCACTCTAATTTAATTCTCCTTTGGTGCCACAAAAGGCTCTCACTGCTACTGGAAGCTTCAGGCACAGAAGGGAAAACTGTCTTTCATTGCTACAGACACAATATTAGAGTTCTTTGTTTTCTTTTTGGAATTCTTTAGCTGAATTGGAATACCCACACAAGATTTTGTTGTTGTTGTTGTTGTTTGTCATCTGCTTCTCTCTCATCAAGTACAAGTACAGAATAAAAAGAACAAAATGATATTCTAATATTATGCTTGTCAGAATTTTGGATTAGGGAATCTTCATTTTGTGGGTTCCATAAATGAGTGTTTAATTAACGGGTGGTCAGACTGTGTTTGAAAGGCAGCACTGCAGTAAAGACCAGGAGCATGTTGATCTGTGGATCTTCGCAAATCACACTGAGAATAACAGAAATGACAGAAGAAAGAAACTGCATCATGCTGCTCACTGAAGGCACAGGGGTTTCTTTTAATGGGATCATATTATTATAAATTTTATTTCATTAAAATGTCTCCCAATATCTATTTGCTTTTAAATTGAACAGAAAGTGTGATGTTGTGAGTTCAATCTCTTGTACCAAAAAAAAAAAAAAAAAAAGAATAGAGACTATCATTTTGTTCCCCTTTGTCTCCAGTGTGAAGAGAACACCTCGGCAGGTTCTTACCTTGAAGAAGGTCATTGTTGATCCATCTCTGACAGCACCATATTCTATCTTGGTTTGCTTTGCCAGATCATCTGCTGAATCTATGGGTGATTCCATCCTCTCTACTGTCAAGAAGGCAGCAAGATTGGCAGTGTAGGATGAAATGATGATTAGGGTGAAAAACCACCATATTCCACCAACTATCCTGGTCGAGAGAGCTTTAGGCATCAGCTCTGATCCTGTGATGGTATCATCAGAGCAAAGGTATTAAGCACAGTCAGGAGAAGAGGGAAGACTTATAGCTGGACACTACCGTAGGGAGATAAGTCCATCAGGGACCTACTGTGTCGCTTATTGATGAAACAAATGCATTCTCTGTAAATGGAGCAAAATCTAAATGATCCTTTCTTTAAATCATCACTTCCTATTAAAAGATAATTCGTCAATGGTTGGTGATATTAAAATAGCTTTAATCCTGGGGTATTCTATGCCTAACATTTAGTACTTTAATTGCTTAAAATTGAAAAATCCATCTTATGGCTTCTGATTTTTTATTATTGTCTAAAGTGAGTGTATCTTATAGTGTGAAATAAGACCTTCTGGGTCTTTGTGTCATTATGAAAATTTTAAAATACTTATTGTTATTCAAGGTCAAAGATTACGAGAAACGTTCCAAAGCTTAACATTATGCCATTTATCACATGTACTTTAATAAAACATTGGAATTTTGAAAATAAAATTAAATAAGATGCAGCCATACTTGACAGTGAATGAATCTTTTTTGTTTTGTGTTCCTTTTAGTGTCATGATTCTTTTTTCTGACTTAGAATCTTATTTGGCTAACAAGACATTTATTCTCTGAAAAGCATACCTTTTCTCTTTTAATGAAGTACTATTTTTTAAATTGCACTCAAAATGTGGTTGTTTCTCAGGTGGAGAGAGCCCTTCCCAACAAGAAGATACATTTTGGATGATATTTAGGTGGTTCACGATTATGTTTTAAAAATGATATAAAGGCACACAATGTGCTGACCAAGAAAAGTTTTCTCTCTCAATGGAAGGACCTATGGACTAAATTTACATCTTGAAAAAAAGTCTAGTTCAGTTTTAGTCTAATGGAGCTACGGATATTTTTAAGTTCAGTAGCAGAATCAGAAGGGACCAAACAATTGAGTTTGCTCTAATTCATAAATGGATTTTGGCTAGTCCATTTGCCTGAAATTCACCCTTTGTTGTGTACTTAACATTTCATCAATGAACCTACAGGCATGAGAAGTTTATATGACCAAACAGTGGAGGGAGAACAATCTAAATTTAAAATCCCCCAAAGTACAGCAGATCAAACATCTGATTTACAGGATCCTTTCTGAAAAATGATTGGGTGTTTTGCAATTTTGTAGTTAACGATGGTTTAAAATGGAAAGAAAATTTAGAGTCTGCCAATCTATAAATAAATGAGTTTATGTTGAGGTTTAATTTATAAAGAGATGCACAGATTGCTCATGAAATCAAAGCCAGGTTAAGGCTGGTGACAAGCCAAGGAAGTCCAGCAGTTTCTGGCCTTTGAATAAACAGAAATGTTCTCCTAAAGCTGTTAGATAGCTTTGTGCTTTACTCCCTTCTAATGAGGTAAATTGTTTGACTGCAATTTGTTTTTCTTTCTTTTGTTTGTTTAAACTTGAGCATGTAATAATACAAAAAACTTATAATAGTTTCCAGTAAATTGCCTCCAAGGATTTAGTGGAATAATTTGTTGCTGTTGTTTTAATCTTGTGGCTTAATGGGATTTATATGCCGATGGGTGTGTGTGTTTAAAGCCCAAGGTTGTTTCATATCTCTGTACTTAATTGATCTAGCAGCCCTGTGGCAATGTTATATTATTTTAGATCTTTAGCTGGTTATCATTAAAATGGCATTTATTTAATAAAATAGCCATGGGAAATAAAAAGCAGATTTAAAGAAGTATTTTTCTTAGTTTATAGGTACAGCTTTTCTGCTGTAAATTTATCCTTATGTAATTTGGCTGCATTTATGAAACGATGAACTTTTGAATTTGTATATCTGTACAACTGTTTATCAATATGGCAGTAAAACCGGACAGACACACAAATAACCAACTGTTGATATTTAATAACGTAAATTCATGTCTTGCTCACTTTAAGATAAATATTTACGAATTTGGATGAAACTCTTTTGGAAACTAGAAAACCATTCACCAACATTGTACTGAAATTGTATTTAAAACTCTCAGTAGATGGCATCAATTCAATTACTCCATGTCCCTTTGTGTTTCCTGGAATTTTCACATAATTTTGTGAGTGTTATGGTTCTTAGTATAAATTGATATATTTAGAAATGGCTTCCTTCAAGGAGAGATAATTTGTGTAAATTCGGGACTCGAGAGGAGGAGGAGTTATGAAAGCGATCAAAGTAGAGTAAAGCACCATAGGAAATATCTGGGATGTGAGACAATACTTGCTGAATCTCTTTAGTGCCTTTTACGGCAGACATGACAGCCAATCCCGATCCAGACTTTGCTCACGCTCTGTAGAAAAGAGAAAGTCTGATCATCACATCCAAAAAGAAATCCAACAAAATGGTTTCCAATTGAGCGTAGTGGCGAGCTTCTGCAAACGAGAGAGAGCGCAACAGAGCACAGGTACCTGCTTCCACTCCGCGTGCCAAGGACAGAAGTCCCACCAGTCGCGAGCACCCCAAGTCTGAGCATGGAAACATTTGCTGCACCTGACAAATGTTTACACACTCCTTGAAAGACAAGCAGAGTCTGGTTGGGGCTGACTGTCATGTACCCAAGGTAGTGGTAACTAACAGACACTGCATCCCACAGTTTGCTGTGGATGATGGTAAACTCCAAGCAGGTAGTTACGAAAGAGAAGTTCTGGGGGTTGGATGTGCGCGCTCAGCAGAAGGCAGTCACAGACCGATGCTTGTGCAGGTATGCTGCCTGTGCTGGGAAGCTCAGATGTATTGTTTTCTACTCTGTTGGCTGGATGAGTGCAGGTTGTACGGAATGGAAGGTGGTCTTCACCCTGAAAGTGTTTACTAGCATGATGAATACTGTCAAGATTGATGTGGCTTCTGATGGGGGATTCTTATGGGACTCACAGCTCTCTACGCTCTCTATGCTGTGGTCTAAATTTACACCAGTGATTTCTAGTAAACTAGGTGGTGTCTATATCTATTTAGCAGTGCCTGAATAAACTCTGCTTAATTGCGCATTTTCTTCAATTATTTGGTATTTTTATAATAGAGAGACTTAAGCATTCTTTCTTCCCCCTCTTTCTTTCTCTCATCTCTCTGTCTCTTTTCTCTCTTTTCCCCTTCCCTCTCCCTCATTTAAAGACACAGAATATATGCATTTCAAGTGGTATCATAATAACATCCTAATGAAAAACCCTGGGTTCATTTCCAAATAACAAACATGTTTAATGTATACCCCAGTTGGATTTTTCTTTTGCCAATTTATTTTGCAGCTTTATTGTCAAGTGAGCAGATATTCCAAACACAACAGCATCTGTGATTTAGGATTTTCTTAAATTAAAGCATTTAATCTTGGATGCATTTTCTAGACCATATGCCTAGAATCAAAGCTGAAGAAAATCTATGAAAGAGAGGGATTTCTTCCAAAGGTTGAAATAACTCTCTCTTCCTCTTGCAAAAATAGCAAAATCCCTTAAATCACAGAATATATATGCAGTATATTACATTTTTTCTGACTGGAATTTTATTTCCTCAACCTGTATAGTTTACTGTTGTTATGGATACCAATTGAGAGAGATTGTGAAAATTTACTGAGATGCTAAGATGAATCTCGGTAGGTATGGTCAGTGACAGTTAAGTGAAAGTTCTAGGGACTGTCACCAATTGGAGGAATCGAAGTGAATTTAGTCTTTAAAAGATTTAAATTTCACTTTTCTTAAATATCTGACTTCTGGAGTAATGACCGAAAAGAAAAAAGATCGACACCTCCATCTATGCAAACTTGTAAACAATTTCTAAGGCACTTTATCCTTTGCTGTCCGAAGGAAAATGGGCATTTATTGCTAGATAAGAGTGTTATTTTAGATATATAACAAAGGAGTTCCATTTACATTGTATGTCTGTCTTTGTCTTCGGAACTGGCTTGAAAGTCAGTTGCTATTATTAAAAGTCCCCACAGCGATGTCTCAGACACCCCTCTAGCTTCATGGTGGAGTTTACCAGCACGAAAGCCTGTCAGCAGACTGTGGGATGCGTGTGACAAAGATGGGCAACCGATGTACCTTGCTGCATGAGAGCTCCAACTCCAAACCAGAAACTATTTAGTAAAGTAAAATTGTTTTCCACCACGTCTGAGTCGGGGTTGCACGGGTGGGGGTTATACCATTCGTAAGGTGTAAACCTGTGGTAGTTAACAGAAACAGTCTGTAAATATCAGATAAATGCACTACACAGGTCGCCAGAAAAACCTGCTGAGCGATGAAGAAAACCCAAAAATTAATGATGTGAGCCTCAACCCTAAGAGTAAAGGCCATATCCATAAACTTAGAGATTTGGTGAGCAGAAGAACCTTGAGAACTTTGGCTGATGACCAGCCTTATTTTTAGGGAAAGTAAAATCTGTGGATTGGCTGGAGTGACACTCACCAGATCTATGTCTATGGAACTTTTCCAAGTTTTCATTCATTTCCACCTTAATGAACAAGTGAGCTGCTGTCATATGAACGTTTACCCAATCAAGGTGTGTGATGAGAGTGTCACACACTTATCCCCTCACGACGGACATGTCAGCTTACTATGTCGCTAGATCCTGGAGAAGATGCAAATAAGGGTGACTTGCCTTCAAGGGATTTTTGTGGACAGGTGCTTAGCAGGAGTGGGAGTGGTATAGTGATTTCATAGTTCAGCAAATGAGCTGCATGGCTGAAAATACCTCTCCTGAGCAATAATAAGGACAAGGGCAGGGGCTGGGAAGTACTAGGTAGCTTTAGGGTAGTAGAGTATACGGAAACAATAGTTAAAACACTTCATTAAAAAGAAAAAACTTTAACTTGGAGATATCATGGCCCAAGCTTGGGTGTAGATTAGTATTAGATCCATAGCATACCTTGCTGAAGAATTTTGGGTTCATAATTTCCTCTTGATTTTTTTAAATCTAACTATTTCACAAACTACAGCTTACAGTCACTTGATTTCCAACTCTACTTAGATAAAAATATATTTTCTGTCACATACAACTTCACCTGCAAGGTGGTAGGCCACAGTCAGTAAAAGTCTCTGGAAAAACAACTACTAGTCTATGAAGTCAATTTGAACAATTCGTTGTATTTTTTTTTGCCTCAGTTTCTTTATTTGTAAAGAAGATGGATCTAGATATATCTGGTAGTGGTATTTAAAATAAGAATCTGGGAAACAACACTTCTTTTGTCCTTTCTCTTCTTTTTGAGCATGTGTCTCATCTGTGTGGGCCAAAGGCATTCTTTCCTCTGAGGTTATTTTTCAGGGATCCCTTGCCAAGAGGTGCTTATTTGTCCAAAGAGATATTATCAGACACACAGCAAAGTGATGCAGAAATGATTTAAAATGCAATAATTCTCAGCATGGGAAGCTTTGGTATTTGCTGCTGAGTCCTTTTCACACAAGCAGGAGAGGTAGAGAAATGTTAATATATCATAAAGCTGATGAGAACATACGGAATACTCTCCAGCCATAAGGTTTCAGCAGTAAACAATGGTGGGCTGCTGGCACTTCAGGGAGAACTGGGCTGAAGGTGAATATATTATGTACCGCAAAAAAGGGGGGCTTACTGTGAATCATGCACGGGGAAGGGGGCAGATAGTTCCTCCTAATAAAAAACTCTTCTCTGAACCTCTCCTGGAAGATGTGCAGAAGCTCCTTGTCAAGTGTTAGGGGGTTTGGGATAACAGCCTGGTGTTGACCCTACCTTAAAGGTGTCCAATTCTTTTTTTTCATCTTCTCTACAACTGTAAGTGGAGGTTCCTGTGGAGCTTATGAATATAGCTTTAATTGCCAATGCCATGCCAATACATTTTAATTACTGTTTTAACAATATAATTAAGTTTTGAATTTATACATCCTTAGAACAATAACAGTTTGCTGAGCTGAGGGAATGAATACCAATATTAATGAACCTACTAATTGAAACGGCGTGCAGAGTAAAATGCTGTTACTTAAACAATACCATTGTCGTTTGCACAGTAATTTACAAATATTAATTGCAATACATTAGGAGACTATGCATCTAAGAGAAGTGTTTTTTAAAAAATACAACATAAATCTGTCAATTGCCTGTTCCCTGATATTTTGTGTATCCTCCTTTTGTGTTCTGATCCATGAACTCACCTCTCTGGAATGCTGCTTTTAATTTGGTCTTTTCAGTAGATCACACTTTGCACTTGCAAATGAGCAATTAATTGAATTTTCTGTGGCAAAAAGAAAACTAGCTAAACAGCAGTGTGATTGTACCTGCTTGTTATCTCTGGGATTCTGATTCTGAGAGACTTCGGGAGCATGGGCACTGAGGAATATAATGAATGACACGATACTGTGGTGTGAGACACTGGTTTTTTTTTTATACTGCAGTAGACCTATCTGTTACCCGGATAGAGCTGTTTCAGCTTGAAACTCCTAACAACTGCTTAACTATAGCCAATGTGACAGCGTGTTGGCATCAGGAGGTCCGGGGGAAAGGTTAATACACGACCCACACTGATAACAATCTGAAAGTGTTCATTCCCCGTGGCTGTCAGCTCTGTCCTGACTTTCAGCAAAATGACAACAAAAGGGGCAAATGTACTTAGACTCTGTGTCAAAACTTGCATGTAGCAGAGAGAACTTCTGTGGAAATCGGAAAGTTCACTTTGAGTTTATGGTTCAGGTGCAGTTTACATTTGAATGGAAGACATAAAACAATTCTGACACCGAAGTTGTCTAACTTAGCAAACTTTTAATCCTGAGAGTGGATATTGGGCTGCATTTAAGAAAGGGAGCCCGTCTGTCCTCCCAAGGGGGAAGTTCCATCTGAACCGGCAACACAGGCTTTGGGTTTGTATTATAATCTTGGAATATACTTTCAAGGATTTTCTGTTTCATTCTTTTTTTTTTTTGTCATATGTGACCTTTTAAAAAGTTTATTTCTTAAGAAAAAAGTAAAAAAATCTATAGGAATTTGTTTTGTTTTGTCTTGCTAAGTTTTGTTCTTCCCTCTAATACAGAAAGTATAGATATACATGCAGAGATTCATGCATGCGTAGCTGTTTACACTCTCACTGTTTGACTATCTACTTTGTATGCTTTAATTTTGTAACTTGAGCAACTATTTCTAAGAGGACCATATGTAATTTATCAACTAGTGATTTCTTACTGTTTATCTTTTTTTTTTAAATTCTGTATTATCTCTACCCTTTACATGGTTTTTTTTCTCTTTAAATAAAAAAAAAAAAGAAAAAAAGTAACAAAATCATAAAATGCAGTTAATGTTGTTTCTGGATATTTGGTCTTCTTAAATTGTATATTCATCATGGACATAATTCCTTGGGGTTAAATATTTTTCAAAAAAGTAAAAAATGTCAACTATCAAACAGAAATACAGGCATGAATATTTGTCATAATTCATAGTAACTAATTTTTGCGGTACTGGATATTGCTCCCAGAGCCCTCACTAAGCTGTAATCCTCAGATTCCCTTTTTTTATTTTGAGACTGGGTCTCACTGAGTTGCTGAGGAATGGACTGAAATATTTTCCTTCACTTGTTCCTGTCATTTCTGCAGCTTTATAAATTCAATTCAGCTCAGCAAATGACTTTTAAGCATCTATCTTGTGAGGGCATTAGCTTAAATATAGTTATGGGCTTTATTTTTCCCTTTTAAAAGAACATAAAAGGATATACTTCACAACAAAAATTCAAAAGCTTTTGTAGAGCTAAAGATGATTAGGAGATTAACTGTTTTTCAGTTTTACTTCACTGACTTTCAATGCAAACCGTTAGGATAGTAACCAGAATGATTTTACACCCTAGCTTATGTAGAGTGGCTGAGTTTGTAGTATCAAGCTGTGATATTGGGAAGTAAAGGTGAACTGGTACCCTGTTCAATTAGGATTTTGTTTTGGGGAATTTTCTCTAAAATGTCTTCTGTGGTTTTATCAAGTAGGAACAGGGATAGACTCAAAGGCAGAGAAAACATGAGGTGAGTTTAGTCTCCCTAACAGTGTACTTATGCACTACAGGGAATTATTTTCTACGTTTTTATACAGTACTTGCTGTATTTTACCATTGTGGTGCTTGCAATTTTGCCGTCAAACACAGCACCTTTCTTTCTCTAAATTCCAGAGTAAGAGAAAGACAGTGCAAGAGGGAGTCAAGGAGAATGAGCTAAATAGGGAAGGGCTGGTTTATAAATGATACTGTCAGCAAGTAGGGACACTGAATGGATGGCATTGTGGGTTGGGTGTTACTGCTACCATAAAAGAAAGAGAATGTGTGAGAGCAGAAGGAAAGAGGTCTTTATCACCAGGAGGTTATAAAGGAACTGACAAACTAAATAGGGGGAAACTACTGAATGTTACACTATTCCGGTAGTTTCTAATGGCAAAAATAAGATGATTTAAGTCCCAGATAGAATCTATCAGCCTATGAGTTTGTGAGGACTTCTGGATGTTACTGACTTGTCTTTTTCTCTCATTAGCTTTGGTCAACTTTGTTATAATACGTCATGTATTCATACACTTCTTGCAATATGATTTCCAAGGCAAGATTTTCTTTGTTTTGAGCATGGTTTCTCAGCCTTGGGAGTATTGATATTTTGGAGTTGATAACCCTTTGTTGTGTGTGTTGGGGGAAGCACTGTTGTATATTACAGGATGTTTACCAGCATCCCTGGATTCTGTTCATTTGATACGGAGAGCACTCTTCACTCAAGTTGTGATAACTAAAATAACATCTTCAGATGTTGCCAAATGTCCCTTGGGAGGTACAGTGTGTCCCAGATGAGAATCACTGATGGAGAGTATTAAATATTAAAGGATAATATCACCATTTCTATCATCAACATTATATTTTCTGAGGGAAGATATAGAAAGGGAGCTTCGGTCACTATTTAAATGTGCACAGTCTGGGTTTTTACAGTGGTACATTTTACGAGGTGTAGAGAGCTTCAGAAGTTTGACTTCACCTTGAATGCTGAATGCCCACATGTGACTGCGCCTGTCTGTTCTGAGTGAGTAAGTCTGCCTACGGGTCTTTCAGGCCTTTCCAGTCCAGGCTACTTGCCTGAGTTTTCTTTATAATTATGCCAGGGAAAGAGTTATCTGGCAATAATCAAAACTGGACAGTGGACAATGATAAAGAATTAGCATGAAGAAATACTTCTCTTAGCAATTCCTGGAGGGAAAACAAAAATTGATTGGGGAAGAAGTACATTGAATTTTGTTGAAAGGTGAAAAAGACTGAAATTAAGTAGGTGATGTAAAAAAACAATTTTTGAAATGTGGTTAATCTAAAGTTATCAACTGTTTCAGCCAACAGAAAGATAAAGAATGGATATTTTAAATTCAGATATGGAAATTATAAAGATACGTTATATGTATGTACAAATGCTCCCAGTGAACATCACTATCTGTATTGCAAAAATCTAACAATAAAACATAAAGAAAAACCAAAAACAACTCAGCATCATTGTGTTTAGAGAATATTATCTACTTAAAGATATAAAAATCCTTTAAGGATCTGAATAAAGCAAAGTGGTTAAACAGAATACAATCTCAAAAAATAAAACAAACCCCATCAGCTTAATGGAAGCATAAATATTTCATGCCACCATGCTCTCTATATATTTCAGCATTTTCTTGTTATTTCATTAAAAATTTTTTTATATTCTTTTTTTTTTTATTGGTACCAGGGATCAAACTCATGACCATGCCCTTGCAAGGCAGGCACTTATGCCTTGAGCTAAATCCCCAGCCTCTTCATTAAAATTTTTAAAATAAATTTCACTGAATTTCCAAAATATTTTTCTTCCACAGATTTGACAATATTTTTATTCTGGTGTTTCTTACTAGCAGTAATAATTCCTAGTTAACTTTTTGCTGCTTTGATTATACAAATATTTCAAAAGTCATATATCTCCACATAATTTTCTTATTGAAACATTTTAGATGTATTAGTGATCTTTGTTTTTATTATACCATAACTCAGGGGAAATGGATAAATAACTACTTTATGTTGTTAAAATACTGATATAATTAAAATAATATAAAACATTATTTTCTTATCCTCATTTAAGAAGTATCTCTATGAATGATTAGAAGGCATTCATTTACAGAGTGGCTTTTACATAGAAACCTAAAGAGAATAAACACTAAGCAAAACTACAAGTGTACATTAGTTTTACTTGTGTTTGTCTCTAAAGTGAAGCTGACATAGACCCACTGTAAGAAATTCAGTAGTTTTCAAACTTACCTTGCAATGACAAAGAGAACACAACTGACTCCCAAGCAGGCTAAGAGGACATACATCCAAATGTCTGGAGACAGAGGATTGAGGAAGGAGAAGACACCTGGGTTGGTCCCATTGGGCTTCCGGTAAAGAATGCTGATGCCTAAGGTCATAAAGGGCTTGGAGAAGTCAATCACTTTCTCCCGCACATAAGTGATGGTCAGGGGAGCCACTGCCAGGTCAGCCCTCTGTAAAAGCAAAATTGTCGGCTTCATTATCTCACTTCTCTAGACTCTCATACTCAGCCTCTTTCTGGGTACACCTGGTCCCTATTTTCCACTCCAAATACTTTTCATGCAAAAAGCTATGATGATTGGCTTTAATATACAAAATAGGTAATTTACACAGGTATGAACATGAAACAGGATTTACCAGCAAAGAGAAACAAGAAGGTACAAATTCACACACAATAGCCAGAAATAAAATGGAGGAAAATGCAGAGAGATGTCTTTATAAGACATATATGAGAAATGGAAGAAATGAGGAACTTCGTCATAATACTGGTTGGCAAGATGACATTTTGTTCTGAGCCTAAAACCTTAGTAAATCTAACTTAAGAATCATTCAGGCCTATACTTCGGTATGAAGAATGGATTCCTAAATTTTTATTCTCAACTTTTAGCCTTGCTTTCCTCTCCCAGTAAACAATCTTAAACAAGAAAACATTTCTTTTGACAGTGATTCAACCATTTTTTTCTTTTATTTCCTCTCACTGAACATTTTTTTCCACACATACAAAATGCGTTTTTGCTTACGTGATCTATGAGCTCCTTAACCATGCCATTCCACTCTCCTTTGTCATTCTGGGCTCCGTATTTGCCATCTGGGACTAGTTTAACATCGTACAGGAAACCTAGAATACTTGATAGTTCTTTCAACAGATCCAGGCAATATCCTTCAAATCTGTCATTTCCATAGAGGGGTTTATCTGATTTCCGGTACATCACATAGGGCTCTTCCTAAATGAAACAACCAAGCAAGAAAACTTCTTTAGTGTGAATGGAAGGACTGGCTCAGCAACAGCCTGAAGTGAGGACATTCGAAGATGGTTCTGAGGAGTTGAGAACACTCAACTCCTTCACATGCCTTCCCGCCTTGCTAATCTCCTCCTCCCTTTCTCCTGTACAAATAGAGAGCTTTTCATGTGTATTTGCTTTTCCTCCTGCTTCTTTGGATGGGAGATTCTTCTGGTACTGCTGGGAGGCGTGCTGTGAGTGAATGGTGTGACTGAAACATTGTCACGTTTAAATTTTTGATCTGAGAAAAATGGAAAGGCTGCAAGGGCAATGGGAGCCCAGACGCTTGACCCCAGCTGTGCCCACACCTGCCTCCCTTCGGTGACTCCTCTTTCTTTTGCTGTAACAGCCTCATCTATTTACAAAGGAAAACATCAAAATCCCCCAATGCATCTGGTTTTTCAAACTCCCTGTTTACTCGCTGTTAACATATCCTGTGAGTTTAGATTCATGGTTAAGTAAACCAATAGTTCAATTGTACAAATACAATAGAAAACTGTATTATTATAAGTTGACGACTAGAAGAACAAAGTAGTTTTTACTTGGAAGATAATTCTCACAAATATTTCAAAAATAAGTAATATTATGGACTAAATGAAACAAGGCAGGCCTCAGTGCAAAGATGAGTTCAGAGAGGAGAACTCTACCCAACTCTCGCAGGAAAGGAAAAGGATGACAAAGAACAATTGTACAGTGACTGAACTGACGCGGGATCAGGGTTCCAAGAGGAAGCAGGATCTTCAGAGGATGGCTCAGGAAGGGGATGTTATGCACAAAGGGAGCCAAGGAAACTGGGGACGAGACAGAGACAGGGTTTTGACGCTCCGATTCTCACTGAATCAGGAAGCCAGGAAATCCCAGAACTGAGGCAAGTACAAGCAGCAGAGTGCCCTGGAGCACACTGCAGTGGGACCCTAGATGTAGGCTGGTGGACTGCGTAGGAGCTGTGGTTGTGGAAAAACAGAGATTCTGGCAAAAAACACTGCTTGACAGTAGGGAGGAGTCAGGGGAAAAAAATCCTCTTGCCTCTTTCCATTTCCCTGGTCTGTGGCTAGACTCCTCTCGGTTGGGTGAAAAGATCAAGAGAACAAGAAAGAACAGCTGGGTGGGGGTTGACAGTGAGGGAGAGCAGGTCTGAGTGTGCCCTGAGGGCGGGAATCCTCAGATAAAGGTTGGAAGAAATAAAATAAAACAGAACATGGGTGGTGACCCAGCTAAAAGTAGACACACACAGACAGAGCTACCAGCATAAAAAAGACAGTTGAAAAATTCCTTGGGCTCTAGCATAGGAGTCTATACTGGATTCTCTGACTTCTAGAAGACAACTTACCAGAATAGTGGTGACAATGAGTGTTCGGTTGGCCAGTGAGTCGGTGATATTGTTGGTCTTTTCTTTGTGGCTATCCGTCATGTTAAGCCCACTGTTGGAATTCCAAATTCCGATCTGCACAGAGCACATACGTTAGAGGCTGACGACTGTCTGTGACTGCAGTTACACTAAGGAGAGGCCCCTGCTACACCAGGAGGGGACAGGCGAGCTCGGAGTCTCTACATGTGGAAGATGAAATCATGGCAGGCTGAGTGTAGAGACAGAACAGGAGAAGTTCAAGGTGGGAGTTGGAGGAGGCTGTTTTCAGTTATAATTTACTATGCTCACTGTTTTTCTTTAAATTAAAAAAAATTAAGCATTTTAAAATGACTCACAGAGTTTTCTTCCAGTATATATTTATGAAGCATCTACTTTTGTACCAGGTTGCTCTGAGCGTTGGAAATACAACAGTATAGTAGCGAACAAAAATTGCTGCCCTTGTGGAGTATCCTAATGACACAAACATTATTCTGCCAAACCAGTGACACCAGTTCCTTTAAGCTTTTTTCTATTATTTTATCAGTACACGCTTGCAGTACATAATGATCATGTTCATCACAGGAGCTGGTATTTGTACACAGCACATCTTACTTCTTTTCATTTCCCTTTTCCCTCTGTTTTCTCTTCTCTCCAAACTTATGAAGTGTAGGATGTGGGAAGCAGGGTAGGTGTAGAGACACTGGACGTTGAGAAGGGAAAAATAAATGGGAGAGAAATGTGGTTTAGAAGTTGACCAAATTCTGACTCTATCTTCACTGAGGAGGCAACACTGTGAAGTTGGTACCTTTATGGTGACCCATAAGGATTTTGTTCATGCCTCTGTCATATGGCCTGGAACCCTCTGTTGTTATTATTTGTCCACCTGTGTTATGTGCCTACATGCGTGTGGACTCCTGAAATGAGGATATTCACTTTTATTACTCACTGATCTTCTGTTACAGAACTAATCATGGTAATTAGCATTGAGTGAAGCCTATTATTCTTTTAAAAAATAAAAACTTCCTGTTTTCTCCAGCAACTTAGTTACTCCTGGGTTACTAAAGCTCCATGGGAAGGTTGGTTAAGGATCTCTAATCTGAACACTCAAAATCTGCAATGCTCAAAAATCCAAAACTTTTTGAGTATAGATATGATGATGCTGCAAGTGGAAATGCCACATCTCATCTCATAGGAAAGGGTGAATCAAAGCACACGTGTATATTAGATATTGTATAAGATTAGCTGCCTATGTTCTGTTATGCTTAGATCTAGAATCCCCAAAAGCTCATGGCTTCAGAGTAGAGGCTTTGAAAGGTGATTGGATCATGTAGACACTACAGCCATGAGAGAGTTAATCCACCGAGGAGTTCATAGTTGAATGTGCTATGGTTGGAAGAAGTGTGTCACTAAGGCCATCTCTCTTTGTGGCTCCTCTATTAATCGCTAGAGGCTTCCTGGCCATCATGATATAAGCAGCTTTCCTCTGTTAGACTTTTCCATCATGCTCTTTCTGCCTTGGAACTATCAACTATGAACTAAATCCTCTAAAATCTGTAAGTCAAACCTTCCCTTCTTTAAGTGGTGATTGTTGATTATTTTGTCCTAGCAATGAAGAAAATGAATAAGACATATAAGATGTGTGTAAAATACATATAAAGCTTGTGTTTATATTTAGGTTTCATCATAAGGTATCTTTATGCATATGCAAATATTTTAAATCCTCTTCCTTCCAAAATAAAATCTCCACAATCCTAAACACTTCTTGTCTTGAGCACTTCAGATGTGGGATAGTCAAACTGTGTATAGATTTGCTTAACTCTATAGAGAGGAGACTGGGACAAGAACTTCAGGAAATTGAGCCATTTGTCTGAGTCCTAGAAGTTCTTACAGGCAGTTTTGTGAAATGGAATGCAAGTTACTCGAGAATAAGGCAAAAACAAACAGGCAGTTACTCCATGATGTTGGGCATGAAACTAAACTTTCTGAGCTGTTCTTCTCTAGCTTTTAACACTCTTTGTAAGAAGACTGAGAAATTCAGATGAAATGATACATGTGAAAATGTCGGGGGCATTAAGAACTCCATGAATATTAACAGTAAAGGACACCTAAAGTATTGTTTAAAACATTTCTTTAATCTTACCTTGTAAAAGAATTGGAATTGTTAACATTTTTTTTTTAACTTAGAATTTGTAAGGTAAAGGAGCTATGCAAAGCAGAGCCATATTGAGAACACTGATGTCTGGAAAACCCTTTGGGCAGGCTGGATCTATGTGTGATCCCTAAGTGTATTCCCCAGTGGAAAGACATTTGGCTAGCTGAATAAGAACGGAGCTTTGCAGACAGATTTTTGTGACAAATCAGCTTTTCGAACTTGGACAAATTAGTTAACCTTTCTGTGCCTCAATCTTCTCACTTATAAAAGGGAGAAATCAGGGTTTTTCTGATGCGTAAGCAAAATATTGCATGTGAAAATGTTTTACCCCTTTAATATTTGCTTTGGTGCCTAAACTTAGCAGCTGGAAATTCATTTGGCATAAGTGTCCCTTTTAGGGATATAAATGATTAGAAAAAGTTTCCAGGATTTTCACAGTTAACCTAAACTATTTCAACTTCCTTTTTCTATATTTAATTGGGGCTAGTTGATTGAAGAAATAGATGTAGGTTGAGGTAATTGGCAGTTTAGGATTATTTATTTATTCATTGTATCTCAAACTATTGTGATACTGTCAAAGAAGGTAGCAGAGGCGGAGGATTGCAAGGTAGGTCAGTACCCTTAATAACCACTGAGACGTCCAGAGTGTCGTGTAATGTCTGTCCTTTAAAATGTGCATAATCCATCTTTCAATTGTGGAATCTTCAGTTTCTTTGGCTAGTCTTAAACCCAAGAAACAGGACAATCTATTTTGCTTTCTCTTCTCTACCTTCACCCCTTTTGCCACTTTTTTTTTTCTGGCGGGGGGGGTCTTGCTCCTAGCAAAGACAACTCAGGTTAAATATATTTGTCTCTTAGCTTTTGTTTTTTATCCCAAAGCTTTGCTTTAGGTTGTGAACAATCCACTTGCATCTCCATGAAGACTGTGTATACATGGGGCTCTGAATATAATTCTAATTAAAACTTATCTTGGCCCTGAGGAAAATATAACTTAGTTTTTAATTAAGTAAGTATTGAAAGTTGAAGAACATAACTGTTTTCAGCCACTTTGCTCAAGTAATAGAATGTGTTCTCTTGAACTCTTTTTCATTAATGTCGTGCGTGCGTGTGTTTAAAGTAACTTTTTTGGAGATAGTTTCCATATTTAAAAATGGCAGTGTTGAATTGGTCTTGCAATATCATTCCTTTCTAAAATAAAGCTTGCAATTGTAGACAAATATATGCCACAGCATGACATCTGGCTTCCATTTCTTTTACTCTCCCCAGTAAAAGCACAGAAGTTAAGATGACACTGATGCTGCCTTTTCAATCAACTAAGTCTCAGAGTCCCACTGGTGCAAACTTCCCTCTATAAAATGAGGAAAAAGAGACTCTTTCCCCCCTACTATCTGTGTAGCAGAAGAACATTCAAATGTAAATGGAAAGAATGTCACAACATGGTGCAGGCTATGCACAGGACACATGTGCAATTTGAATGACCTCCGCTTTCTGGTTTTCAATATTTTAATCAGAAAAAGCAAAGAATGTGTGTGTGTGTGTGTGTGTGTGTGTGCATGTTTCAAATTTAAGTAGTCTACTGGCTTTCCCTGTTAACTGAAATAAATGAACAGGTTGTCATCAAATGAATCTCTCTCTCTCTCTCTTTTCTCTGAAGCAGCAAGACCCCTGATAAATGTGGGCTGTGGAGACCAGCAGAGTGAACCAGATGCTCAGACACTGGCATTTGGGTTTTGTTGGAGGTGCTGAGGGGGCTGTGCCCGTAGGAAGCTGAATCTCAATTTTCAAACTGAATAGAGAAAACAGACAGCAGTAATTTTATGGTGAAGGGTAGTGGAGGTGGATCAGTTGTTTGTGGGAAAACCTCAAACACTAACTTGGCTGGCCCACCTCCTTTTACTCCGCATCCCCTGGCAGGGGGGAGCTGCCATTTGTTATTTCACACAACTGAGTGTGGATTTGAAAATGAATGCCCAGAGGACGTTTAGCAAACTTTTAAAATCCCATGCAACAAAGGGCATTTAGAGTCCAGAGGATCTGTTTTCCAAATGTAAAGTGTGCACATCAACATAAAATCCAAAATGGAGGAATGAGCTAATCAAGTATCTAGGGGAAATAAAATAAATGCGTATATATTTTATGCATCCTGAAGCATATAATGTATATTTTGGCCAGGGGTTTGTAAAGATTGCTATGGCCCTCTTTTGCGGAGAATTTCAAGTGAACTATTCTGTTTTTTTAAAATAAGGAGTGCAGTTGAGAAGAGCTTTTGGAATTTAAACATCATGAGGGTGAATTCTTCTCTTTTAAGAAGGTGTATACTTGGGAAACTGCAACACCTTTTTTAAGCCTAAATGTGTATAATCTATAAGTTTAGCTATCAGCTTGTTTGATTTGGGAATTTCCCTGGGGATTGGCGAAGCACAATTCTGGGTATCTCTAGGTGGGTCACAGAGGCATGACCTTGGATAGTTTATCTGGTACCTGGCCACTTCCTTTTTCTGGTGTTATCAACCCGCTCTGGTTCCTGGTAACTATGAATTATGAAGCTTTGCTCTGCCACTTCCTTTGACCATGACCTTTTTGACTTGGAACCAACTAACCATGGACTGATACACCTCAAATCATGAGCCGAACTACTCCTCCATTAAGCATATGTCCCAGGCAAGAGAAAGCTGACCAACACACTGTTGTAGAACCCAGGTTACTGTGGTTTTTGGAGAACAGTTATACCACAAAACAGCACACATGAGCACAGACACGCGATAGGATGTCAGGAAGGAAGTGGCAGAAGAACATAAACAGGCAAGACCAGGAAATTACATCCTGGGATGTTTAGAGTTTAAAGGTAAATGGAGAGTATTTCCTCTTCCTTGTGTAAAATTACAGCGCTCGAAGTCCTTCTCTACATTATTTATTTGAATTAATTCAACATTACACAAATTCCTTGGAGTCTCAAGCTGGATGAATGTAATAAACTGCTTTCTGGGTTCCAGTTAGGGTCCTCTATTTACTAGCAGTGAGAAAATTAGACCACCTTCTATGAGCTTCAATAACATTGCAGAGTAAAACAAGATTATTAAACTCATGTTTTTTACAATGTAAAAATTGCTCATCTGCTGAATCTAATGAGTCCTGCCAAGAGGGAGACAAGTCTTTCTGCTATAGGAAGAAACTGTTTATACTTTTTGCGACTCATTTGTTAAGATGAAAGTGAACCTGACAAACGGCTGAAGCTGAACAACCTAAAGCCATTTAAGGACCACCCATCAATCAACACTTTTTACCAGGGGGAGGGGAGAAAAGAGACAGAGAGATGGAAGGAAAGGGAGGAGGCGAGGGAGGGAGAAAAAGGAGAGGCAGGAGAAAAAAGTGAAAAGCAGTGTAATGTTAGCCTGTCTCTGAGGCATTTTCCCAACCTAAGTATTTTTAATGTCTACCATTTGCTTGCAAACATCTACGCACACACATTAGCAATCTAATGCTGTACACTGAACAGTGGGTGTTATAATATACAAGATAATCTCATTTTCCTTCCAAAGCTCCTAATGGTTTTGTTCTACAGAAACTGTAATTCTAAAATAAATTACAATATAATATGATCTGAGAAAGATAAAAAAGACAGCTCCTAAGAAAGGGGCATTTCTGAGAACGGCTCATATTTTGTGATGGTGACATTTGAGATGTCCTAGCCTTCCATGGTTTTAGACTTTCTGTCTGATGGATCAGACCTATAACTGTTTTCATGCCCCTCGGGGAAAATGTTTGAGAAGTATTTTGAGAAAGAATATAAATAGGCACATGTCTGCTTCTGTTGAAGTCACCTGTTTTCAGTTTTAACAGTGACTGATCCTGCCTGGGAGAAATAAAAATGATCAGGGGGAAATATTTAATCTGTTATTACTTAATCCATCACTATTGAATCCATCGCACATCTGTTTTGAATTGACAGATACGGTAGAGAAAACGTTTAATCACCCGTGCTGTCCCTTTATAGAGAATATCAACCCTAAACTGCAATTGCAGGGTTCTGGTCTGCAAACTGGAAGTGTGGAGGATTTTTTCATGGCTATTCCCCCCCCCCCCATCCTTAGGTGTCCTGGCAGGGTCACCAGAAGACAAACCTTCCACACTTCACACAAGCACTTCGTCACTCTTATCAGCAGACTCAGTGTTCAGAGGGAAAAATAAAAATATCAGTCAATGAAGATAGACTCTGGAACCCAAAAAGGACACTCTGTGTGAATGTTAAGGGTCACATTCTACGCCTGCGGTTTTGAATTTTGCATCTTAATTCATTATAAGGCCAACCAGGTGGTACAATAAATAGGTGGTTCACAGTGTGAGTCATGTACAAATGAGTTGGTGGTAAGACTTAAAATTTGATGTTTCTTTTCACACACCAAAAAAGTCACCTAAAAAACATTTATATTCTAAAGCCAACCAGTTGGTACAGTAAATAAATGGTCTGCATTAAAAGATCATCATTTCTTCAAAAGAGATGCTGAAAGCATTAGGAACTAAAATCAGTGGATGAGTTCACACACACAGTGAAAGAGACACACACACATACACACGTACACGCACGCATATATACACACTTCTAAACTGGATGAAGACACTTGCATGATGATTTATTCTTTAATTACGGATTTTCCGGCAGTAGAAGCTTGAGAGCAAGTAAAAAGTGTTTGTTTGTTGTTTGTTTTTTCTGATAATTTTCCCTGTGGTCTCTGAGGGGGGCTAGCAGGAAAAGACTGGACATGTCCTCTCTGCTCCTGAGAGAGATGTGTTGGCTCCCCCAATGCCTTAGGACCCAATCAACATTCTCAAGAATGAAGCCCAAGTCACCTGAAGAAAGAAAAGTTATTGCAAACAATGAAGAGACAAGAAACAAACAGAAAACACTTTCATCTCATTTGATTCTACCTTTGATGGAAAAACACCCGTAGAGTGTGTTTAATATTGGCAGAGTACAAATAGCTGTGAAAAAAACATAGCAATATCTCCTTCTATTTTATCTCCTATCTGGGCCAAAAAGAGGTTTCCTTAAGAGCTTTTCTTCCCCCTTCAGCACTGTACACTAGAAAGAAAAGAAAAGGCGAGAAAGGAGCATTCCTAAAGAAGCAGACATTTTCTTTAAAAATAAATTACAGGCTTTTAGACCATAATAAGTATTCTTTTCTTTTGCTCCTCCAGCCTGAATCCCACAGCCATTGTGGAGACCAGGTGGATGCCTTGTTCTTTGTTACAGCCCCAAAGGGTTTGCTTCAGATTAAAGAAGAAACCAGGGGGTGGGGACAGAGAGAGAGGAAGGTGGAAGTGCAGCATTATTTGAATTGAGAAAACTGCATGTATACTGTGTACTCTCAAAGGTGCAAGAATTAATACTATTATTTAGGATTATCATTAGTATTTAGGATTATTTTCCTCAAATATTTCAATACCAGTGGTAACATTTTACTGCTCTCAGCTTAATCTTTGTTTTAATTAAGGCTATTTAAAGGGAAAAGGTAGTTAGGATCTCAAGAAGAGAAAGAACAAGAGAAAATTGTCCTAGTGAACAAAGGCCATGAAACAAGGATGAAAGCTTTTGTTTCATTAAAACAAAACCAAAAAAACCAACCCGACTACTCCAAAGTAAGGAGGCAGTTGATTGGTTCCGAAGTCACTTTTTATGTTAGGAAGACTGTCTGGTTCTAATTCCTTAGAAAAATTTGTTATAGAGTTTTGTTAATCAGAGGATTGTTTTGGTGACTTCAAAATCATTTGTTCCTTAAGACTCTAAAGATAAGACATAAAATGATATGTGTTAATTTCAATTTGTACTATGAATACTGAAGTTGGTATAAAACCTGCTGAGAAGCCAATTTTATTTTATTTATTTATTTATTTATTTATTTTGAGACTGGGTCTTACTGTGCTGCCCACACTGGCCTGGAACTTGTAGTCCTCTTGCCTCATCCTCCTGAGGAGGTGGAACTACCTTATTCTTTTACCATTTACATTTGTGTTACTCAGGAGAGAAACTGAAGTAAAAATTTAAACTTTGAAATTGAGAATTACAACTAAAATAATCCTGGAGTGAGAACCCAACATTAAAATTACTTAATTTTTAGTTAATATTTTTAGCTTCTGGCCTAAAGTCAGAGTTCATTTGCTGCAGGAAGCCACTTTTACTTTACTTCATTCCATCCCTTTGCTGCCAATTTCAGAATGAAGTTAAACTTAATTTCTGAATAACCTTTGGATGCTATTCTATGACAAGCCTAGACTCTATTTCTTAAAATTTCTAAGAAATGTCCCTGGTGACATCTGCATAAGATCATATAGGCAGTAATGAATCCACACTTCCAACATAAATCAAGCACTGATAAACATTAGCTAGCATTACCATTAGCACATGTGGTTTAAGAATCTAGATCATCAACTTCTACCTGCAGATGAGACAGAATGACCTAGAAAATTGAAAATAAATGAAAATACAGAAAAAAAACAACTTTATCACTCCCCAACTTGTCTGTACAATTTAACTAAAATGTCTCAGCAGTGCTTTTATATTTTTATTATTTATTTTTTGTAGTACTGGCACTTGGACCCAGGACATTTGCACTGAGTTACATCCCCAGTCCTTTTGGTTTGACTAAATCAGCTACCCAGGTAGGCTCAAACTTTACAGTCTTCCTGTCTCAGTCTCCCAGGGCTGAAATTATAGGAATATGTTTCCTCACCCAGCTTGAGCTATGGTCTTTAATTAATCAATTAATTAATATATTTATCATCAAGGAAGTTACCTTTTCAGTTCCTTCTTCTTTAAGACTAATAATGTCCAGATCAAAATCCTTCCTCAAACCATCCGTCTTATTAAAGGTGATACGCCCAGTCAGGCCATCCCACCGCGCCTGGAGAGAACAGAGGTGTGGCGTTACTGCTTAACACTCCTCATAATCTGAAGGCTGTCAAACCTGCAATACCTCAGATTCATCACGGCATCCAATACTCAGCTTCATCATAAACCACCGCCCTGCTTCCGTGGCTTGAAAGCAGGACACGTCACCATTTTATTAGCACCCATTTATTTTGTCAGCGCCAAAATCTTAACAGCTGTCAGCCCTGTTACAGGGGCAACCTAGGCGAAGAGCATTGCTGCGAAGCACCCTGCACCCAAAGTCCAGGGTTATCACAGTCTGTTTTCCAAGGCCAACCCCAACCCCCTTCATTTTCTGTTAAAATAGATGAGGTGGGACCCAAACACTCAGTGACTGTTTAAAATAAAAAATTACAGCAAAAAACCCACATTGCCCTTACTTCTCCTCACAAAAGTCCCCCTTACTTCAAACACACTATCCCATCATTCTTGGGGATGTATCTCTTATTACACTAAGTCTCATTTTTAATTCAGGTGCGTATATTTCCATCACCTTGTAGACCAGCGATGTATTATTGAAGTGTCCCTCTGTTTATGATTTAGGCCATTTACCACCATTTAGGCATCAGAGTTTCTTACGGTTGCCGTAGCAAATTTTCACAAACTTGGTGCTCAAATCAAGAGAAATTTATCATCCTGCAGTTCTGGGGCAGATGCAAGTGTTGACATGGCTGCGATCTATCTGGAGGGTTTACAGGATACTCCTGTCTTCATCGCTTCCTGTTTCCAGTGAAGGCCAGCTCTCCGTGTCGCTGCTACCCCACTCCAGTTTCTACCTCTGTGACCATGTTAGATTGTCCTCTTATGTGTGTGTGAAATTCTCCTCTTCCCAAGGACTCTTTTAGAGCCCATAGGCATAATCCAGGATGATACATTAAAATGCAAAGTCTCTTTTTTTTGGCCATATACGGTAACATTTATAAATTCAGGGGTTACAATGTAGATGGCTTTTGGGGGAGGCAGTATTCTGCCTATGACATCACTTTAGGAAATAAAACTCACTGTTATCTGGCTTTTATAGAACTCACATTTTACATTTTTGTTGCCTTCATTAAATAAAATTGTGACCCTTGAAACTTACACTTCAATTCTTTGGTGATTTTTGTCCACATGGTTTATCTGAGTTTTTCTTCTAAATCGAGATATTGAAAACTCAGATCTTTGTATACATTTACCTGTTTTTCTCCCTCTAGTTTCACCAAACTCACCAGACATGTAAAAAAAAAAGTGAAAGGCTTAAGAATGATACTGTATGTACTTGTAATTGTTGATATCCTGGCACCTTTTGAGTATGATTTCCCATTTGGCCAGAAAGCAGAGCATTGCAGTGGAAAGAACATGAGTTTTCCACAAGACTGTGTTTGAATCTCTGAAGTGTGACTTCAAGCCGGTTACTTAACCCGGAACAAGTATCTCAGACTTCACAGTTTGACCCATGCAGAATTTTTATAAGGACTAAATGGTGCTACCACAACTATTCACACACTGAAATTATATTGAATTTTAACAATCATTATTTTTATAATCATCTCTTAATTTCCCTCTCCACATTCATAATTCTTGAGTTTGGGGTTTATTACCTACAGGTCAAGACTCACTTATCTGTTCTTTACTAGTTTCTATTGTATTTCATCATTCTATCAGATTGTGTCCCAAAATATAACTTTCATATTTATGAGCTCTTTCTCAGCCTATACAGTATATAAAGGATTCACAACATCTCCAAATTAGTGTTACCTTGGCTTAATGTTGGCTGTGCCTGTGAGAGTATTTGCAGAAGAAACCGCATGTAAATTGGTACACTGAGTAAAATACATTTTCCTTCCCAATGTAAGTGGGTGTCACTTAGTCCACTGGGGACATGAATAGAACAAAAGTGCAGAAGAAGGGAGAGTCAGACCCTGCTTGACCGTTGGAGCGGAAACACTGAACACCTGCCCTCAAACTGGGATTTACACTATTGGGCTTCTGGTTCTCAGGCTTTGGGATCTGAACTAGAACTACACCATTAGCTGCCCTGGGTCTCCAGTTTGCATATGGCCAATCCTAGGACTTCTCAGCCTCTGTAAGAGATACGAGCCAATTTGTCAGAATGAATCTCTTTGTATGCATTGATTTATTTGTTTATTTTGCTACCAGGGATTGAACTCACGACCTCACGCTTACCAGGCAAGCGCTTGAGCCACTGAGCTAAATCCGCAGCGCTGTACGCATTTATCTACTCCCTTGTAGTATTTCTCTGGGGCTTTTACCTCACATAATTTTGAAGCACTCATACCTATGCACAGCTCTCCCTGAAGCAGGCCTGGCGTCCTTGGCCGCTGTGTGTGTTCACCGCTTCCCGCATCCTCCGTGCAGCCTTCCTGACTCCTGGTCATCTTTTAATTGCTGCTCTGGTTCAGTGTCACATTTCTCCCCTTCCAAGCACAGTTTCCCAACATGTAGCACTCTGGCAAGCTTGCCTTATGATTTCCTTGGGGTCTGTGGGCTTATGATGTAAGTAAATACTGTATTTTTCAGTTTGGAATTCTTTGTGTCCTCAAGTGGTTTGGAATCTCAATAGCAAGGCCTGACTTTTTTTGTTGTTGTTTTTTTATTAAATGCCATTCTCCCTAGTGTCCATCAAAATGATATGGGACTTAATTTACTTTTATCTGATTCGAATTTGTTTCAACACAAAATTTTCTAGATAGAGAATTTTACTTTTCCACCTTCCTTCAATTCTTTTTCTCTTTTAACTTGCAGTTCCTCAGTTAAAATCTCATCTAAAAATGTCTTTGCTTGGGGGTCAAGAAATTTAGTCTTTAATCCACTTTCAAATTGTACGGCCTCGACTGAGTCATTTTTCCCTGCTTTAGGATGCAAAGGAGTGTTATCATAAATTAAATTTGTGAATCAGATTAGAATCCTACAAAAGTAGAAGAGACACCATAGGGCAGTTTGATGTAGTTCAAAGTCATCTGTTGAGCAACTGTAATCTACAGGCTGGGCTATATAAAGTATCTATCCTCAGGTTTTTACACAAAACATATTGCTATGTGTTTGGGGAGAAGAAAATTTGGTTCCTTTTGTTGTTGTTGTTCCTTCATTTTTTCTAGTATTAATTCATTTGGCAAACATTTGAACATCTTTCCTGTGTTACAGGGACCCTGCTGGAAATACAGCATCTAGCAATTTGCAGAAGGAACATGCATATTCATCTATAATTCCAGATACCATAACTGCAAGGAAAAAAGATTTGCACAGAATGTTGAATAAAAAAGCGTGGAGTAAAACCACTTATCCTAACTTCAGAGGGAAAAGGAGCCAGCAAAAGATTCCTGAAGGCAGATAATAGAGGATAAGAATTAGCCAAGCAAAGATTCCCAGCCTGGGTAAAAGTACAAACTAAAAAATAAATTGCAAATTTCCATGGCTCATTAATGCAAGGTAAAGAATGATGAGAAATGAATTTGGGAGGGCAGAGAGGCACACTTTTCATAAAGGTGTTATGATTCATGCCAGTTTGCTTGGACATTGGGAATTACTGGAGTGTTTTATGCACAGCGGTGTCATGCCTAGCTGTGTCTTAGAGGGAGATCATTTGAGCAGAATTAAGGAGGATAGCTTGGAGAAAGCTGAGATCATAAGTAATGGGCTAGTTAACATGTAATTCTCATAGAACAAAATCTATGGAATCATATCTTACTACATGTTAACAAAAGAACAGCTCAGTTCTTCATCTTCCTGTCCCCCTACGTGAACACGGTTAAGTATCAGTGGAAAGAGTTCTACAGCAAGATGGACAGAGTTTCTGATTCTCAAACAGCATGTTGAACCCATACATTTTCTGGTTACCATCTAGATAGAAGGGACATCCTGAAACTAAAGTAGAATTTATCACTTGGAAGGTAAGTCACATTTAAGGCCAGGAAGTGAGACTTAAATAGGAAAACTCTCCAACTTTATCTCAACCGTCTAAGTGGAAAAACTGGGTGAGACTTAGGGTTAGTACTATAGCACATAAATAGAATTGATTCCTTTGATCCTCTGGTCTCCAGAGTTTATTGCCAAGAGATTATAACATCAAACACTATCACTGGCTTTTCAAAATGAGATGGCATGTTTTTATATTCAAAAGTAGCAACTGTTGCTACACTGGCTGATATATAGCAATCAAGTCTCTGGTATAGGCCGAGAGCAATCATAAATGCCAGTAGCAAGCATCCTCTTAAATACAGTTCAGTACCTCCTGGCTTTGCAGCCTCTGTTTTTTTCCCTCATCACAGCCTAATTTTACTTTTTGTACTCCTGATTGTTTCCGCCTGATTCTGTAAGCCAAAAGCTGGGTTATAGATTAATGGGTTAAATAAGAGCTGCAAAATAAAATGTTGAGTTGAAGTTACAGCAGATGCCTTAGACTTGAGAGCAATTTGTCCAAGACTTTGGTTCACTGAAAGTAGCTACTATATTAGGGGTTTGGATTGTATCAGTCTTCAGATCTTTTTGTCATACTTTTAAAAAATGTGCAGTGCTAATCTTTCTGATCCGTCTGGAAGGAGGTAGATATCTTCATTAAGCTTTACAAGGGTTTTAGACAGTTTTTTCCTAGAGGCAACTTTCTTTTATGAAAGTCATGTTGTGAATCAATTTGATACGTTGTCTAGAATGGCTCTGAAAATGTACAGAAATTGGTAGTATTTATCTCTTGATGTAGTTTACAGCTCATAACCTTGTCTTTAAAAACCTGGTTTAGAAATCCAATTTCACTTCCACACAGTGTGTATATTGTGTCCCTCTATCTGGATTCTATTGTGTGGGTTTTATTCTTGAACTTAGGGTTCTGATCACTGGTGCAGAACCCACCACTTCTTTCTTTCCTTCCTGCTCATCCAAGTGACAAAATCTTCCCCTTTAATGTGCTGACGGCTCTCCCCTTACTGCCTCACTTATCTACAAAGACTTCCTGACTGGTTCTTTACTAAACTGTATCTTTTGACCTTCAAAGCAAGTTTCTTTTACTGCCTCAGTTACCCATGTCTTCCTTGGTAAGTTGCATTTCCATATATGCTCTTGAATTTTTTTGCAGACTAATTTGTCAGTAAGCATTTATTAATCACCAACTGTACTATTGATGAAGGTGAATCTATGATGACTAATTTCTGGAAATGATAAATGAGATCCATAAGAAAGGCATTATTTAGGGCAAGGTTAAGATACACACAGTTTAGATAATTATATTTCTCATAATTATAATTAGATTGTCTTATGAAGAAGGTTTTGGAGAAGGCACTGTTACAATATATTTAACTGAAAACAATATTTAAACAATTGTCCCTATTTTAGAAAATAGTTTTGATTTTTACAGTGTTAGATGCCTTTAATACAACTGCTTAATACCAACTATCAAAGGGTGCATGTTTTGTCTGTCTTCTCTTCTTAGACATGCTTTCCAACAGAAGAAGAATAGGAATCCAGAAAGAATAAATATGGTTTCATTTATCATTCTGTCTTATTTGTATGTTCTTTCTCAAGATAATATTTACTGTCCAAATAAAAATATGTGTTTTAGTTTGTGGTAGGAAATGTCTAGCACCCAACTTTGGATTTTATAGTAGACAACTTTTAACATCAATTAGTTAAAATGATTTGCATTTATTCATTGTTTTCTGAAAGGAATTTAAATATGTAAAGGAACATAGGCTCTACTTTCCTAAAATTTTCCCCAAAACAGCAATTCTCCTGTAGCACAATGAATACATTTTTTCCTTAAGAAAAACACAATGAATATTTTTTTTTCTTAAGAAAAACAGTGACTGCTTATTTGAGAATAGGAATCAGTGCCTTCTTTCAGCAGGCACAATAGTAACTTTTTTTTAAATAAACTAGAAGCTATACTTTGAAAATTGTATATTAGAAAATAAACTTTCTAACTGCCCTGTGACTAGAGGTCATATGGCAAACCAAAAAATTAGCTTCTCTTATTAAATCAAGCTTCTCTTGTTAGACAGGAGCACATACCTTTTTTAAAGTGGCTATTATATGTATCAGTAAAATTTATCAGAATTTGAATCTAAAGAAAGAAAAATGGCATGGGCCATTGTACAACAGACTTACTCGAGGATGATTTGATTCTCCAGTGAAGTATAATCAATTTACTATTGTGTAGGGCTTAGATTTTGTGAAATCACATGCTAATTTTTAGGTTATATATCTGTTCTAGATGTAAATGATCAAATAGACAACTGCAAAAGTTATCATTTCATTGCCCTATGGGACATTGACCAGTTTTTTTCTTTCTTGGTGGCTTCTTGAACCACTGTTCTATCAGATTTTCTTGGAAAGAGCTTTATTTTCATGCAGGTTCCCTCAGTTAAATATGTCTGTGGCACTCGATTTATTTATACGTGTAGTAGGGTCACAAACATTTTGTGTATTTTGACTATTTTAGAGATTGTCTTGCCTATGTGCCTAAACCTATTCACCCACCAGAGCCAATTTTGTGGGTATCTTAGATTTAGAAGCATATTTTCTTTGTTCTCCAGTTCTGGGTCAAATTCCAAAGAGAAATAGAGTTTACTTTTTTCTGATTCTCGGTCTCCATGGTTTCTGTCCTCTCCTCTTTGACTTTCTTTCTTTCCCTTCCTAGTTCTCCTCTCCTCTTTCCTTTTTATTATGTATTTTGATTCTAATTTGTGGCCAAGTTTGTCAATTCAAAATTGTTTGTTTAACTCATGGCTTGAGTCATTCTTCCTCCATAACTTGGTGCAGGAATCTGTGTCCCTCGGATTACTGCCAAGACAAGGGAGCTGTTTATGTGTCATGCATTCCTGCTTTGGACCATGAACTAGTGGACATTTGACTGCTTGGCCAGTCTCAGAACATGGTCCAGACAGTCCCCCATGTGTATATGAATATGATCTGCTTGGCTGCTGAGTTGTTCTCCGGGTGGTCTTGTGATTGGGGATTTGGCGTTTTGTTCTCATGCTGTGGTGATCGATCGGGTAGATGAAGGTTACCTGCTTCTTCCTAAGCAGGGAATGACAGAAGATCTGGTTTATTGGCCTTTTTTTCGATCTGAGTAAGAGACTGTCTCAGAGCTACTGGAAAGTGAAACTACCCTTGGAATTCTGAACTCTTGGATTCCAGGACTTCCTCTTCCAAAGGGGATGTGGTTTTTTTTTTTTTTTTTTTTTTTTTTCAGCTGTGACCTTTAGTGACTGCCCTGTGTATGGAAATGGAAGATGCCTTTTCCACCTTTTCCACCTCATTTTGTGAAAGAGATGTATTTTTACTTTTGGAGGTATTGATAGATTAGGTAGTAAATCTTTCAAATTACAGGATCTCTGCTTCTATGACTAATGTATTTATCTGTTTATATGAACATTCTTAGGATTCTTACGCTATAGATAAGCTAAAATTTTAATACACTGTATGTGTTACATTTGAAAAACAATCACAGAAATTGTTATATCAGAAACATTTTCATGTAAAAACCCAAACTGATGAAAACAAAGGACATTTTTGACCATATTTAATTTATCTTTTAAAAGTAAACTAAAAATTACATGTCTTTCCCTTGATTTTATTTCTATGAATTATGTTTAAAGTATATATATATATTTTACTTATTGTTTTTGTTTGTTAATTAACAGACTAGTTTCTTAAATTTCTTATAATGGATTTCTGGTAAGACAGGCTAGCATTACATTTAAAATAGAGAATATATAAAATGACATAGTGCTTGTATTGAGTGAGAATTAAATTCTGAAGAAGTTTGATATGAACAGCATTTATGCTTTGTGACATAACATTTTAAACTTAATTTCTAGGTTTCTTGTTAAGTTTAAGATTTTGAGCTATTCTTTTATGAAGTTATTTCTGGTTAATTTTTCTAAGTGTGGATAATTTCTCAGTAAGATATAAGGCTGATAGGTTGGTAATTATATATGCATATATGTCCCAGACATTGTTGCAATTTTACGTGTTACAGATAGGAAGTATGTGCTTTTAGGGATTTATATTATACACATTCATGTTAGTAAAGTAATGATCTACACTTTTCTTTATAAGATGAAGAAATATGTTCTAAATCATGAAAAAGCAGAGTGAAGACAAAAGTATGAGTGCAAAATATAAGGAAACTAAATTTGGCCCTGTAGTGAAATATCGTGCATAATGAATCCAAATAAAAGCAAATTACTGCTGAAATCTTGCAAAGGTTTGATGGATTATTAATACAACATGTATTTTAAGCTTTTGGAATCCTTTTCTGCCCAAGCTACATTAATCTAAAATGACTTTTGCTTTCTTAGGTTTAACTTGGCACTTGGTTTTAGCCTATTTAGTCTGATCTTAAAGGGAAAACGTAAAAGTTTGTCATTTATTTTTTATCTCATCTGTTCAGAAGACTATTAACAGATTCCCATCACACACATGTGACTTCTGCTTTGTCCTCGTGTTTATCTGAAGGCTTTACTGTCAGTTACAGTCTGGACCTGAGCTTTATCATAGTGACAGTCCCAGAGCCTACTGAAAAGAGGATGCTAGTTACTTATTCCTTCTTTGAATGAATCATGGGTGTATTTTGAAGTTAAGGCAATATTATTCAGAGAATTGTTCCTGTACCATAAATATATAGTCTCCCACTGTTACTGTTTCTCTGGAGAAGCCTGAAAAATAGAGTAAGATTGTCATAACTGGGAAGCAATGTCATTGCACTGAGCACAGCAAACACACCAATAAGCAGCAAGTGTTCAAAAATAGAATGAAAGTCCAAAGAAATCATCTCAGCATGATTTCTCATCCCTTACTTGTTCTGTTGTCTACAGGATCCCAGATTTATAGGTGGGAAGAAGGGTAATTTTGTGGTGGTCCAGGAAATCTACCAGATGAGGAATACCTCAAAGACAGATAAACTGATGAAAATGTACAGATACTGTAGGACTACTATGCTAATAGATTCCTTGAGTTTAGCTTCTCACACTTTTGTGGTAGGGTAAATAACATCTTTCCTTTTCCAAAATCCATATGTCAATAATCCCAGTAAGACAGAAGATGGCAAAAAAGACTGCAGGTGTGATCATTATGAAATTTAAAATGGGAGGATCATCCTGATTTATGTGAATGTGCTCAAATGAATAGTAAATATCCTTACAAGAGGAGCCTGGAGGAGTTAGATAGATAAGGTTCAGACATAATGATGACAGAAACAGAGCACAGGAAGACTGAAAGGTACTGCCTTATTGGCTTTAAAGACAGAGGAAGTGGGCTACAGAGCAAGGACTACAGTATGTCTCCGAAAGCTGGGAACAGCAAAGGAATTGATTTCGTTTTAGAACCTACAGAAGGAATCGTCTTGCCAACAGCTTGATTTTGGCCCTGCAAGACTTGCATCAGACTTCAGACCTTCAGAAATGTATAAGAATAAATTTGCATCATGTTAAGGCACACAGTTTGAGGGAACTTATTTTAAACAGTGATAGGAAATGAATACTTCTTAGAATAAAAGAGCCAATAAAAATATCAAAACGAAACAAAAATATTTCTGGAAACAGAGAGGCTTTTGAAAATGCAACTAGAGATTATTTTTGAAGTTTTCTCGTAGAAGTTAATTTTCTGGTCTTTTTAGTTTCTCAAAACAGTACTTCTGAAATTGCTGTCCATACTCAAAGAGGCTCATACAGTTAATTAACATCTTTTAATGCCCTCATGTAAATTAATCAGGTCCAAGAGCAATGGCACCAGACTTCTTGTGCTATGAATAATCTCTGGAGGCTATTTATGATACAATAGGGGGCTGCTGAGAAAATCATCTGAAACATGGAAATAAAACAAAAGAATGACTGTGTGTTTTCAAAGTCATAGGGGATCATTTTCTAAGAGGCCTATCTAACAATGATTTAATTCTCCAGGGCCTTGTACTTTTATTTCTTTTACTATTTCCTGTTGCTAAAGGGTCAACCCTATAATATTACACATTAACTTATAGATTTTTGTCCAAATAGATGCAAGTAATTCATTTCTGGAGAGAGGATGACCTCAAAGGGTATGGTTTTATTGCCTGGTAGGACAATGATTAGTTTTGTCTCTAACTCAACCTACTTATTTCAGCCTCCCTCCCCTGGTGCACTTAGAGAGGATCTCTATTGTTGTAATTCTTTTCATGCAGTTTTAGTGTCCAGATGGTTCCACTGCTAAGGAGTTACATATACTCTGGATGCTTTGCGCTTGCATGGTAGTCATGTGGCTAACTTTATAAAATCATACATTGGCAAATGCAAAGAGACAAGCAGGTATTATCTCCTTGGATCTTTACTGCAGTCAAACAAAGGATATAGGACTACTTTTAATTCATAGAGGACAATAGAGGTTTCATAGTCGGTAAAATGCATGGGAAGGAATCAGAACCAGACCTGCCTCATCTTCTTCCTCTTTCATCACATTGCACTTCCGTTGATAGCATCATGGGAAACCAGTGAAGGAGTATGGGCTAATTTTTCCCATTTCACCTCTTAACTATAGGCTTTGCATGAGTCATGATTCTTAAATGGAAAATAAAAGGAGAAATAAAAAACAACTGAGTCTTCACTAAGATCCTGATATTCCACCCACTCCATGGCACATTTGAAGGTTGAGTTGCTTGAATTAACCCATCTTAGATCTGTGGGTTTAGTTAGGAAGATGAAACACTTCCACACTGGCTTCCCCTCTCCTAATGCTCAGTACTTTGACTTGATCTAGCACAGAGTGGCCCATCCTGAAATTAATGTCACAGTCTGGAAAACATCATTGACACAGTAGAAACAAAAGAATCCTTGCCAATAAGGTCCCAGGGCTGGAATTTATGCACAATAGTCTAATTGCTATCAGGGTTTACAGTAAGGGGAGAATTCTTGAAAAAGTGTCTGAACTCTGTACTTTATGCTAGTTTGGTTTAAAGACATCTAAGTTTTTCTGTTAACCAGATTTTCATAGTCCTTGATAACCCATTCTGTTTGCTTACCACTGGATTAAGTGAGTCTTGGGATAGTATTACTTCTGGAGATTTGTGTTCCGCTGCTCATAAACTTTTTACCATGAATATTGGTTGTTTTTGCTGACTTAAAATTTAAGCATGAGTCTATAAAGCACATTTCGCAGCCTTTATCTCCAGTCACATAGGTCTCTTTCTGCCCAAACTTCTTCCTTCATTCCCTAGATTCTCTTCCTTTTCTTCCCTTTTTTCCCCCACCTAATTCAAAACATCTTCTTTTCAGTTATTCTGAGATATAAGTATTACCTTGACTTTTATAAAGCACAGTAGGTGGTAATATATGACAGAGTCATTCTGTGGTTCAAAAAGTTATATGAAAAATATGAAACTTTCAGGAAAAACAAAAAGATTTGCTGAAATAGTAAACTGACCTTACAAAAATACCATATTACACTGGAAAACCTAAAAGTAATTGACTTATAAAGTTTTACATATTGCTACAAATTTTAGTTATACATTTGGCATGGTAAAACATTATTTTTGAACATAACAAGATCTAATTTTAGTTGTTACCTAATTTTCAAATCTGAGAACAAAGCATTGGGAGAATTTGACATTAGTATTAAATGATACTGGTTTATTTCTTGACTTTGTCTTTGATCAGCTGTGTGACTCTGGTTAAATTATTTGATTTCAAACTCTATTTGTAAAAAATGAATGCTGCCTTCATTTAGCTGTAAAACTACAAAAAGACAGTGCTTCAAAGCATCTAACTACTGGTACAATGGAAGCTTAATAAAAATCTAATTCTCTTTACAGATATGTGATTACTTATACCCATCTGTAACTCATCCTTTGCTTTACTCACAGTCTTTTTAAATGCTGCTTCTCAGTGAAAAACCAGCTGCCCTACTACATCACCCAGCGTATTAATGCAATGGCTCTCACATTTAAATGAGCACGAAAAACATTGGGCACTTATTTGAGTGTTTTTGTTCTTTTACAAGCACTTTAGTTTAAGATGGTCTGCATATAACACTCTAAGAATCACCAAAATAGGGCTCAGTTTCACCGACCTTGCAATTATTGCCTGTATTTGCTGAATAATTGAACCAAATAATTATCAATCAGCTCTCAAGCTTGGAGTCTGATTCCCATTAAGTTCCCACTCTGACGATTAAAGTATTTATCACTCACCATTGTCTCTCTCCCTCTCCTCTCTCTCTCTTTTTTTGTCATTTATTATCTGCAATCTTACATCCATTTATCTATTACATCTATCATTATCTATCAGTCTATAAACTATTGGATATCTATTTGGCTACTGAGAATTTACAGTTGATAACTAATAATGTAAGCTGTAGTTAGTTTGACCAGTCTCATTTTTAAAGGCAAACAGAGATTGAACTACCTACTAAACTTGAAGATATGCAGGGATTGAAAGTGGATACTGATTGTCTTTGTATTGTTGAATGAACACTCATGGATTCTGTACTCTTACAATCTAGAAGAGTTTTAAAAATAATACAGACCACTCTGTGGGAATAGTTTTTAGTGCTACAGGCAAGGGAGACTCTGATTGTTCTGAAGAATAGGTTTGCCCCATAAATACTAGTGTTATACTTATTCTTGAGATTATCATATTCTCATAGTTCTTTGGGAATCTAGGTGTCAGCTCCTAGCATGGCCTCTAACCAATATTTTCCCTAGTGTTTCCTAGATGGAGCACTAACCTGGTGACAGTCTAGATTTTATGACATGACCATAGCAGTCCAAAGCTTATAAATTATCATAGATCTGAAGGAGGCCTGGAAGTGTCAGTGTTGTGGCCTGCTTTAAGGAACCCCTGTGTCCTGCAAATCCTGGACACATTTTACACTGATCTCTAGGTATTTCCCATTACTCTTGCGAGACAGTTATCACAGCATTAAGCTGTGTTTTAGACTCTTTGTGAGAGCACTTCCTTGAAACAATATTTTTAGTTGTGCAGAGGATAAAAGCAGACCTAAGACACCACTTACACTGATCCCTACAGTTCCTTTCATCCCCACAAGCTACCCCATGGGCTACCAGCCATAAACCTTGTGTTCCAACCTCATGGATGCTTTTCCAGACTCTGCACACCCATAATTCAGGAACTTCTTCCTGCTGCAGCCTGAAGAAATTTCTTCAAACAACCTTGATTTTAGAAGTGTTACTTATTGATACAGTAACAACCTTCCTAGAGCAGGGTTGCCTGTCTACCTGTTTCGTCCACTCACTTATCTCAAACAACAAATAGGGCTGTCACTTAGAAAGTACTCAAGAAATCCTTGCTGAATTGATAAAAGGAATAATCAGGGTCAACTCCAAAAATCTCCTTTTCTCTGAAGCTGTTCTGAATTATTTCGTGCAGGATATGTAGCTTTTTATTCTAGGTTTCAATAAGAAATGATTTATATCCTCTTATTATTGCCCACATCACAGCAGTCCTTTATGTAAATATGTGTGTTGTTCTCCAAATTATCACTTCCTCAGAGGTCAGGTGGTATGAATCCATCATTTTCCAAAGGAATTATTTCTATTTTCAACTGGTAGTGCCATATGTATAGACTATACTGAGTTTATGCTAATTAAGATAAATTTTTTTGAGTAGAGTCTTCGTAAAAGATATATTTAGTGCTACAATTTCAGAGGATGGAGAAATGACATACATTGATCAGAAATTATTTTGAAACAAGAGCCTTTCTCTGTTAAACCTTCCCATGAGAGAGATTTGATTTTACTTGAATCAAAATGGCATAGCATTTTGCCTAATCTCAGTCCCAAGTTACCTCAGATTTCCTACTAGTATCAATCTTCTATAATTTGGGGCTAATCACTCTACTGTGCAGGGCTTCCATAGCTACCCCTGTAACAGGAAGATGAACTGCACCATCACCAAGAGCTCATGATTTTGTTCCTTCCTCTACCTGGTTTGGATATTTGCTCTAATTCCCGGTGGACATCTGCTACCTGAGCCCAGAGCCCAACAGGTTTAGGAATGAACTCACCCTGGATCTCTTTGAAAGTCAGTCATACACCTTTGAAAACTCAGCTAGGAAGAAGGCCAGTCTAAAGAGGACTGTTCTCCATTCTCTAATGAATGAAGCAGACACAAGGCTTAGAACCTCTTCCATCATAGAACACAGTCTCGCGTGGCCTCTGGTTCTAGTACTGCTAGTTTAATGTCCAGGAAGCCATTTCTTAAGGAACAGAGCACAGCACTCTCTTGTCTATGAACCAAATAAATTTAGTTTTTAAAAGATTATTTTTCTTTTAGCTCTAAGGAAATTTTATCACACTCTGACGGGTTCTAATTGTTTGGATCTTAAGTGCTTAAGTCTCTGCAACTTCTTCACCAACCCTTTTCCAGTTGTGCCTATCTGAGCACAAAGAGCAGAATAAAACTTGCCTAAAGCAATATGGTGGGATTTTGGCAGAATTGCTGAGTAAGACCTTCAGTTTTGTTTTTCTAACATCACATTAAACAGTATTGTTTCTACTAAAACATGTACTTTTCTGCACTTATTTCCTCAGGATGAGGATTCTGGGGTTTAAATTCACTCAGCCTCTGAAGAACTTCCAGTCAAGTGAGGAAAAGAGCCCAATAAATCCTGTGGCATTTGATGAAACCACCTCAGAACTCCAAGAGCCTTAATTAGGCTATGGATATTTGACTTAATGGTGTTTTAAAGCAATATTCAGAAATTGTGAGCACGAGAAAATATCACTTTGTGCCACACATACTTCAAAGATGTTGCTTTCAAAATTGCCTTAAGCAGGGAGCAACATGCATTCCTCTGCCTACTGTGGAATAATTAATTTAGAGTGGAAAAAGTCAATTGTTTTGATACCATTAAAGTTCAACTGAATTATGTTAATTAGAATGGTTTGAGGTTGTATGCATTTAGACCTAGTTCAGTTTCATTTATTCCCTTTTGTCTCGGAGCAAAATTTACTATCAGCCATTGTTGAATTTTTTTTTTTTTTTTTTTGTCTTTTTGACACAGGGTTTCACTACACAATTCAGGCTGGCCTTGAATTCACTTTGTAACCCAAGCTGGCCTTAAACTCCCAATGATCTTCCTGCTTCAGCCTCCCAAATTGTGGGGTTATGGACTTGCTGAATAAAATTCTTTAAACCAAGAAAAGAACCAGTTATAAAATATAGGCTTTCCAGACCTCTAATTAGCAAACTACTTTGAAAATACATTAATGAAAGTATACCTCCAATTTAATTTTTAATAATGTTATTACCATGATATTAAAAATACATAAAACACCTTCCTGAGAAGGAAAAGCATTTTAGGAGCAAGAGAAATGGTGCTGTTGCTGAGGACCAAGCAGGCAGCAAACGAAGTTGCTTCTTTGATGGTGTTAAGCCCCATCTTTCAATAACATAGTGGGGAAACTTGGTTTCTTTGTCTTATCTCACCTGTGCAACGTTAATTTTGGTATCTTGTAAATTCTTGGCATAGATTGTTGTCTCTAGGTAGATTTGAGCAGCTAGTACTCAACCCAAGTGATTTTGAAAGTAGAGTATAGAGGAGTTATGCAATCAAATAACTAATAACAGGTGCTCTTGGGAAACACACGTCCTGACCTGATACAACTTCCACCCAACCACCATCTGTCTCACAGTTACCTGGGACAAGGGTCTTACAAGTGCTCCTAGCTGAGGCAGCTGTCAGCAGTTGTTTGCATGCTAAAATAGGCTATTTAGTTCTATTTAATGGTAAAGTCACCAAGCATAAGAAGTACAAGATTGTCTTACTAGTTCCCATCAATACTCTGCTTAATATTTAAAAATGACATATTGGCAAAAGCTTGGAGTGTGTGGCATTAGCTTTACATATTTTCCTCTGCAGCCTTAATGCATTTCAGGCCAAAGTGCATGCAGAAGAGACTTCTTGGTGGCTGGTATTGTACAGCCCAGGGTTTGAAAATTTGCAGCAGCTTATTTGTTTTAGAATGTTTATTCAAAGTCTGTTTATTCTTTATTGCCTAATGCTCATTTGCATTTCCTTCTCTTTGTATTAAGGCATTTGGCTTGATTCCACATATACTTATTAAACTCTCAGTTCATTTATCATATTTACCTTGCCTGGAATTCTTGGAGGTAAACTAATGTCACTTCACTAATCTCTAATTGCCCTTCAGATTTCATCTTTGATGTTCTTTCCTCCAAGCAGCTTTACCTAAACCTCTGAGACCGGGTTAGCTGTTCTTCTGAGAGTTCTGCTGCTTTCTACAATTATCCCTATTAATGTCTGCATGGTTCTGCATGGTGTTGACTGCTTGCTTGTCTGTGTTTCCTATTTAACTAAGGAATTCAATGAGGGCAGGGTATTAGTGCTTCGTAAAGCTTGTCCTCACTTTTATTAGTGTGCCATTTGCTGTGTCTCTCAGCTAAACATAATGAGCAGAGACTCCCTTAATGGAGGTGGGGGGGTAGGAAAGAAGAGGCACAGATTTTGGTTTCACACAGTTCATATCCAGATTCTCCATGTACCTTCAGTAGTCCAAGTTGATTAAACCAAGCAAGTTTCATTGTTGTCATTTATCAAGTGGGAAGACAGAGTTACCTTGTAGGGATATAGATGGTGTAAAAACCAGAATATTTTTCATGCCTAGAGATTTCCACTAAGTTCAGTGACTAGGTTTATTCTCCATTCTTAGAAATGCTGTGTTATCTGTAGAGTTCCTTGGAAAAACATGCATGTATGAAGCTAGTGGAAAGTATATATTTGCCAATTAATTTAGACTGTGTCTAACTGCACATATACTAGCTTGACTGTTGATAGGGACTCGGACAGCATTAGCAACCCAGCAGGTCAAAGCAAACAACAGCTCTGTGGTTTCAAAGTTTCGGATATTGACTATTATAGAGCAGGTATTTCTGGTGTGAGAGGCCTTTATGTTGCAACACTTTCCAAGGAGATTTTGTGCAAGGTTTATAGCAGTTTTATTGGGACTAGGGGCATGATAAATACTTATTACAGGCAAGAAAAAAATCATCATTGGAACTCAATCAAGAAGTTTGTTGAAAGAAATGGCTTGTTTCCATCATCACCTGTTTAAACATTCCATTGAAGTAGAAGACAACCTCTATCCTTTTTAGGGCAAATATTTTTGCTTTCATTGAGAGTGCTACCTATTTTCATTGGAGATAGCCTAGCTTTTTCTGAACTTAAATCCCTCTGTGCTATCCTCTGAGGCTTGGATGTCAGAGATTGGCCTTGGATCAGAAAACAAAACAAAACAAAGCACAACACAACACAAACAAACAAACAAACACACAAAAAAACCCTGAGAAACAGAAACCTTGCAGTATAGTGCAGCCATTAGGCTGAAGCCAGAATTTGGCCATGTTCTGGGGAAAGTTATTGAGATGTGTTTTATCTCCTCCTCTATTCTATACATCAGCTAGTTAAATGATATTAAAATTGAATACACATATCACCACTACCACCACCACCACCCTAGTACTCTATCAAATTATTTAATTTTAATTATTTAATTATCACAGGTATTCTTTCTTGGCACCTTATGATGATAACTTTAGTGTAGATTTAGTAAGATTTAGTATAGACCACATCCAATTATAAATTAATTTAACCAACAAAATGATTTCCTAAGTTTTGAGAAGTAGAACACCAGCTTTTGAATTGACAGAAGCAAAAAATTCTAGTCTCTCAGAAACCAAAAATGACAGCAACAAATTAAAAGCAACTCAAAAAAAAAAAATAAAAAAGAGCTTTTCTCAGATTCTAGAGAGAAAAATAAAGCATGATTGCAGTGAGAATTTTTAAATTCTCCTGCTGGAAATGCTCTCATGCTGTTAGAAAGTTTATATGAAAACAGCTTCAAGGATTGGGCATGGGAAAGGGGGCTGACCTATCATTTTTGTTTCCATTCTCAATTCAAAATGTGAAGAAGCAGATTATGCATCAATATAGTCTAGAATTAAAGAACCAAACTTATTAATGTCTTAATTAATAGGCATAGCGAGCCTTCTTGCTATGGATTCTAGGTAGGGGGAACAACTTGTCATGATTTGTTCAGAGCTGTTTGGATATTGAAAAAGAAAGTCCCATGTATGAGGGACACCATTAGTCTCAAGCAAACCAGGACAGCTGTCTGCGTAGGTTCAATATAATTCCAGTGCTGAATGATCTTTTCTCCCCAGTAAGTAGCCTTTCATTAAGGTACCTAAGTTCACAGTCAGTAAAACATAATTTCCTGCTCAAAAGCAACTTCAGCCTTTACTCTGTGCTTTGTCCCGACATGACAGTGCTAGAGAAAAATCACAGGAATTTTCTAAATCGTAATATTTGTGGGCAAATGAAATATTTCTAAATTGCATGCAAGATTTGCTGTTCTAAGAATATTTCTTCTTCAACGAATCTGGTACTAAACTTTTCTTACAAGAAAGTAAGAGACCTTGTATTTGGTCTTGAAAAAGTGAATTCCTGTGTTACTCTTGTTTAAACTGAGTGCACTCCTACACTAGCATGTACAGTTCAGAAGAAAATCTATGTATTTGCCATCAGCCTTCCCTCTTCTGCTTGTTGCAGTCACTATTGGTGACCTTCTACTAATTCCCCTTCCCTGGTGCATTTGGTCCCAGCTGGAAGAAGTGTTGAATGCCTTCAGCCTACAAGAACCTGATAGTTTCAGGTCTGGGGGAGACTGTGTCCCTAACATCTGGGCTTAGGAAGGAAAGCCAGTGAATTATGCTTATCCTCTTAAGGAGACTGTGATATTTGGGTAAAAATTGATTTTTTAATTACTGGTGGAATCAAAATGAGACTAGGTTCCTCTTAGTTTCTTTCTCAGTTCTACCCAATCTTCTGTACTCTGGTTTCTGCTGAGAGGCCTCCATCAATAAATCACCTGCACAAGATTCTTTCTCCTAGGCTGTGCTTCTAGAGAAATTAATCTTCACTATGTCTTATGATGTATGAAACCAAAATTTACTTGATTTTAATTCACGGCTGCTAAGTTTGCTTCTCTTTATTAGGCCAGTCTTGCTAACAAGTATCTTCAAGGCAACATGAGCACTTTCTATAAAGGTATAGAGAAGGATGAAGTTAGGAACTAACATATCAGGTCATATACATGGTATGATCAAAATATAGAGTGAAGGTTTCAATTTTAAACATTATTATAGTAAAAGGCACATTGCCATTGACTATGCTTGAAATGCTCCACACTTGTATCCCAGAATTCTTGCTTCTTTCTGAAACAGTTCACTTTTTCTGATTGTCTTTAGGGGATATAACCAGAAGTACTGTAAATGCTGCCACCAACCCTCCAACGGAAAGGCAGGCTCATTCACACATTCACATGTGTCTTCACCTTATTCACTGGATCTGGAACAGTGAATCTTTTGTCCTTCCTCAAAGTCACTAAGATCATAAGGGACAAATGTTTTGAATAGATCAGGACATCAAGGCAACCACGACAACCCAAATCAAGACATTTATGAAAGAGGTCTTTAAAAACTACTTCCAAGAAGTGACAAGAATACATTAGGAGTGAGGAGTCTTTTGAGTGGGTTAATAATGATGTGCACTTTACTGTAACAATCTTAAAACTTAAATATTCACCACATTTTTATGCCATTCCCTATTACTTCACTGAATTGTGATCCAAATCCTATAAGCAAAGTAGTTTTTATCTCATTTTTTGATAACAAGAAATTGAATTTCAGATAGGTCTAAAATTGCATCATTAGTTAATACGGAATGCAAGCCTACCTTTGGCTTTCTCACACCAAAGACTTGTTATTTGTGTTTATTTATTTTTGCTTTATTCATTTGATTTCATTTTATTCCTCTTTTTATCTTCTATTTCTTATTGTATAATCCTAGCTCAAAAGTGACGATAATGCCCTCATTTCACCAATAACAACATTACCAACAGTCAATAAGAAAAACATTGAACTTGGGTTTTTCATTATTGTGTAACTCATTTCAAAAGTTTGTACTCATAATCATTAAAATCAAATGACTAAAAACCACTTGTAAATTGAGTTAGTAAATATGATCTGGGGTAAAGTTCAATATGCAGCACAGTGAAGTTCGCAGTGTGAATTCTTTTAAACTAAACCTATTAGAATGATTGTCTAATGCTGAAATGAATATTCATAGAGAGAATTTTATTGACTGATATTAGTTCTGAAATGTTTTGTTGGCAAATTGTGCTTATTAACTGTGAGTGCTGTGTGAGTAATTGCACTCTTTGCTTGTGTAATGATGCTCTGACTCCATTTTTAATAACAAGACTCAAAAAGTGTGTAATTTGTTGAATGGAACAAATGCAGTCAAGGTTCAAAATCAGATCAACAGTTGATCGCATTTATAAACTTCAATGTTTCTTTAAAAAATTTTTTTTTAAATTTTAAAGATAGTAAAATCCAATAAAACAACATAGAACAAAGCCAATCAAAACAAAGCAACGAAATTGGTACAGAACTTCAAAGCAGGATACTAGGAAAACACCAATAGCTACTATAGTATATCTTGCTATCTTCACAGTAGTTGTTCATTCCATCAGGTAGAGCAAAATCAAATTAAGAACAAACCAGAACAAAACAATCTAAACAAAATATTGAATAAAGCAAGATAACTAATCAGAACAAAGAAAAGCAGTGAGAACAACACTGGATTTCAAAGACAAGATAGAAAGAAATCCCCCTTATTTGCTATATTGCATACTGTCATCCTCCCAATAGATGCTCAGACCGCTGGCCCCAGGCCAGCAAAATCAACCAAACAATACAAGCACTTAGTTGCTTCATGTGCCTTGATTTCTATCTACTCAGCCTGTCCTTGGCGGAGTGGGGGGTGGCGATTGCGGGGCTGATTCTCAGCCAGTGTGCTGGTAGGCTATCTGACTTTTCTCTTCCTGGAACCTGCACAGCTTGTGAAGTTTACCAGAAAGGCTGGCTGGTTGGTTCTTGTTAGGTCTTTAAAGGTAAATTTTCTACAATTGTTGGAATTGTCTTTTGAAATATTTGGTAGTGATTTCACTTAGCGCATGTATTGATTCAGAAAAAGTTTCTCTTTCATTTCTTGGAAAAATTTTAACCACATTTACTGTCACTCCTTGATCCTGGTCTTTTTGGGGTGGATATCATACTAGATCAAAGTCTAGACTATTTGGGACATTCGGCAATTTTAGTATCAGCGTCTTTGCCACTGGCTTGAAATATTTATTTTTATGTGGTATAGAATATTCAGAAGAGAGGAAACCAAGGTTCCTTTGGAAGACATTCCCTTTACTCTAGTTTATCATGCATATTAACAAAAGCTGCATTTTTACAATCAACTAAAAAAGAATGAGTAGAAAGCCTCTAATATTTACATTCAAAAGTTCTGCTTAAGTTATTTGTGTCAAAACTTGAATTACCAAGATAGACTTTGGATGTTGCTTGAGGATCATCTATTTATATAATAGCCAACAATAGATGTTTTCATGTTTCTGAAAGTTCTTTCTGATACAGCATAGAAAGGGAATTGTTATTATTTTAAAGTTATAATTTGCTTAAAGATCAAATTCCTGGTAAATTCATTAATTCAGAAAATGCGTATCAGGCTGTGGGCTATATTTGGCCTTGAAGGAAAGTCAAGGGGAGGGTGAGGCGGTTTTGGCTTCCGCCTCTTTACTGCCTTCACTACTAATCGATCTCTCCTCTGGACTTTCCTGCTGTTCTAACAATTGGAAGGAAGAATAGGTTGATTTGGGACTTTCTTTCTTCTCTTTTTACTATTTTGTTGTTGTTGTTATTTTGGTATCGGGGATCAAACTCTTGACTTTGTGCCTGCCAGGCAGGTGGGACGGGCTACTGAGCAGCTATATGCACGAGCCCCTTTTTACTATTTTACTGCTCAACAGGATTCGGACCTTCTCTGTACCACTCCGTTGGATCTTTCCTGAGCCTGATATGTTTTTTTATTGGTATATATTTCTGATACATAAAAATTATATTCACCTTGGGAGATTAGTACATATACATGTCCCATCTGGAGCGTTTTTATTTCCTCTCTCTCTCTCTCCTCCTGAGCAGCTATTCTAAAGATAACACTATGCAATATAACAACCGCTGTTAAATTCTTGTCATCTTATTTTGAAATCCTGTATCACTATTTTGTGGTTATTGTCATCATCATTTGGTTTTACTTTTCCTGATTGCTTTCTAATTTTTCTGTGCTTTTTTTCCCATTTCTTTAAAATAAAAACAAAATGATGAGACCTTGTCTTGTAGCCATTGTGGGAGGCTGAGCCTCCACCCTCTGTGGCTGCATTAGGTGGTTGTATTAGGTTGTATTAGGTGGTTGTATTAGGTGTCAACAGGTACTTAAATTGGTTGCCTCCTGGTATTTGTTCTCTTATCTATCACTGAGTGAAAGGGCTGGGAGATCTGAACAGAGCACCAAGCCTGCTTCTCATCCCCTCTGCACTCAGAGCTCTGTAGGTGTTAGCTGTGGTCCTGTGGGCAGCACTAGCCAGAGATTTTGCCTCTGTGTCACATGACCAGACAGCTTCAATTGTATGGGGTGGGAGCACAATGGGATTGTTCAGGCAGGCAGTTTTCTCCTGACCTCTGAAGGAGCACCCTTGAATTCTGCCCCTTCCCTCTGAGATAATCCTTGTAGCTGTTTACGTCTGCTCTTTCTATGCTTCCCTTAGTGAGCATGTTGTCGAACACCTTCTGACCCCACTGCTCCCCTCAGGTTCTCAGTCCATGCCAAACTGTCTGTACAACTCAAAAAAATCTTTAACCAGCCTGCAAATTCAGTGGTATTTAGGGCCTAGTAGAAGAGGGTCCTTCTGCTTGGAATTCAGTAGCATTTGGGGGTCACTTGGTTTCTGAGCTCAACAGCTTTTCGTGGGCAGTGGGTTGACACCATCTGGACAGTGAACTCTGCAGCATTTGGATGATGTGCTGTGGGTGGGATACCCCTCAGACACAGAGATGAGTGACATTATTGGGGGTGGGGAGAGAGTGCCCACTCTGGCATTGTTCCAGTGCTTTCTCAAATCCCAAATCATACAATAGGGCACAAACTGACCTATCAGTGTTCTTGCTCCTTTGTCTCTCTAGGGCTTACAGGAATGGGGTAGGGGGATGCGCCTTATGGAGTAGACACTGAGCAAGCAAACAGTGATGGCAGCTGAGGTATTGATAAGTTGATTGGGGCTGGCATGTTTGATCTCTGATTTTCAAGGCTGATTATTTTCCAACTAGCTCCTATTTTTGAGGAAAGAGGGTATTGATGTGTCTGAGTATTTTCCACATGGTGGATCTTTATGAAACTTTGCTTACGAATAACAATAAAATCTAATGCATTAATATACTTCACATCATTGGTTAGTGGTAAATCATATAGAGATAGAGCCCAGCAACATAATTTAACTTCATGTTGCTTCCTAAATTCAATCTTTCTCCAAATGACATAGGATTATCTAAGTCCCTAGAGATTGAATGTGAGAAGTAATGAGTTTCTAGATATTTTTGTCAGATGAAATCTCTGGCCTGCAGAATTGCTGTGTATCCTTAGTTCAAGGGTAACAAACCCTTGATAAGCTGGTTGTTGCTGTCATCCACAATTTTAGCTCCGATTTTAATTCATTCAGTCACCAACTAGCCTGTAAGTACGGGGCACCCTTCCTCACTTTGTATCCTGACACTGTTCAACTTACACTACAGAGCCAAAGTCAAATTTCCAGTCCTTTAGAAAGGATTTAAAATCAACTTGGTGAGAAAGAACCCTATTGCCCTAGTAACCACCTCCTCCTCATAGCTTGTGAGTAACTCCAGCACAGAACAGGACATGCTTAGCTTCATGTAGGACTGGGCTCTGCCTGAACTCATGCCATGTTTCATTTGTTGAAGGACTACAGCTCCTGTCAAACTTTGCAGCACAGAGTGTGTCTTGCTCAAAAACTAGACCCATCTTAGGATGCGCGAATATTTGTCTTTTTATTAAATCATTTTACTCTAGAGTGGATTTTTGAATATGAGTGATATTATGAGGTAATCGAGGTTAAAAAGATCATCACCAAAGTGGGGACTTAAGCCAACTTGATGGATTCCTTTAGAAGAGGAGGAAACCCAGGAATGAACGCTCACGGAGCCATGGCCATGGGAAGACACAGCAAGAAGGCAGGAGCCTCGAGCCGAGGAGCAAGGCCCCTGGAGAAGTGACACCTGCTGTCCTTTTGATGCTGCACTTGTGGCTTCCAGAGCTGGGGGAAAATAAATTCTTGTGGCTTAAGCCACCCAGTCTGTGATGTTTGGTTTTGACAGCCCAAGCAGACACATACAGGTAGTGTGGATGGCTCCATTCGCTCAATTTTCCTCGCTATAAGGAATTCTAATTATATTTATCTTAAGTCTTAGCTAATGATCTTGCTTTCTATCTTACTGAGAAAACAGAAGTAGCTCTACACCACACATCTACTGACCTAATTACTGGTTTCCATGCTCGGGTTCTCTGGCTTCTCTCCTGTTAAGAGGGAAGAACTGGCTGTTCCTACCGACTGGGGTTCTTGGCTTCCATCCTCCCACCTACACAGGGTCATGGCTCCAACAGCTTTTGTCCCTCTTTAGTTACTGACTTGTCCACCTCTGATGAGATCACTCCAAGCAGCAGAAAGACATGCTAAATATATCTCACCTTGGAAAATATTCTTACACTTTTATGATAGATCTACAGGACATTTTCACAAAATTTATTTCTTTTCTCCTATTACCCATACATAGTAGGAATCATTTGCCTTATCCAATGAGGCGAGAGTGTGCCATGGAACTAATGGTGTATAAGACTTGAGTTCATACACATATTCTCTGACTCCAAAGACAGTGCTCATTTGAGAAGGTAACCAAGTGTATCACGATAATATCCAAAGAAGAACAAACACTCCACATGAGTCCAAAGCATTTTTCCTTATCTGTTTGTAGATGGCAAGAGAATGCGATGCCTGCCCCGTGATCAGACTACAATATTTAAAAACTGAACAAATTGCCATAAAACTTTAACTCTCTAGTACTCTAGGATGCCAATTAGAAAGTGCCTGATAGGTGAAGCTGCCGCGTAACTGAACCTCAGAGAAGTTGTGGGTTACTATGTTTTCAGTCTACAGCTTTTAAATTCTTGTAATATGCTACAAGTGAAAATGAGGACAAGATGTGCAACACACCCAGTTTCATTCTGCATAAAACAATCTGGATGCTCACTGGCCAGAGGGACTTGTTTTAGTGAAGCCTTCGATCATGTTTGTCTTCAAAGTAGTGCAAAGCTCTGGGCCACAGGATGCTGTGTCTCTAGCCTGCCAGGAATTCCAGAGAGGACTTTGAGGAATTTTGCTGAATATTTTGAATGCCACTGATGTATAAGAAATATTTTTAAATGAATAAAAGCACATATATAAATATTGAAGTACAGTCAAACGTTCTGGGGCATGCTAGTTGTATACCACTGGGTAGAGATTAAAGCTCTATTTAACCACCCACAAATTTTGGAATATTAAAGAGGCAGTTGAGCAATGAGATTTAAATAACTGGCTTTATGCTGTAATAGCTGCTGCTGGAACACATTGTATCTTGTAACTTTGGGCCAGTTATGCAACCTCAGCTTCCTTATATAAAATGGAAACAGGATTCATAGGACTAAAGATCAAACAAGTAAATGTATATACAGCCTTTGGTATAAGTTGAGTTGAGTCTTTCCCAAGTACATATGTTGAAACTCTAACCCCTAACGTATTAGAATGTGAGTGTATTTGAAGGTAAAGCCTTTATAGAGGTAACATGTTAAGATGCAGTCATTAGAGTGGTTGGAAATCCAATAGGACTTAGATCTCTTAAAAAAAGGGGGAATTTGGAGAGAGAAACAGCTACAAGTATGTACACACACACACACACACACTCATGCGATACTGCGGGAAGACGAGGTTATGATGGTCTTTCACAAAATAAAGAATGCCAATAATTGCTGGAAAACCATTATATGTTAGTCAGTTTCCTGCTTCTACAACAAATAGTTGAAATAATCAGTGCATAAAGAGGAAAGATTGATTCTGGCACACAGATTGGAGGTTTTGGTCCGTGACGAGGTGGACTCATTACTTTTAGGCCTTTGTTTGGGGGAGTATCTTACCATTGTGGGAGCGTCGGGTACAGCAAAGCCATATCTCACGGTTGGGAAATGAAAGGGAAAGCAAGAAAAAGGATACAACATCCCATTTTTCTCTTGAAGAATACTCCTCCAATGTAGGCTCTATCTCTTGAAGATTTCATGACCTGCAGTGGCGCCATGCTGGAGTCTACACTGTCAAGACTTGGGTCATTGGTGGGGGTGGGGGATGATCTGAAACCACAGTGCACTAGAAACCAGCAAAGGGGCCTGGGACAGACTGTCCATCACAAGCCTCACAAAGAGCCAGTTTTGCTGACAGGTGGATATATTTCTAGCCTCCAGACTATAAGTTAATCCATCACTATAGTTCAAGTTAACCAATTTATAGTATATTCTTATTATAGTCCTAGAAAACAAATGTAGCTTTCAAAACATTGTAAGCACCTAGTTATCCTCACCAATAATTATTACGATCTTTGTAACTTTCTTAGTAGTCTGAAATATTTGTTTGCACAGTAATTTAAAAAGCTGTGCACCTTAGCAAGCACTGAAGTTTGGATCCCCTTCCCTTTTCTGATCTGTATGTGATTCCATATCCCTTTGGGATGTGGAAAGATGGAGCCCTCAGCCACCTGTCCTTCAGGCAGGCAGTGACTCGACCAGTGGATGCTCTCAGCACCTCTTGCTCTTATCAGAATCCATTCACTGGCACCACTGCCATAGACAGAATGGGGACCTTGAATCCTGTCCATTTTTCCTCTTCATATTTCATTCCAGCAACATGCATTTGCTGTTTTTTTTTTCTCCTGATAAATTTAACAATCTTGAAGTGGACAAAGAATTCCCGATGTGATTGTCCCCAGAGATGTATTTATCTTCTTACCTCTGTCCCAGATCCTCATGAAACTGTCAGGGTTGTCCTCTCAGTCTTTGTGCAGGTACCACAGTCACCTTTACAAGCTCATAAAACTGCCCTGTTAATAGGGCAGGGAATTTGTATATTTTAGTACTACACACTGTGAGCTGAGTAAAGAGGGTGCCTTTGCATTAGAACCCAGTCATGTGGGTCTTTATGCTGGGGTGTGTCTGACCATCAAGCTTTACTAGATTCCACACAGAAAAAAAAGTTTCCTCTTTCTACACAGTGTCCTGGGAGGACAGAAATGAGGAACAGAAAAGAGTACCCAGGGAGTTGGGCAGGTTATTAGCATGGAAAAGCAGTAGATCCATTTGCTTCTCACTGTTTAGAACATTTTCGGTAATATCAAAGAGGCATAGGATTTCAAGGTCATTGGGGTAAAGAATTGATGTGACTTGACTAAGGTCACTTGTCCCTTCAGTTATAGGACCAAGATGAAATAGGATAGATTCTTGACTCCCAAAAGTGTGTGTGTGTGTGTGTGTGTTCATGCACAGTACTTCAACAAATGTTACAAAGTGTAGTTTATGAGGTGTGATACATCTCACCAATATGTGCTCTTAAGCTTTCTCTCTTTAATTGGGGTTGTTCTGCCCATCAGTCATGGCAGACAATTTGCTGAGCCCAAAACATAAATCTGACAAAATAACATAGTGCTCCTTGCTCTGGGTTACATGTATTAAAACAAATCTGGGTTTAAATTTTATTGTCAGAACCATCTAATTTACCTCCATGGCAACTTAGCCTAATTGCTAAGTTATAGTTGTCAATCCTTAGGTCTGAACACAGTTGGATTATTTCATGATTCTTTGATCTGTGTTTCCAAAAGGATTTTTATTAGTAGGCTAGTGCTTAGCAAAATTTGCTATCTGGTTTTTGCTAATTGATTCATATACTCTGGTCATAATCTTATTGATTGGACCAGGGATTTAATTCAGATGCCCAGGTACCTGCCTGGCAAGGGTAAGGCCATGAGTTCAATCCTTGCTACAAAAAAAAAAAAATATTGATTGATGAGAGTGTTTAGTGCCATCAATTTTTTAAGCATTGCTGAGCACACTATTTCTCTCCTGGGAATTTAGAATACAAGTTCAGATCATCAGTATTGATATTACAATTATTTATTTATTTCTATGTAACAACTATCTATTAAATTAGCTATTTCTGTTAACAATCTCTTTCCCAATTACTTGTTTGTACCTTGATGGCAAGAAATATCTCACTTACATTTGAATTCCATTACTTGAATTTCACAAGCATCCAAAATATTTGTGAAAGTTATGATTGAATAAAGAAGCACTCCCAGGCAGGTGCTTGGGCTGGGGATTTAGCTTAGTGGCTCAAGTGCTTGCCTGGTAAGCACAAACTCATGAGTTTGATCCCCAGTACCGAAAGAAAACAAAACAAACAAAACAAAACACAACAAAAACCACTCCCAAAGGTTATACTCTTAAGTAGTGGGAGGAAAAGAAAAGGAAGATACTAAGTTTTAAGAATTAGGATCTGCTTCTTGTTGACCATCATAGCTAGAAAAGTCCACAAGATTACAATGCCTGTCTCACTTTTTTTCCTCCTAGAGAAATCTGGACCAGCATCCTCTTCAACCTGCAAGTCAAGGAGGTTATATCGTGTTATCTGTCTGGAGCTAAGCTGTGTAGAATTCTGGGATGGGAAAGATAGTCAGGCTTGGTGCGCCCTTATTCCCAAATCAGCTCTTACACTTCAGTTCAACTTCAAGGATATTTTTCATGCATTTCTGAAAGTTTTCCAAGTTTGAGGAATCCTTACTGGCCTATGAAAGTAGATGAAAAGAGTGACAACTTCGACTACTTATTTACTATTAATATAGCCATTCATTCAGCTAACAAATGTTTATTTTTGTCAACATTTCAATATAGACTTATGGAGTGTAAGGTCAAGAGCCCAAGGTCCTATTACACGGAGAGAAAGTATGGCACGGAGAGAAAAATGGAGAAGATATTTTAGGGCTTTCAAAAATTTGTCTACACTTGGCCCTTATCCCTGAAAAGAAGACCTAGCAGGTGCAATTCATTATGGTGATACTTAATTTTTAATTAAAGGAAGCTCATTCTATCTGTTGTATAAACAAAGTCCTGATAGATTAGCTGTACCATGAATATTCTTAGAGTTCATACAATGACAAATATCTGAAATTTACCCTCTGTCTATTAAATGTAATCTATGTCCAGCCACCCACAATTTTATGCCAGTTTCTGAAAAGCCATTTTAAAACAAATCTGAAGTATACATAATAATAGTGATGAAAATAAACATTAAGCAAAGGAAGAAATGATAAACATAACCTTTAGACCACATGACTTCCTAGGATGTCAGCTATTTCAGGAACTGAGATGGTGCATTTATCATATTCTCATCTGTTCAATATATAATTATTTTAACTATTATGTGTGTTGTTTATAACCCATTATCTTGCAATAGCAGCTTGCATGGATCACTGCATAATTTAAAAACATAATGGCTTTTCTTGCCAATATTTGATTTCCAACACTAAATCTGCTGAATTTAACTATATCTATGCCATGTAATCTGGGTAAACTAGTTTTCTTTTTCCTCTAAAGATTTATCTTAGACTATGCACCTGTATTTTCTTTTTCATAAACTGATACCTTTTGGCTCTGGCTTATATGATGGCTACCTTTGCGAAATGGAACACATACTCCACACAGGCGAATCAACTCAATGAGCAGGATCACAGAACTGAGACATTCATATGGGTTAAGTGGATGGAAATAGGGCACTTGTCCAGTTATCTACATTATGTGATCAATAACACCCAGAAATTAGATTATCTTGTCCTGAATTACAAAAATGGATTTAATCATATTAACCAGATTGTAGCTTTTGCAGTGTGTATGATTATTATTATTATAGCTAGTCAATATGTTATTTGCATATGAAGATAATAAACATATGGATACCACATGGGTTGAATTCAGATCTAGTTAACCTAGCTGGATATGCTATTGTATTTAAATGAAGATTTACGCATTTGTTACTAAAATTTATTGAACACCAACAGTGTGCAGGAAGAGAGCTAGGAGTTGGGTTAATAAAGTGAATATAAGAAATCTCTAATAAATGATTATGTGCTAGAGAAGCACACAAAGTATGTTCACAGTACAATGATATAAATACAGTGTGAGGGTTATACAGTGTTTTAGGAGAACTGAGGTAAAGGGGAAACGTACGTGTGTGTGAATGTCGGCCAGTGTCCCTCGAGAAAGCATTTGGAAAATGTGATGCATAGAATGAGCTGGTATGTTTAATCTGAAACTTTCAAAAGGAGAGAGAGTGGTAGAAAGGGCTTTATGAGCAGAAGGCATCAGAGGGGCAGCAGCCCATGTGAACACTGAGGAAAAGGCATCCTGTGATTTTGGAGAAAGGGGATGAGTGTGAAATGAATTTGTTAATGGGCTTTTGGAAATTGAAGGTGTTCTCACCTTCTGGATTCAGCGTTCTCAAATAAGCTGGAAGTGTTTGAGAATGGGTATAGAGGATGCTGAACTGTGGCTTGGTGAGAGCGATAATAATATGAGACAATTGCCAAGGGCATGGAAAAGATAAATGAGAAGGTGAAAGGATTGAGAGGTGTTACTATTGAACACCATTGTTTTTCACTGGGCAAAACAGCAGGAGTGTATAGTTTTCCTAACTCAAGCCTTGTTACCTGGGCATAAGGAAAGACAAGTGGTTTCCTGTAGGAAATTTCTTAGGTAGGCAAAACACAGAAGTTTGGTGAAAGGAATTAAAGCATTCATGAAACAGTTAGGTTGACCAAAAACTACGGCTTTATTGTTTTGCATTGAAAGAAAGTTTGAGAAGAAGTAGAGATAATGGGATTTAAATAAAAGAACGTGAGGCTGGAGGTCTCTCTGCAGCAATTCCAATGTCTGATGTTGGTAAGAAAGTTGGCAAACTAGATGGATTTCATGGAGTTACTTGTGGTAGGTAGAATTCTATGATGAACCATAGCGATCCATGAACTTTGTAATTTTCTTCCCTGAGTGTGTGAATGACCTGAGAATATAATAGATGTCATTCTATTGATTGTACAGTAAAGGTGGAAGCATTTTTGCTGGGGTGTTGAATGAGTTGATTTTGACTTAATGGAAAGAGATCATTCTGGGTGGGTCTGATCTAAGTAGGAGCGACCTTTAAATAGTGACTTGCTATGTTCTAGGCTTAAAGGAGCAAGTTTCTATGAGTTCTATAGTCTCAATGAAGAAGGCCTCCAACCTTTGATGAAACTGTAGTGGCCCTCATCAAATCCTTTTTCAAAGTTTTGGGATATCCAGCAGAAGATCCAGGGGACACTTACTCACATGTCTGATCCACAGAAACTATGAGACAAAAACTGAAACCTGTTTGATGTCTCCTAGTCTGTAGTTATTTTGAAATAAAGCAAAAAAGAAACTATTCTACTGCTAAAGCTGAAAATGTACTTAAGCATAAAAATTCTACTTCAAGTTTGTAGCTTAGCATGATGGAGATACTATGGACTATCTGTCTCTTCAAATTTCAAATACACTGAAGCTCGAACCCTCAATATTATGGTATTGGGAACTAAGTTATGATATTAGGAACAGTATTATGATATTAGGAACTAAGTTTAGATGAGTTAATAAAGATGGAGCTCTGATAATGGATTAATAACCCTTTTAAGGAGAGTTGCCAGAGTTTTCTTTCTCTGTAACATGAACGTGCAAAGAGAAGACAGCTCTAAGGAAGCCAGGAATAAGGCTGTCACCAGAACTCCGTCATGATGACACCTTGATCTTGAAGTCCCCAGCCTCCACAATTATAGGAAATGAATTCCTAGTCTTTATTAATTGTCCAGGCTTAGGTATTTTGTTATAGCAGCAGAAATGAACCAAGATAGTTGACATGGCAATACTTATAAATAATAAAATATTTTACACCATGAAAGCTTAATAACTGATCTCTTTTTCTCTGCCCAGCGTTGCATAGGGAATTGATGTAAGGACCTCATGAATGCATTCTTCCTCCAGGTCTGAATTTCTTAAATGTGAAAGATCGCTTAGAGCACTGGTTTTCTTCAACACACTCTGGACTGGGTGCGGGGGCATGGTTAAAATGAAAAGTCAGAATACAAATGCTTTACAACAGATACAGAATGAGAAATATGAATGGGAGTTTTTTAAAGAGTAGAAATTTGGGGCTGGGGGTGTAGCTCAGGGGTGCAGCACCTGAGTTTGATTCCCTGTACCAAAAAGAAGAAAAAATAACCCAGAAATTTGACTTAGGTTTCCAGCAAGATCCAGTGTCATCTAACTGGTCCATGGGACAAATTTTCCCAGGGAACAAAACCAAAAGTCATGTAATGATGAGGCACAGTAGGATCAAAATATGTCAGCCCTTAAGTTTTTCCAGAGATTTTATTATTTTCACGAGTGTAATTTTCACTCAGATCTTACACAAAAGAAAAATTAAACTAGGCAATACTGTCCTATTAAGTAAAAGTCTTAAGCATTAAGGCATATTACATAGGTGCCTCAGTGAAGAATTTATCCCTTACTCTTTGACTTTTAAAAGCTGAAATTTAAATGTCAGATTTATGCATTCAAATTCGTAATCTTCATTCCATCAAAATCAAACCAATAAATTAAATTTTCATAGCAAAACAGTAGCAGAAAGTTGCCCATATTTTATATCAGCTTTCAGTGATATCCACATACACTGGCATTTAGTTGGAAATAAGTTTTTATTCCAGTGCAATAAATTTAGCTTAGAACAGATCAATTAAGAACTATTTATATAGCTTAAAATTAAGTATTAATTCAGCAAAATTTATTAGGAGTTTGCTGGGTTTTAATTTCTTGGATGCAGTTCAACAAGCATTATTTAAATGCCTGCCGCGTAGGGCACAGTGCTCTAAGGACACTAAGATAAACTGACTTTGTCCCTGTCTCAGTGAATGGTCTTACAATGGCTACACAGAGCATTCCAAGCACTAACAGAGATGAACAGAGTCTATGGAATATGATGGAAGACCGATACTCAAACAGAAACTAGGAGTGTCTTGCTAGAGTATATGAATTTTGAGTAAGAGTTAAGCTGAGAGAAAAATGAGACTTAAGCTTTCCCAGGCTGAAAGGAATACTATAAAAGATATGTAATCAAGCAGCTTTTACCTAGAAAAGCAGAAACTCACCTGCCTTTGTGAAATGTGCAATATAGCATGGTAGACATAAAAGCCCACGAGCAGATCTGTGTTTTCTAGAAGGTAGAATTTCTTCTATGCACATGTGTATATTTCTTTGTATAGATGTAGACAATTGCTATAAAAGATCTGACACTCAAAATTCAGAGCCCTGTAAGAGGCTACTTTAACATTTCATAAGAGAAATGATGCAGGAAATGGGTAAAGATGGTACAAAGGAATACCTAGGGGAGAAAGTTGGCAAGATTTAACCAATTGGGTGTGCTGAGGAGATAATAATGTTATGGAAAACCTGTCAGTGTTTGCATGACATGCAGCATTTTGACTCAGTGACTCTAGGAGAGATAAAGTTACTAATGTGAAGACCAAGACAAGTTCTGATGCATGGATATAAAGAACTGCTCCACAGGAACTGGGCAGAGCTTGATTAGTTGATTTGCTGACTGACCAGGAGAAGTCAATTGCATCATGATGAGACGCACTCCCAGAATTGCCAGGGAAGGGACAAATGTACAGGATTTGGATCTAGAGCACCTCAGTGGGAATGTTCTGGGTTAGAGTCAATGGGACCAGCAAGAGCAGAGGTAGCAAACCTGTGGCACGTGTGCCACAGCAGGCCGGCAGAGCCCTCTCTGTCAGTACAGAAGCCAGTCTGCCCCAGCAGCTGAGGATCAGGTCATCAGGCCTAATTGGAGTGTTGGCACTTTGTGATGAATAAATGGGTTTGGTGTTGCAGTATGGGTACTCAATCTTTAAAAGATTCTCCTTTACCAATCTAGAGAGGTCAAAAGACTTCAGGAAAGAGCACAAGGTGCACTGATGGATGCTGAGGAGCTGAGGAAGCAGTATAACTTCCCCTGCACCAGAGAGTGACTGGTGTGGGTCTAAGAAATATTAGGATAAATGGGCCAAGAGAAACTCATAGAGTAAAAGGAAATGCTTCAAGGAACAGGGTTAGCTTCATAAATCTTTCAGGGATATGAACTAAACTATCTGATAAGCCCAGGAAGGACAGGGCAGTCTAGTCAAGTAGCAAGTATCCTATCTCTTTGGGAGACTAATTGGAGGAACAACAGCCAAGGAAATGGAGAGGGAAAAAGCAGCAAAAGAAAACAAAAAAGAAGAACCACTGGATCTACACTTACTGTTATGGTTTGGACCTGAAATGATCCCGCACATCTCATGTGTTTAGAGGTAAATGAACTGTGAGAAAGTTATAGCTGAGTTGCTGTCAGGAGGTGGGGTCAGAAGAGACTGCTTGCTAAAGGTGTGACCCGGAAGGACATATCCCACTTCCCTTCATGCTCTGCTTTCTGGATGCCATGATGTGAGCAACTTCCCTCCAACTACGTCCTTCTGCCAGGCTGTTTCTGCCTTGCAGTCAGCAAACCAGAGACCAATTGTGAGCCAGTGTGAACTTCTCCTCCTATTGATTGGAAGTGTCGGGCATTCTGTCCCAGCAAAAAGGTAAGTAACCAAGGCACCGTCTTGCTGGAATCTTGCAGCATATTTGAGCTCAGAGAGAGTGCAGAAGTTTCAGATGAACCAGGGTGGATTTTCGATTGGTATCTTAGGCTCAGAATGTTCTAATGACTAAGGTAAAGCTGCATTTCAAAGCAAAAGGACCACCATTGCCCTAAGGAAGCCAAAATCCGAACTGTGCCCAGGTTTTCACCAAGTGATTTTAAATGGGTGGTGGCTGTCTTGGTGGCTGTTTTTGTTTGACGTACCAGTTGCGTTGTCATTAATTGACAAGGGATTTATTTTGGTAATAATAGATTTAACAGAGTGTATTTAGTTGTGGAATATTTGGGGGCTGAATGTAAAAGCAGAATATTTGAGCATAAATTTCCAGTTAAGGCAATAACTGGAAAAAAGTTAGAATTGTAGTCAAAGAAACGCTTTTATATTTTATTTAAATAAACCTCTTTTGCGTCCAGTTCTTTCTGAGTAATCATCACTTCTACACTAAGATGTCTACAATATTTTCATTAATAATCTTTGGAGTTTATCTGTTTCAGTGAAACTTACATATCGCTACAAAAATCAGCTATCAGGAGCATCATTTTTTTCTCGCCGCCACAACAATTGCTTATCAAGTCAATCACATTTGAATTTCTCAGCTCAGAGGCCCTATTTTCAATTGTTCTGGAATATTTACTTTAAAGAATATCTTTCCATTTCTACATGGGACCACTCTTTGCAGGCCCAATAGGATTCCTTATGCTACATTTATACTTTTTCTGTTCCCCGCGATAGAATGCCCTTCCATTCAAATTCTATTTTAAATTTTGATTCAGGCACTCTCACTGTAGGATTTAGGGATCTCAAAATGCTGGGCAGATGACTGATATTGCAGACAAATTTGTATATGGTTTATGTATCCAATGGTTCTAGATTTTAAATCAATTTTAAAAGAGATTCTGTGGTGGAAAAATAATTAGGAATCACTGATTTAACTCAAAATCTTTCATTCCTTTTCCTGAACCCAGTTCTCTGCTCTGCTCAATAATCAGACTAGAGAGGTGAAGGTCCTTGCTCCCCTGTAGCTCATCCACCCATGGCTCAATGGCCAGCCTGCCTGACACCCAGCCTGTGATAGTTCATTATGGTAGCCTGAAAAGCTGACAGTCTGGTTGAGTGAAGCCTAAGGTCTTCTGGTCCCTCCTGAATAATTAGCAGTGTGCTCTGTGGCTGCAAGTTTCTTTATTCCCATTGTTCTCCTGTATCCTGCAGGCTCATCTCCATGGAACTGATTTCCCTCTGCATGGTCTATGCTCATTTTTGCAAATTGCTGCTGCAGTATCCTAAACCTCAATAATAGCAATGGTGACACTAATGTGATTAACAGCAAATGCAGTGCTTACAAAGTGCTTGGTAATATACTTAATGCTTTTTGGGTACTGCTTCATTCTCCTGCCTTACTGCCTTACATGGTGTACTTTTTAAACAGAATTTTCCGTTCCATGGAAGCTACTTTTACTGAGAAACACCTGCATGACAAACATTTTGTTAGTATTCACATATAATATACGTAATCCACACAAATGTATGGTGTGGACAACTTTATCCCCACATGATAGAGAAAATGGGAACAAGGAATTGAAAAGACAAATTAACCACAGTTAAACCAGACATGTAATCTCAGAGCTTGGGAAGGCTGAGGAAGAAGGATTACCAGTATGAGTGCAGCCTGGGGAACTTCGTGATTCAGAATTTGTGTCAATATAAAGAAAAATAAAAGAAAGGCTAAGGATGTAGTTCAGCCTGAAGTTCCTGGGTACAATTTCTGGTACCCCCCCTCTGATAATCACACCAATAGTAATCTGCAGCTAAATTTCAGAATCTGTTGTGGTGCCAGAGCTAAATAGGTTAATACATTCCTAAATTCACTGCCTCATCTCAGCAGAACCTGCAGCTCTGGTGGACAGGTCTGTCCAGCCTCGACTCTGCCTTACTCTTTACTAATACTATATTCATATATGGAGTGTGCCCCACATATTTGCACTTGCTTATAGATTTCAGGTGTGTATTCTTCAGTTCCTTTGTTTGTTCAACCATTCATCTATTACTGATTCACCTATTAGGTGCTTCTTCTAGGTCTAGAATTGTGCTAAAAGAACAACAAACAAACAAACAAACAAAGTAGGAAATTGATCCTGAGAAAGCATAGCATGGAGAAAGACATGTAAGTAAATATGACGGCTGTAACAGAGGTACAGGATCTCACATCTGTGAATGAGGATGAGCAGATAGAGATGCTGGCATTGAGATCTAAAGAATGACCTGGGAGCGGAGTGTATTTCCATTATTGGCAAGGGAATTCAGCAGGCATTTATGGCATGTTCAGCACACAGCAGGTTCAGCAAAACCTGGAGACAGGGCAGGGAAGGGAAAAGAAGGCACAGGGATCGGGAATAAGATCGCTGCAGACCTTTACAGCCTGCTGAAGGGTGTGGGTTTTATGCAGTGGCATAGAATACCTCCAAACGAAGCCTGCCATTTCTCAGTCATGTAGAATTTATGGTAGCAGATCGTGGAAACTGTGCCTTCTACCTTTGGGGAGAGGCTGTTACTTGTGATGGCAAATTATTACTTATACAAGGGGCTGGGGATGTAGTTCAGTAGAGGAATATTGTCTGGCATGGACCAAGTCCCCAGTTATATCGCTGGCACTGAAAAACTGCAAAAAAAAAAAATGTGTGTGCCATTGTGTTAGCATATGTATGTAAATATTTATCTACGTGTATAACTAATATCATAGAGGGCCAGTACTTCTGATTGAGTTGGAATTTATTAATCTCCTAACATGCACTGGTTTTAACACCTGCACAGAAAGCTAACATTAAACAATATTCTATAATGTTGCAAATGTTCTGTGACTCCTCTCCTCTGTCCCGTCAGCCCCAAACACTGACAGTCAAGCTGCGGTACACATGGGAAAGGTTTCCTGATTCAGAATAATGTGCAGCTCTCAGGGATTGGTGCACAACCACCTCTGCTCGGAAAGTTTACCTCCTGTGGCAAATTTGATCTTCACACTCTAAATCCAATCTGCCAACTTGCTCCTTTGCATTATTTCTGATTCTACTTTTGGAACTCCTCAAGAAAGTGAAATTACCAAGAAAGAGTACCAAGGGAAGTTTTAGGAATAAGTGCCTTATTTCGTGTTTCCTGATAAAACCCAATGCTTGTGACATTTTGTTATATACTCATTTAAAGAAATATACACAGTTCTCTTTATGTGTCTTGGTTCATCTCAGAATTCCCTCCGTGCCAATCTCACAGCAGGCTGGGGCATTGCTCTAGTTTACCTCCCCTCAGCCCATCTTGCCAAAGGCAGCATATGGTACAGAAACTCATCTGACAAAAGAAGAGGAGGACAAGATAGCAAGGATTTCTGGTGCATTCTCCCCGACATCTTTCTTTCACCCCTCACTGTGGAGACGGAGAATGGGGACATACACCTTGCAGGGCTTGAATATAAAATTGTTGCTTCCATCATGGTCCCTTGTCTTGCAGCTCATTATTTCTTTAAACATAACTAAATGTGGCCTAACAATTTCACCTTTTTATGCAACTTAAATACAAGGAAAAAGGCGCTTGGGGTACACCTACTGTTCAGTCTTAAGCTTTGGTGTAACTCCTGCCTCTCCTTGCAATAGTACAAGATAAAAGTGAACCAGCCGTTTTCTTGTTAAAGATCAAGGTAATCAGGACAGTGACTGGGGACATAACCATGATCACAGCAGGCAGAGGAGGAGGCCATGTGATGGTTTTCTATCAGGCACAGTGTGTCAGATTTATAACCGTCAGAAAAGGACATTTCATTTCATGCCTGTTCGTGATTTTTTGTGGTGGTTGTTGCCAGTTGGAAATTCCTGGCATCTTTCTCAGATAATGGAATGAGACTATTATGAGTACTAAATTCCTTTGGTAAGAGAATAACTAATATTTCATGTTCTTACCGACCCACCTGTAGTGTGCATCACAGTAGTAGCTTTATTGTTTATCCACACAATAACATGGTGAAGGAAAATAGTGTTATTCCCATTTTATAGAGGGGGAAACTAAGACAGAAAGGTTAAGTAACTTTCTTGGATTATCCAGCTCCCAAACCTTAGTGGATCTGGGATTTAAGTCCAAAGAGCCACTGTTAAGATGAGGAAATGAGGCACAAAACTTAAGGAAGAACTCCTCAACTTTGTGCGCGTGAAGGATCGCAAAGTGAGTGCTTCCTTAAGTCACATCCTACTTCCAGCTTGCTGTACAGTCTAGGGCCTTAGACCTTGTCTGTCCTGCCAGTCTGAGCCCCACTGCTATGGAATGAAAAGCCAGAAAGCCTACATAGGAACTGAGGAAAGCAACACCTTTCCTAGGGTACAGCGAAGCCTCTACTTAAGCACCATATTCTCTCCTGTTCTGCTCATATGTAGATTGGTCTCCCTGCATCCTCCTACAGTTTGGAGAAGAAAGAAGATACAAATGCAAATCTCTGCACCCCACAGAGAAAATACTAGATCTTCACAGAATATGATGCATACTCATGTCTGGTTGCTTTGATGTGTTTTATTTTTCTACTGCCAGGTTAATAAATAGCCTGAGGTGCGTGTTGGGGACACATAGATCTCAAAGGTGCATATATGGAGAGACTCTTGGGGTCTCAGAAAAGAAAGGGAAGTCACACTGCCTAGAGAATGGAAGAAGATGAGGAGAATCCAAGATCTCAGGACGTTAGGGAAGAACCCTCCTAGTTCGTACTCTTAAGATCTTTTAGAAGACCGAGCAGGTTTTGAGCTGGATTTTTCTCAGTTATTTAGTGGCAAAATAATCACTGTATCATTAAGACGTAGAGTTCTTTTGTTCTGTCTCAGATAGGCAGACACTTTGAGGGATCATGTGCTTATGAGGTGGCATTCCCTCTTGTATCTTTCAGTGATTGTCTCACCTTTCTCTCGAGTGAGTACACTGGACAGTGTACCCTCATGATCTTTTCAGAAGCTCTTATGCGGAGGAGCAGGAGTCATGGAGGAAATGGAGGATAGTGACTGTGAAAACCTGGTAGCTTTGAACTCAGCATCACAGTGGAAAACATCTTGGTAGTTTGATACCTGAGAGGAATGACTGGCAATGGTTTCTCGTCCTTTATGGGTCTCATGCCAGGGGCACTGTGTGGGAAGGGCCCCAGAGAAGCACAAGACAAGAAGGGCTAAGCTGAGGGGAGTACTGGGTTACAAGGAAACATCACTTGCCTCTTTGATCAGGTTCATGAATCGAGGTCCGAGGCGCCATGGCTTGTGTCGATGGCACTGCAGGGAGCTGACGGTCAGCTGTGAGGCCCGGTGGGAAGCGATGGCCACCATATACACAGCGTCGTACATCAGGGCTGCTTCCGTCTGCAGAGAGAAGCATACACCACCACATCTTTAGTCTGGCTTACTTTCCTTTACCTGCAAGGTCACAATCTCTGCTTCTAAAGACCATTTTTTTCCTCCAACTGGACAGTTTTCATTCCCCAGTGACTATTTTTCTCCAAAATAATACCTTATGCTGCAGAGTAAATTGAAATCATACCTCTGTTTCATTTTGAGCTCTTAAAAAAGGCAACCAGATGAACCATAGAAGACCTGATTCAGGAAACAAGTATTTCTGGAGTGTCTTGTTAAGTGTGGTGTTATGATTAACTACACTGATCAAGAAGCTATTAAAGCTCACTATTTCCATATCAGATTTTGTCTTTTATCATTTATCTACATTTATTTAATTACTGATTTATGTTTGGTAAAAAGAAACTCCTGGAAAAAAAACTGAAAGATGCTTTGCAGTTAAGGATATTTGTGTTGGTCACTTCCACTTACCTGAATTGAAAGTTGTAATCATGAAATCAAGGTCAAGGGCAGCTTTGAGGCACCAGATTTGCAGATGAAAATACACCCACCCATGACAGAAATTAAAAGCAGTCAGTCTTCTTTGGGGCTAGGTATCTCTTTTTCCCTTTCCTCATAAAATTCTTTTCATTTGCAAGATTTTACATAATACTTACAGCAATTTATTAAACATACTGCCCTGTGGCTTGCTTTGAGACTAAATCTTATAATACCTTCACATTTTACTGGAGGGCTTTCATTGCAACTTTCAATACATTAGCTCACTTGAAATTTCCATAACTCTCCAAAATAAGCAGAACTGAGAGATAAAGCTATTTCTTATGTGAAAAAAACTGACCTGTATGCAAGATATTGATTCATGGAGGGTCATAGTATATGTGATAATTGCTAGAGTGAGACCTAGAATCTAAATTACAGAATGACAGTTTGTCATATGGATTTTCTGCATTTAGTTTAGTCATTCATTATTTACTATGCGTTGATTATATCTTGATGGAGGCAGAAACACAGCATAGGAGTTTCTACATTTTGCATTGTACTAGTATTTGAAGCCAGGGAATACTTGCATGACTTGAATACTTTTAATTTTATGCAACCTCTATCATTGCATTTTGCATATATTTATGGTCATTTGTTTTTTTATTTGTTTATTGATAAAAATATGACTATCTTGAAGGCAGAAACTACTTGAATTTAACCTTTGATGCGTTTCACAGTGCTTGGTGCACAAAAGTTGTTTGAAGGAACATTATGGAATGAATTAATATTACTTAATGCCTGAAAATTAAGCATGTTTTTCTGGAGGACTGAATAATTCCAAGGTTTGGGGTAAATAATTTCACTCCTATAATGGAAATACAGAAGTTAGACTAGAGGTTGTAGTGATAATGATTGTTTAAGTCTGGAAATGTTTTCAGATGATATAATCCATCCTGTAGAAGAGAAAACTAAGGTTTGTGGAAATTAAGTGACTGGGATAAGCTACTCTGCTAATCAGCTACAGAGCAAGGCAAATAATTGGCCAATTGAGATTTTTTTGTAAATGCAATCAAAAGTAGTAGCTAACATTTACTAAATAGTTATTATATGTCAAGTCTTGCTCTCAATCTTTGAAATCATTGAATTTTCACCTTCACGTTTACTCCTTCATGGAAAAGAGTAAGTGATTACATGGTATCTATAACAGTGGGGGAAGCATCCAAGCTCTGGAAGTTGGCACTAGCGTTCTTAGCCATAAATCTCTGTTGCTTTAGCGACACGTTGTTGTACTTATCCAGTGTCATAGAAGTCATGCTCAGTAATGGTTAAAATAATCATTGACAATTTACTAACATTAACACGGTTTCATGTGGGTCATTTTCTGTTGTTGAAACAACTTTTGAAATTTGTATTGTCCCCATTTTATAGACAGGGAAACTGAGGCTTGGAGAGATAGAATAAAATTGTTAAAATTGTGTCACAGTAAAGGAAAGAAATGAGGATTTCTACTCAAGATGCAAACTCAGATTTCAGAGCTCACTGCCATAATCACAATGATAACCCGGGACTTTTAGCCAGTCAAACATCCTGATTTGTTTACATATGAATTTGTATGCAAACAGTCTTTTCTTGGTATCTAATGGGAATGGTCCTAGGATATCCCTCAGATATCAAAATCTGAGGATGCTCAAGTCCTTTACATCAAATGGCACTGTGTGGGCATGTAACTGTGCACATTCTTTTGTACCCTTTAAATCAACTCTAGATAATTTAATTTATAATACCGAATGCTATGTGAAAAGTTGTTATAGTGTTTTGCATAAGGAATAATGAAGAAAAAAATTCTATACATGTTCAACACAAATGTAATCTTTCTTCTTGACAATGTTTGATGCTTGATCGGCTGACTTCACATGGGTGAGCCCAGGGATAAAGAAGCCCACACGTATTCAGGAGTTCACTAGTGACTGGTTTGATGGAGAAATATAAAGAGTGGAATTCCAGTACTCTGGATTTTCCACAAACTTAGGTGAAAGAGGAATTTAATTTTTTCCTCTAGGCTGCATCCATAGTAGTATGGACAATTAAATATTTCAAAAATAAATCTGCTTAGTGGTTTCTAAACCTGAAGAACAAAACTATGTACTCTAAAAATGTGCTGAATATTTTCTTAGATAGGCAAACATTCACTCCATTTTATAGCCTTAATAAAAGATGCTACTACCTTTTCCCTCCCTTTCAGTTTTGTCCTGGAGAGCTGCATACTGAACAGCACCTCTGATTTTCCATTTTTAGAAATAGATAATGTGATAGAAATTGGCCTAGGTTTTAAGTTTTGTTCTTCCAAATGTGTTTATGTTCACATTTTATATACATGCATTGAAATCCTGGGTGAAATTGCATTGCTCAATGTCCCTAAGAAAATGTTTTTACCACCATCTGCATCATGAAATAAGCATATTGAGAGCTGGCTGCTCTCCAGCGCACATTATTTTGATTATTACAACAGTGTGTAGTAAAGAGTCAACTCAGTGGGCTTGACGTATTCAGATCTCACACATTCCAAAGAAAGGACTGGCCCTTCACTAGATCCTGGGAGACAGAATTTAATATCTGGAGCTGTATTGTCTGACAAAAGTGTCTTCATGTTCTTGTGGTGTTGGACATACCAGACAATTTATGCTAACGATATGATTGTGTTGGACGAAGCACTGCACCGTGTTGTATCATCTTGACCTCTGGAAGGGCTGGAGACTGACTCAGTTCCTTCATGTTTGTGTTCTGTCCCAAGGAACCGACCTCTATCTCCCGTGGACATTGCTTTCTCAATTGCTGAGAATTAAGCACTTTATATATAACATTCTTGGGGAAAAAAATCAAATGAAAATTCATGCCTAGTTTCTCCCATTCTGGACTCTTCCTTTTGTGTTGTTTTTCATGGGTTGATTTTACTCATTATTTGTTACTGTGATAAATGGTCACTGTGAGGAGAACAACTTTTCTGAATCCTATCAGTCCCTTGCGCAAATCACCAAATTCAAGGATTGACCTGGGGAATCCCAACACAAACCAATGAGATGGCACCTCGCCTTAGCAACAAGGACTACACAGCTCCAGTGTCTCTGTACTTCACCACCTTCCTCATTTGTAACTGTTGTTAAGAAACAAATTGTTGAAAAAAACTGGGGGGAACTGAGGTGCTGCAGAGGGAACTAGTGTTTGGAGTGCAAGTGCATAAGATGTGTAAGCTTCTCATTTTCTCTCCAAATTTCAAAACATTTACTAACCTGATAGGGATGGACAAGGCAATTTTCCGAGAAGTATTCCCAAGTAACACCCTCTCCCCCTGATTTCCCAGACTGCTTCTCTAGCCTGTACTAATAATTTCCTCTTAAAATCCAAAATATCTCACTCACTTTAAACAGCAAGCAAGACTTTTCCACTTAATATGGACTAGCTAGTTTTCCTCTTTTCTGAGGCTCGTCCCAGTAAATCATAGAGGATATCGGTAGGGGACGGTAAGGACAGCACTTAGTCTAGGTGGGTGACAGTGATGCTGCCCTGCCGAGGAAGCCAAAGTAGCGGAGGAGGCACTGATCTACCTCAGCACCCGGGAGGTTGGGAGGAGACACCCACAAGTGAGAGGGACTTGGAGATGGGTTTGGGGAGGTGGCGAAGAGACCAGCACACACTCACAAACGAGGAACTTAGTAATTAGGACAACAACCTCAGCAGGCCCGGCGAGGCTTGGCAGAGAGGCTGGCATCACTTGAGTCTCAATGAATAGTTACTGACTTTTGAAAGAAATGGTGAAAAGTAGCGGTGATTTTACACAGAGCAAGAAAACACACTTGCGTGGGTTCACAGTCATGTAAGGTCACACAGGTGCCAGGTAAAGGGCCAACTTGAGAGACTGGTACCATATAAGGAACTCGTTATTTCACAATGTCCTTTCTCTTTAATAAACTACAAATTGGCAAAATAGCCAGCATCATAAAGTGAATTCATTTCTATGCTCTAGAAGCTTTGTGTGTGTTTTCTGATTTAGTCAGCGGAATGATAATGCAAAGTAATGCTACACAGATTCATAGAGCAGCAAACAGGTTCAGAGAGGCCGAGTAACTTGCTGAGGTCACTTTGTCAGTAGACACAGCCAGGACCTGGAAGGACCTTGTTTTTTCTATTAATCCAGTTGCCTATAGCCTTTTATCACAAAGCAGCAGTGGAAACTCAAGGAGGTTTCCACAGATGTTCTCCTTGACAACAATTATTATAAGGAATGTTACACGTAAGAGTGCAGGTCAAACCCACTGACAACATCACACTCGGAATGCACTTAAGCGACTGGGAAGGCAGATGACAGATCACTGGTCTACTACTACTCCTGTGGCCCCTGGGTAGCACTGTATTATAGACATCTCTGGTCCACACCCAGGGAGGAATCCATCCAAGAATGGGCACTCCATTTCCCCTGTCTATCCAAATGGCAATAGACTGAATTAGCCCAAGTGCTTGGGAAAACTTAAATGTAGCAAAGAGAAATGGAATAGGATTTATAACAGTTGCTCCAAAATTCTGATGCATTAATTGGAACTTGAGTTAATAAAACACCTTTTATAATCATATTTTTAAACAACTTTTACAATCATATTTTAATAGTGAATTTTAATGTTTTTGAACTCTATAGATTCAGTAACAGTTTTCTTAACTCAATTTCAGATTTATTTTTAAAGTTAATATACTTTAATTAAGTTTAGAGTGACGATTTTTTAAACTTGTGTAATGGCTGACTTTTATTTTCATATTTGAATGTGTTTTGACATATATAGCAATATTCTTTGAGAAATTTTTGTGCATGAAATTCTAAGATATTTTTAAGTGTTAAAGTACTAAAGAAGAAAGCAGATATGTAGGAGAGAAGCCAAGACATAGGTTTTTACTGTATTATTTTTAAACTTTCTATGTTACACGCATATATAGACATCTATAAATGTATGTGGCATACACAAAAACATGACTATAAAGAGCTGCAGGCAATTTTACCTTGGAAAGTAGTGGGATATATATGATTTGAGGGAATGCAATTCTCTTATAGTAAGTCATTGTTTATAATTGTAGTAATAGCATTAAAACTGGTTAGAATATGACAAATTTTAAAAATAAACTTATCACTTTGATAACTTCTATCTTTGTTAATCATGCGTATTTTTTGTTTATAGAGACTTTTTTGGACTTTCATGCTTATTTCAGGTCATCAACATTTTTTATTTAATATTTTGTTCCTCAGAAGAAGGTTAATTTGTGGGTACTTAGTGCATTATGCCTTTATTAACAACATATTTATCTTAAGGCCTATTTTGAGCCAGGCTTTTCTAGTGCTAGGGTAGAATAGTCCTCAAAGGGATATAGTACTTGCCTTCCATAGGGTTTATATTCTGGTAGGGGAAGACACTGAACTAAAAAAACAAAACATAGTACATGAGGTCATAAGGGCTTTTAAGGAAAATAAAACAGGTAAGGCCGACAGAACAGCAGAGGAGGCCCCCATGCTTAATGGTTCGTAGGAACCCTCTCTGGTGAGTTTCTATGCAGCAGCAACAACAAATGTCTGACATACAAGAATGATCAAGATGCAGGGTCTTCTAGTACATAGATCCAGTGGTACTGATTCTAAGGGCTTTTTGTCTTAAAGGTAGATTGGAAAAAGTTTGGATATAGGTTGGTTAAGAGCAAAGATTGCTTAGTTCTGCACCTGGACTTGGCTCTATGATTGGTCCATAAGATGTTCTTATATATACCCTGTCACCTCCCCTCAACCCAGATTCCCTTTCTTTAACTCAGCCATATCCAGGAGAAACAGAAAGGAAAAGAGACAGTGAATACAGTCTTTGGAGGAAGAATATTCAATACTACGCTTTCCATAATCAGTTTCAAAGTTATCTCTGAATTGCTGTTGGATCCAATTGTAAGTAAATGCAAGGTTCTGTCACATTTTTTGACTAATATTGTCATAAACTGCCACAGTCACTGTAGCACTTTTAGAGCACTCTGTTGAACAACCTTCTTCTGGTCTAGGAAATTATCACTTTCCTTTTTTATAGTTCATAATAATAACAGTGATAACAATAAAAGCACAGCCTTGAATCCCATCTCTTAGTCCTTATGACTATGCAAAACAGGGTGTTGTTGTCTTAGGGGACTCAGGTCTACCACCAGCCCAGGACAAGTACTGTGCCCTGGGTCAGCGTGTTCCTTGTGGCTAACCTGAGTCTATGTGAATTGCATTGCTCTGTCTTCCTTGCTCTGTGGTCTTCCTGATCTCAGCCAATGTGTGCAAACTATTCAACCAGCTTGGTACAATGGAACATGCATATATGGCACAAATCCAGTGTGTTACAATAGCTTCAAATTATAACTCCTTTGGTATACGTACCAAATGCAAGTGAAAATTATTTGAAAGCTCAGCTTGTGGTGAAAATACTGAGGGAAAGCAGGGTAGTCAGAGGATTTTGAACCAAATTTTAATTTCACAGAATTACAAATCCAAGTGGTATGAAAGAGAAACTGAGATAGTGCCTCTCTCCTTCTCTTTCTCTTTGGCCTTCCCCTCACTTTCAAGGGTCTTGTGTTTGCCTTGATATTCCCTACTTGATCTTATCAAAGCAATGCTTTAATCATCCCATCCGTACTGAAATGCCTCCCATCCTTGTCTCTCAGATTACTGTGCATTTTAAGAGTTGTCTCAGGTTTGAAAAACAGCCAGGAACCCTGGACACAGACTCACTTAGAACAACTCAATTCACTCACTTATTTCCTCTGTTTGTTCCTTAACAGGAAAAAGGGGGAAAAATAGACTCCAAGTTTGTTTTTTAGTAAGACAATGCCTTTCAGTTATCAGTAAATTGCCTCCTTAAAAGCAAGAGTGCTTCTCTGGATAATGGGAGCAGAGAATGAAATACTAGGCCAGTTTAAAGCGCTGTTACCTGCTTGCTCTCCCAATATCTTTTCTCTTGGATGCTACTGTTCTTACATAGAGAACATCTTTTTTATTACTTCCTGCTATTTTCACTATCACCCAAGAGGCTTCATTAGAGAAATAAAGCAAGACTAGGTACATTTGACAACAAGAGACAAATGATGCTGGTGAGGAGTCCTCTGATGAGACAGTTTGCTATTTCTCTGCTCGGTAGAGTACCTCTGACTGGCAAGGAGACAGACCTGGCATCTGCTTCAAGAGTGACATATGGCTGGTGTTAAGCACTGTCAGTGACTGAGGAGGAGGTGCCTGTGCGAACCCAGAACAGGAAGAATGTGAACACGCAGACTGGATGGAAATCTGGCATTTCCCCCATCTATGTACTTCCACTTGTGAGGGGTGGCAGAATCAAGGAAAGCAAACTGGCTCTGCATGATTTGCGTGGGCAGGCTGTGTGCTTCGCTCCCTGTCTCTCCCGAAGCTCCATTCCCAAGAGTAAAAATTCCTTCACCCCTGCGCCTCTTAGCTTTCTCTTGGATTGGCTGGTGATGGTGTCTACATTGCCCCTTTATCTTCCATAAGCACAATCAGGAGACTAAAAATTACAGCCTTTGACAGTAACCAGGCATTGTCTTTCAAAATACTGCTCAAGTCTATTCCTTTGTCTCTTTCACAAATCATGATGCATGTTAACTTACCGTTTCCTCACAGCATAGAGAACGTATGAGGTTCTTAACCAAGACTCTCCGGGGCATTCGCGCATTAGATCAAATGATTTTATTTTAAAGCTACTTACTGTCATCATGCCATCCAAAAGGCCAGTCTCCGGCCTGGGTGGGGCCTGCAGTCTCTCCATGGACCACTTCTCAATGATGGATGACACATGCGGGTTGTCAATGTTAAGCAGCCGGAACCCAGTCATGTTCACTCCACTGTACCTGTAGAGTTCCAGGTCTAGAGCGAATAAGTCCTGCAAGGTATTACAAAGGATAAAAATAGGTATGGCTTAGCATTTCAGTGTTTTGCATGCAGAAGAAAATATATTATGCTTATAAAAATATTTCTAGTTGTTTTTCATTCCCATTGCTACCTGAGAAACTAAGGCAGTAAATGATTTTCATTTTTTTGTAAAACTATTAGTTTGGGTAAATCAAGAAGACGAAGTTAGCTGCCAATAATTAGTAAACCTGTGGGTATAAGAGATGACCTTCTGTGAGGTAATGATTCTCCTCCTAGGATACAGTCTTTGGGGAAATGGAAGGAATCTTTATATGCATTTGATTCAATGCTTTTACTTTACAAATGACAAAAGTAAAGCCCTTTGTAGTGAATTGTCAAGGCCAATCATAAACCAGAGGTCATTTGCAGTGTCTTCCCTCTCTGGATCATCTCAATGCTTGTGGGCTTTACTATGGAGGTGAAATTTGTAATTGCACTTGTACATGTACTGACAGGAGGGTCACTCCTGACAGGAAACAATATTGTCCCTTTTGCTTTTTGAAAATAACTCATTTTCCTTACAATGAAGACATAAGAAATGTTCACTAGGTATGTGTTCAGAATTCTGGGGATATACTAAGTCCCATGATCATGTGGGTCTGAAAACATCTTAGCAATTGAACTCATTCTCTTTCAGATGATATTTCAGGGAAGAAAATTTAACCCATCCCAGAATTTCCTATGACAGACATGCCTGGATGAAAACACAAAGTCTTTAAATGAATTCGCAATACTGACATTGCTTCCCTGAACCTAGATAACTTTTGAACTACGTAGTAAAACCATAGAAAGCAGCTGTGTTTTTTTAGTTCAATATCAGAAAAGCTGTTCTTTTATAGCCTCATAAAGAGTTACATGTACTTTTCCTTTGTACTAAGTAACTAGTTATTTAAAACACTTGGTTTTTACTTAGGCACAAGAATGGCAACAGTATAAAAGTGATATACGAAAGAATGTGGGTATAACTGTAGCAAAACACTGAAAGCAAATTTAAAGAATAAAACCCAAGGAAAAATAATTCCATCACCACTAATCTAATAACTTTTAAGCAACTTTTGCTCTCAGTAAGCAGAGTAAAATTTACTCAAACTACACAGATATTTCACAGAACTTCCAGCATACATATATAATCCCATAATATATAAATTTACCATCCTAAAATGAATACATTAATCATGTGAAAAATGCAATTGTCTTCAAATTTGAAATTTTAATTGAAAGCAGGATATGGGTCTGATTAGTGACATGCCAGGGTGAGAAAGGCAAGAAGGAAGGGTGGATAAGAACAGAAAATGTGCAACGTGTTAATTCCCCAGAGCACCCTTTGACAGTATTTCTAGGTTCTGCTCTTCACGGCTTTTCTCAAACTGTTTTAAAATCATCTCTTCTAAGTAGGCACAGGTGGGGTTGGGATTGGTAGAAAGTTGGGGGACCAATGGCCATATCACCTAAGTAGTGTCCTGGTGTTCATGGTGTGAAGGAAGAGCCACATTTGGAAGCAGAGTGAGACGCTTAAAGGCCCCCAAGTTCTCTCTCGACTATTCTTTTTTTTCTCCCTGTGTCAAAGAATTATTAAAATTTTTATTGTTTTTCTATTAGTACCTTTCCAAGGCATGGTGACTACATTTATTGTGGGGGGTTGGTGCATGTACAGAGCACATCTTAAGTCTCTATTAGTCCCCTTCTCCTCGTTTTTCTCTCTGTTTCAAGCTTAAATATCACATGGCTTCTGTTATATGCAAAACCCAAAATATAAATAAAAAGCAATATAAAAGATGGACAGTGGGAAATAAGGAGATCTTTGTTTTTTGTTTTGCTTTGTTTTTTTAAATTTTATTTTAAAGAAAGAGAAAAAACACAGACAAGAAAAACAAGAAACAAAAGAGATAAACAAACAACAACAACAACAACAAAAAACCAAAACAATAACGATATAGGCTTTCAAAACAAGAAGATAGAAATTTAACAATGGTTGTTATTTTGCATAATTATCTTTAGGAGTTGCTTATTTTACCAGCAACTCTATTGCTGTTCTGTTCTGTTCCAAGAATTAATAGAATTAGTAATATAATCATTTTAGCTATCTTATGTCTATATACAGAAATTTATATCTTTTTTCTTTTCTCTTTCTTCTTTTCTGAAATGGGCATATCCTTTTCAAATGGGAAGAGGAGCAAGATCTGGAGGGGGAAGGAAGGAAAGGAAAATGATTTTTTTTTATTTTTACAAAAAAATAGCAAATAAAAGAAAAAATGAAAATAGATCCTTCAGCTGCTGTGAAACAGGGAATGAAGTACAGCAGGAAGACAGGCAGAGGATCTTGTAAACTTTAATTTGGGAAATTCCACCTTCCACTCCAATTTCCTATGATCATGACATCTGCCCCTTAACTCGGGATGCCCTTCACCAGCCATTCATGCTCTCGGGGACGCTGGAATCAGAAATGGAACTTACTACTTTTGTGAGTAGTAAGAGTGTGATAGCTCTTTAGTCCTTGTTACAAATTCTTTGATTCCCCACTCACTAGCTTAGCTTGTCAATTTTATTTACTAAAACAGTGCATTTATTGAATTCTCCAAGAATTTGGGCAGATTTTGAAATGCTCTTATAGATTAGAGAAGGAGGCCGACTCTGAGTTTTCTTCTCATGTAAAGATGGAATGTGTGAGTGTCGGGTGGAACGAGCAGTGTATTATGTGGTTGATTTGTGACAGCTACCACATCATTCTGGCTTATTAATGCCCCATGTGATTCTCTCTTGATTTGATAATCTCTCAGAATTTAAGGCATCAAAGTTTCTTTTGTATTTTGTGAGTTTAGAACTGTATTTTTTCTTAGTGGTGCAAAATATTTGATGTGAAGAGTGTCTCCCAAAATCCTGTTCTTAACAGATTCCAAGCACCTGGCAGCTAATTCCTGGGTGAACCCAGCTGCCCCTGGCCACAGGAAGGAAAGCCATATCAGATCAAAGAAAGCCCAGGCACACTTCAGTGCACTTTCTAAAGTACATGGTGCTTGTGTATAAATAGTTTGTGCTGTGACAATTTCTGTGTAATGAATCTCATTGCACAATATGTAATGAATCTCTGTGTAATGAATCTCATTACACAATATGTAATGAATCTCTGTGTAATGAATCTCATTACACAATATGTATACATATTGTTGTTAGTAGGGAGAGAGAGAGAGAGAGAGAGAGAGAGAGAGAGAGAGAGAGACTTGCTGTTCGTCATTGCTGTATTTAAAAGATTTTTTTGAAAGTTATGCAAATCTCTATGATAATATCCTGCCTTTGACACTGGAGGGGTTGACTTTGAAATCTTGTCTGGAGACGTTTCCTATCTTGTGGAATACATTTCTATTCAGATGTGCTTACCAAGGTTGTGAAAAAGTAGTGGTAGTATTCAGTCATCATGCCCATGAACAAAATCTGAAAAAGAGAAATAAGGGGAAAGAATCAGAATTAAAATAATCAATTGTTATGTAGTAAAGGAACTGCAAAAGCTTGGGAACATAGAAACAGAAGGGGTTTTAGAAACCTGCAGACCCAACAGATCAGAGAGCTGAGGCCAATTATTGGGTGGTGTGGAGCAAGGCCACTGACCTCCATTCCACTTTGGTATCATTACGCCGTGTTTGGCTTGCATGGTGTAATCCACCTAATGATCAAATTTAAAAATAGCTTATAGTCAACACATTTTATGTTTATAGTTGTCCATAAAAGCACAGGGCTCTTTCTCTTTGCTTAGGTTTCTATGAACAATTCTGTTTAGAAATACGCTTTATTATTTCTTAGTCTTGCAACTTAGCATGATGTCTCCCTCAGAGTGGAACTCACTAAATGCTGAATCAGCATGGCTACTGCGTAGGTATACTAAATGAGCATTGATTAGCTAGCATATCTCTGAGACCTGAAATTTTTCTCTACTCCTTTCCAATCTTATCCCACAAAAAAAGTATAGGAAGAAAGTTGAGTTTAAAAGGAAGTATATAAACCATTCTCAATTTCACAAGCTATTTTGGTTCTGAGTTACCTCAGATGTGATATTGAGAGGTCCAAAGATTTTGTGAGTGTGTATATTATCTTTATTTTGTGAGAGAGAAGAGAAGATGAAGATGACTAGAAAGAGCAGAAGTATTATATGGAGATCATTTATTAAACTGTGATCTTATTTCTGACTCTTGTAAATGGTATTAATACAGCATAAAGAAGTTGCAAATGGTTCTCTACATCTTCTAAATAAGAGTATCACCTTTCTTGTGGCAGCTCACCAAAGAGACTACCCGACTGCTGTGGTCAATTCTAGGTTTAAGTTAGAATCTCTTTTGGGAGTTTTCATATCAGGTGTTCTTAGGCTTAATTACAAAGACATTCTGTATTGCAGTGTCTCAATGGGGGGGCCTGTAATAGTTGAGAATCTCTGTTGTATGCACTACAGGACAGAGACTTGTGAAACTTAGACTGAAGAAATGGATTGAATACCTGGGGGAATGACAACAGAACATTAGGAGAGGTCCTAGAAAGTACCCAAAATATGCAAACTAGAATGACTTCACATGAAAACAAGGAATGAAGAGGGTACTCAGGAACAGCACATAAGGAAGCATGAATACTAATCAAAACTTAACATCATCTCTGCTCGCATGGAAATCAGAGGAATATTTAGTGACATTGTCCTGTCTTGAAAGGAAGAAAAATGATACAAAACTCTCAGCACAAATCATGAGCCAATAGCATGCAAGTTACTCCTATGATTACAAGACCAGGAGCGCAAAAAGATTTTTAAAAGGTAGACTTGCTTTAGGATCATCAACAACATTTAAAGTCATACTTGGTAAGGGCTTGTGAGCTGGTTGTAGATCACTCAGCCATACAAGCTGGTCAGCCAGGATCAGCCAGGAATCTAATTTTTCATTTTGGTCATTAGTGAGTGTGATTGCAGTCCAGGCAACTACTCTTTTGAAAGGACCCACTTAAGTTTTACATTAAATTATAGAGACAGACACTAAGGTTTAAAATAGTGTTTCTGCAATTAAAAGTAAAATACAAAAGTGCCTGAGATTACAGCTTTCACATGGACGATTTTCTTTTAAAACTTCCTTAAGGAAACTTTGGATTCCTTGTTGAGAGCATAAGCACTTTTGAAAAGCAGTCGTTTAACTCATTACTTTTATTATTATGTTCATAATTCCCAGAGGCAAATGTTCATTTGATATTCCTCTTATTCAATGTTTGAAATGAGATAGGAAAATTCAGTGAATAAGCAGCCGGAGGAACTGCTTTTATTACAGAAGGAGCCCTCTCCATAATGTTTTTATTTGCTACACCAGAAAAATTTTTGTTCTTTCACCTAGTAGTTGCTTAGGTCAGTACATCCTATTTCCCCCCTGATTTTCCTAAAAAAGAAGTCAAGAAACAAATGCAGTCATTGATCATTTTCCTGTCAACTTTGTGGACACCCTAGGGCCAGGAGAATGAAAGATTTCTAGAGAAGCACTACAAAACCAACAGCACAAAAGGTGGTGCTTTTGAAATTGTCCTTACAGTGCTCTGTAAGCTGGGTGGGACCCACAGTCTTGTCTTCTGACAGTAGCATATTCTGTAAATGAATGTTCTGCATTTGCATCGTGATTCTCTCTGAGTGTTGATATTTCAACTAAAAGTCATTAAGGGATTAAGAAAATGTCACACCAGAATAAATGTCAGTTCTAAAAATAAAAAAAACTACAATCATGATATGGAGGGTTTTCTAAAAGCTCTTTGCAAAGCTGACTCTTTCTAAGACTATGCTCTTTGAATTTCACTGCTGTGTTTGTGCATGGAACTGACAGCAGTGGTGACATGGGCAGTATGTACACCTGGCCAGCCCTGGCTGGAGCTGCTTCTGGTACTATCTAAATCACTGTTGATGGCACAAAACATACCATACCACAAGCACTATTGTGTAATAAATACGGCTATCAATACTCTTCTTATAGATAACATATTTCCTTTAATTGCTTTCACGAATATATTCTTCTAACTATGCTAGTTTCCTAAAAGGATTAATATTGTCAAATAATTTTTGATATCCTATCATTGATTTAGATTATTAGTAAAAAGCAGAGTTTTTTCAATAGCATTATGCATTTAAAATAGGGATGGTGCTTTGTATCTACTATTATTGATTTTGGAAGATCCCTTGCATAGATATCATTTGTAGTGATCATCAATTTTCTAATTTGGAGGGCGCAGGGTAAAATATATTTCCTGACCTTCTGTGCTTCTTTGGGTTCCTGTGTGGGTGCTAGCGGGCAAAGTGAGAAAGGTGCTGGGATTAACAGATTTGCTATCCCTGGAATATGAATGGCATGATCATTGGTGCTAAAGCAAGCTTTTCTTCTGCACGTGGACATTTTTCTGTTCTGTATGTACCAGGAGTCATGTGAGTGATCTTGTTTATATCTCTGTTTTGACTGCTACAGAGGTCAGAGTCACAATCATGGGTTCTCCATGACCAACTACTGAGGGACATCGGGTATGTCTGCTGTGTGAACTAATGTTACCCAGCTTTGGGTTTTCTAATGTAACTTCTCCCTTTGTACCGACCCCACATTCCTTTTAAAGATATTTATCACTTGGTTTCAAATTATTCTTTGTAGGCTCTTCCAAATCTTTATAGAATAAAGAAACTACAAAAAATAATCACGGTTGGAACAAGCCGAATAATTTCCTCTTCCATAAAAGGAGAGGAACTCTTTAGATCTGATGTAGTTGGGTTAGGTTAATATAAAAAACAAATATTTCCAATAAAAATTGTTTTGCCCCTAACTCCAATAATCCTCATTCATAGTAAATTTTACTGCATATTATAGGAGAATCAACTATAAGAATACAGGAAAGAATACTACCCAAATATGTAAAGTCCTATACACATGATCTTCCATTCTTCCTAGGTAAGAAAATTCTTAAATCCACAAAGGAAGGGTGGCTTGTGTCTACTTTAAAGCTTTCTCTCTGTTATGCTACTGAGTGGGAAAATACTACATGACTTTGCTCGTTTCACTGACTAGAAAATAATTATTGCCTTTTTTTTTTTAACTTGTGGAAAGAATGGATCTGCAGAAGGCAGATTTAAAACTCAATGCCAATAGGCTCTGGAAAGGACAATTCTGATGACACTGCTGGTATCAATATCCCCTGGGACAGTTATTGCTTATTAATAATGGTGACTCCACAGTACTTGTGCTGCTTTTGGAAGTCTCTGCAGTCCTCGATCATACTTTAGCATTGAGACTACTTGGTCTAGTCTTGCTGCTTTTGACCATGGTCTCTTTGTCCACCCTTTATTTTGATGGATGGTTAATCACATATATCCCGAGAAGCACCAATTTTAGTTTGTCTTGTAAATCTCACGGGGGTCTGGGTAAAGATAACCAAGACATGGTTTATAAATTCTAATACCTGTGGTTGTTACAGAACCATCTTGGTAGAAAGCTGAAAAGTCTTTGGATCAAAGTATTCCATTAATGTATCCAAGTATTTTGCAAAGCATGGGCCTTATTTCAATCTGATCATTTCCTAGCAGTGCTATGGAAACGGCAACAACAATAACAAAAAAAATATTCCCCACAAACGCCCAGCACCCATTGTGCAGAGCATTCCACATGTCAGAGATAATCGATATTATACTGCTTTTCCAGCACAGAACTCAAAGTGGAACTTGGAATTTTCCCGAGCAATTTTGAAGTGCCTTTGTAATATTTTTATGTTCTCTTATTACTGCTTTTTCCATTGAAAAATAGGTGTTCTTCGAAGTTTATATTGACTAGCCCGAAGTATATTGCTCCTTTTATAGCCTTCTTGATATAAGGATAAATTCTAAACCATCAGACATGGTTTCAAGTCAATAATTTCAAGTGAATAACTTCTAGAGGTGTAACATGCAATGTGGCTAAAATAATAGTTTAACCTCCTGATAGAAATGAATTCTTTCAACATAAAAATGTTCAGGAAACCAGCTGAATGCTTTCAAGTCTCAGAGCAGTAATTTTAAGAAGAAACTTTTACTTTCGGGATACAACACTTTTTCATTTGCCAGCTGTGGTATTTGTGACTGCACTCACACTGTGTTCTCAACGGGATGTTTCTTTGGCCATACAGTTTTAAATACTGATCATCAGTAGAACAAAATAGGTAGAAGTAGGTCTGAAGGTACATCTTTATTGTCCTTAAAAATTATGCCATATTGAGTAAATTTATGTCCCCAAAGGAACAGTGCATTGTAGAGAAAATATGATCAAATCCCAGAAAACACTGGCATTGTAGAGAAAATATGATCAAATCCCAGAAAAAAAAAACTCCATTTCTTCATGATGTACAATGAACGGAAGGCTCCTGAAGGTGTCTACATCCCAACTTCAAGACCTGATAATATGTTGGATTTCTTGGCAAAGGAGACTTTTTTGATGTGATTAAATGACAGATTTTGGGGGGGGGCAATTGCTCTGAATTATGGGGATGGACCCAATGTAATCACAAAGCTTTTTATAAAAGGATCAGGTGACAGAGGAAGAGATGTGAAAATGGAAGCACAGGAGAAGAAGGAACACAACGTCCATCCCCAAATCAAAAAATAAGAGCAGCTTTTAGAAGCTGCAGAGGTTAGAAATTGGAATCTCTCCCAAGTCTCCAGAAGGAGAGCTCCCCTGTTGGTACCTTCACCTTAGATTTCTGACTTCCAGAACTGTAAAATAAACACGTTTTTATGATTTTGAGGCACTATATTTGTGATAATTTGCTATGGTAGCAATAGGAAAATGTACCCCGTCTTCACATCTTTCCAGGGCTGTGGCACAAGAGAATGTTCAGCCTTAGTATATTAACATCAACTGCGTGAATCAATAGGAGAAATTACTTTCATTGTGGCTCAGGGTCGACACATTTCTAAACACTGCATCCTTCACCTGTGTATATTAACCACATGTGTGTACAAATATACAAGTTAAAGGAAAGAAATCTAGGGATTTTCCTTTCATCTAAAGACAGCGATGTACTACTGCCTATGAACCCAGCCCATTTTGTCCTGTCCCCATGTTAAGCCACAGAAAATCAAAGGGCATTCCACAGAGAACTGGTGAGCAGAATCACTGTACTGCTGAAGGTGTCCTTCAGTCTTCTGCATAAGTTTCTTTCTCTAGAGGTGTGGTCTGAGGGTCAATGGTACTAATTGATATTCACAAATGGAGTGGAGAACACAGAGGTTCAGTTTATCTTCAGGTAATCCTCTTAGAAGAGCCAGTTTGTGTTGTTTAATGAGTAACAATTGTTTATAACAAAGGAAGAAAAAAAAAGATTTTCCATAGCAGAATGAAGTAGGCAATCTGGCAAATAAGAGAGTGTGAAATATAGGAAAGCTTACACGAATGTGATACAAAACAAGACAAAACACCACAATAACCAGGGGAGACTGGTGGACAGCTCAGAGGCAAGGAAGAACATAATAAGTGAAAAAAAGTTTTAACAGCAAAATATTGAAAAAAATCTAGAAGCTGGAGATAAAGAATATGTAATACACGATATGATCTTTCTGCAGTAACTTCCTTCCACAATGGCAGTAATAAAAATCGCAAGTTTGTCTAAAGATAATCTTTTGGAGCACAGATAGGTACAGCCTTAAGATAGTGTTAGTTTGATCTTCTAAAAACTATCAGGCTTAGAAAATAACTGTATCAGTGTTTCTCTGTATATTAGAATCGAGAAGGAACTTTTAAAATACACTGAAACCTGAGCCTCATTCTCAGGTTTAGTTAGCTTGAGTGTGTTCTCGGCAGGTATGTATTAATCCTTCTCCAGATGATACTTACGTGCATCTAGAACTGAGAACAGCTCATTTATGTAAGCCAGACACGTATTTTAATACTGCAAAAGTAATGGTCACAAGTACTACTTGCTGAATGCTACATGTTCACCATAGTAACAGATTCTTTCTGTAAAATTGGAAAGGAAGTTTTTTTTTTTTTTTTTAAATCAGTCTATGGATTTGAAGGATAAAGCAGTCATTTGTATAAGGACTCTATGCAATCCAAGGACCCGAATGAAAGTATCTGGTTGTTTGGTGAAGGTAAAATTAGAACCACAGGGGTTTGAGCTTTATCTTTAAGGGATGCACCCATCAAGCCTAGAGAGCCCAATGAGTTGACCATCTCCTTCTGAGGTGTCCTCCTGTCCAGAGTGCTGGAGGGAGCTGTGAAGCTTTCTCTCCTGGATTTGCTCCGGGTTCTGAGGTTCTCCATGCACAATTCTCCTGCTGTGGGAATCCAAACCTAAACTGGTTTCTACTACATCTCTTTAGATGTTAATTAGGTCCAGCTCGGTTTTGAGTTTTGAATACTTTTGGTGTTGGGAAGAGCTTTAATCTTCATAATGGATTCATCTTCCATTTAGAAAGGCTAGGGACTGCCAGGGACTGTCGCTCAGTGGTAGAGTGCTTGCTTAGTGTGTTCGTGGCTCTGAGTTTGATTGCAAGCACTGCAGGAGAAAAAGTAACAGGTGTTCTTTTTTGGATAAAACAATGCATTAGACTGATAGATATTTTTGTGTACTCGATGTTTTGTTGGTGGATAAGAGGTGTGAAGGGCTCTGTGTGGGATACTAAACAATGTGTTATGTATTTTTTTCTTTTCTTTTACTTTACTTTTATTTTAAAGAAAAAAAACACAGAAAAGAAAAATAAAGAAGAGACATACAAATAACAACTACAAGAAAAATAAAAAATCCAAAATAATAACAATATAGGCTTTCAAAACAAGATGATAGGAATTTAACAATGGCTGTAATATTGCAGATTGTTCTATACTAAAATTGGAATGATGCAAAGATTAGCATGGCCCCGGTGCAAGGATTCCATGCAAATTCATTCTGTGTATTCCTAAGGCAATGCCTGGGATTGGGGTAGCAGGCAGGACTTTCAAAAATGGGAGGAAATAAAGTCAGAATTTCACTAAAACAGTTTTTGAAGCTACATGAAGCCTGGATTGGGAAAAGAAAGGAAAGGGGTCTTATGGCAGAGAGGTCAATTGTGCTGGCCCAGAGAGAAGTTGATAAGAGAACTGGTTAAAAGGAGGTGAATTCTGAAGCAATTAGATGCTATTTCTACATTTCTAGTTACCAAGAGTAAGGGATCAGAGGAGAATAAACCAGTGCATTGGGGGGTGTGTGAAGAGGAAGGTGGAGGAGGTTAGGTCTGGCATGGAGATTTCATATCATGGGGCATGACCTTTATCAGATAAGAAGACTTGGTCCAGCAGAGTGCAGGAGCTTGGATCATTGTGATGATAGAGTTTAGGAGACAGTGCAGTGATGGCAGAGTTGGGATCAAGAAGCACTGATTCACTCCAACAGTTCTGCCTGAAAAGAATAGCACTAATAATGACCATGATAATCTATAGCATGTTGAATGTTTATGCATCAGTGTTGGACTTAGTGCTTTACAAGCGTTATCATTTTTTTTTCTCAAAAATAATCTAAGGAATGTACTATTACATTCTCATTTTATCAAATGGAAAATAACAAATGACCATGCCCTTTAATGAATGACTATCTCAGCCAATAAACTGAAGTTCTGAAGGGTACTACATTACAGTCCTTGTCACAAATGTTAGCTGAATAGATGGTGAGAGTACCTCTCATAGGATAGCCTTTACCACAGAGAGGATTTGGTTAACACTCACAAAGACAGTGGGGAGGAATGATCTTTTTGGAAAAAATCTTCCATTTATAAAACATTGAAAAGTAGATGTGCTTAACCCATTGAGGCTCTGTCTTCCTGCTTTGGTTTGTAAGCCTCTTTAGAAAAATCTGATAGATGCTTCACTTTCTTTTGCCAAGAAGTCAGTCAGAGGACTGTAGACCTCCATTAGTGTGCATGGTGTGCACTGTAGCTTAGGGTGTACGCCAAGTACACAGCCCCAAGTTCTTTTCATGATTTTTTTTCACAGTACTGCTGCTCCTATTATCAAGATGATTTTCCCTATTTTGTTTGATAGCCAAATTTTGATGTGCCTGGAATTAAACTTTAGACCATTTCTGAGGCATATGGGAAATAATTCAAGTTGATTCTCAATTCAAGTTGCAACACATTTTAGTCCTTTTCTAAATCTACTTTTTGAGGTTTTGGAGAATTTTCAAATCAATATCCTGTACAATAAGGATATGGACAAATTGCACACATCTTTGGTTTTCTATAGAGGTCAATGAATCCTCGTACATCTTTAAATAACATAATCATATCTATAAGCCACAATTTATAACTAAAACTAACTATCTGCTTAGGATCTGTAAATAGATTTTAATATCAGCCTGAGAGAGACATAATTAGAATGAGAATGTACTGCAAAAATAATTGTATAATATACTACAAATTATCATCCAGTTAGTGTAAATTGAGTGCCATTGTCAGGGCTTATCAAATGTAATGAACTTATCAATTAACAGGCTCAAAGACTATCAAAGGAATTGAAAAACTTTAAAAAAGACTATATTGCTTAATTAATTCCCTATTTCTTTGGCAATGTACTATGCACAAGGCAATATATAAGCTCTTTATGTCTAGACACTAGTAAGGAAAGCTCAAAGCTGAAGAGATTCCTGGTAGGATTTGAATCCAATAGTCCTATTTACAGTTGAGGTGACTTAGTTGAAGAAGAATCAGCAGAATTGCTCACAGTAGAATCCAGAGGATCTGAGCCACTCAGGCAATTAGGGGATCACAGTTGGTTGGTTTCAAATTTTAGCCCTGACATTAAGTATGTGAGCTGGAGTCTCATTTTTCTCATCCATAACATGGGCTATTTTCAGTAGATAAAAGGGATCATTCTAGTCAAATGCATAATGGGTAAGTACTGACTAAACAGTAGTTATTATGTTTAGAGAAAGGGAAGAATTTGCAACTGGATCTCCCAACCTTCAGCCTAAGATTCTACTCTCAATCCCTTACTAGTTTAGAAAGTAATTTCATGGTTTCAAAACAGTCTGCAGACATTGATTAGCTATGTTCTTATTACATTCATTTTCATGATCTCTTTTTGCTTTTAGGGGGCAGAAATTTGGAGATTTGGTGTTATTTTTTCACTCGTGTCTCTGTCATTGTTATGGGTTAAGTCAAGAGTGTTCCCCAGAAAACTCATGTGTTCAGAGGTTTTAGAAGGTGATTAGATCATGACAGCCATATTCATTGGTGGATTAACATACTGATCCCATTATTAAATCTTTTACTGGGAGGCGGGGTCTCGTTGAAAGAGGCAGTTCTCAGGATAGTGACCTGGAAGAGCATATCTTCCTGACTGACCCCTCTGACACTGTCTGCTAGACCCTTCCCCCAGGGGTTCCCCTTGGGGCTATGGATCCCATCCTCTAAGGACCACAGGTCAAAAGAAACCACTTCTCCTTTAAGTTGTGGTTCTTGAGTATTTTGTCCCACACTGAGAAAGTGGCTAAGACAGTCATCTTTTATTAATGCTCAACAAATAAATACTAAATAAAAGAAAAAAATTTTCTTGTATGTCTCTATCATATTCTCTACTTGGACATGGGATTGTTGACCTACTACACAGCATTTCTGCAGACCTTAAGTAAAGCTGGGTTGAATGTTTGAGAATAAAAAAAAAATATAACTGCATGCAGGAAATACAGATCTGAAAGACTGAAGAGTCTTTTAGTTTCCATTACTACAGGAATGAGTGGATATCTTGTGCATAGCAATATCAGAATAGGATATATTTTTTCTTTTTAAATCCTGAGATAAGTTTTAAATCTCACTGCTACTATTTACCAGCTGTTGTGAATGCCATAAAATCTTTCTGTGTCCTTACAGTCTCTTGGGTACAGAATTTTCTTTACTAATTACACGTGTGATTAACCCATTCAGCACAGTGCCTGGCATGTGATATATGTTCCATAAAAAGCAGCCATTAGGTATTTGGCTTATTTTACACAGGAACAATTAAAGTGACAGACTTAAATATTTGATCTATTGCACACAGGTTAGTGACTTCTTAGCACACAAAATGTAACAGTGTTTGACTTGGTGTTTCCTATCCTGGGAGATGAAGACTGATGAGTTCTCTGTCCTACAGAACAATGGAGTGACACTTTGAGTCACCTCTGGTTGCTCTCACTTCAGCCAGAGGGCACAGCTCATGTGAGGCAGGAATCAATCCACAAAATTATTTGATTTATCAATATTGCCATTATGTTTCCTAGTCAAAGGAAACCAGGCATTAAAAAATACATTTTCTCCTGGCTTTGTTTCTATGTTAATTGAAAGAGAATCAAAGAAAAAAAAAATAAAAATAAAAGCAAGAGCATGCAAATGTTGACAGGAGAAAATGCAGTATAATTTTACAAAATATGTTTATTCAAAACATTTTATGGGGACTAATGGCTCAGTTCTAATTTAATATTTGCTGCTTCAAATGTTGTGAGGAAAAAAGACCCTCTTCTGATGCATTTATATGTGTAAACAAGGGAACAGGGGCCCTGAGTGGGAAGCAGTGTGTTCACGCCCACCCACTGGCTGCTTTCCAGCTTAGAAAATTGGCTGAATCCCAATGCCTCTCCCCTACTGAATGGAGGACCACAGTGTCGCCTCAGTCTCCACCAGGAACCATTAGCATGCGAGCTACTGTGCTAGACTAGTGATCCACTTGGTTAGTCCTACTGTAGGATTTAGAAGTGACTATGCAGCTCTCCAAAGAACGAAATTTGTTTCCAGGTGTGCTGTCATAGTCTGAAATGGATTCTCACCTCTTAGTACTATAGAACTTCAGTTCTCTTTCGAGAAAACTGAGGTACTGAGGAACAACTCACCCAGCACAGATAAAAATACCACATATGGAGTAGGAGGGAAGGAAAGTGGCTTTGGGGATTATTTATGGAAAGCCTCCAGCGCACATCTTGGTCCCTTCATTTATTCACCTGACAGAGGTGTGTGGAACATTGGCAAAGTATCAACTAATGTACCACAGTAGTTGCTAAGGATTTAGGAGAAAAGACAGGGAAAGCTCTCTGTTCTTGGAACCTGCCATTGAATAGGTGATCTGTCTTAATTGTAGACATAATTATTATTACAAAGAAAACTAGGTAGCATTTGGAGAATTTGTATATAAAAAATGTGCTCCTCTTCTGTCTCTCAAAGAGACAAACGCAAAGATTAACTGAGGCCAACTTTGGAGTAGAGCGATGTTCCAGGCTTTGGCAACTGCAAGTCTAGGAGCTGTGCTGCGTGGCCAGGTAGTCAGGACACACCTGAAGTGAAGCAGCTGAGACTGGAGATGGCTCAGATGGCCACAGAGAAAGAGAGAGGCAGGCTCAAGTCATGCAAGTATTGTATTAAGTTTTGTATTAAGAGCCGGTCAGTACATAGTAGCTTAAATTGTTGTTTTATCTGAAATTCAATGTTCAAATACATCACAGGTTATCATGTCAGTTGAAAGGGATGGTTTTCTAACACTCAGCACTACGCTAAGCGCAAGTTGTGAGTCTGCTCTCTGCTGCATGCTTTAAGCTCATCTCTCGTCAGTCACTGCCATCGTGGAGCAGAACGCACAGGGAATGACACTGGCTGGTGGGCAGAACCATGGGACCGGGAGGACGTGGGCCTGAGGAAGACGGGAGCTTCCACACTGAAGGCAGGTGAGGGACAGCAGAGCATGGTACTCACAGTAGGGCACTGGCTGCTGGTAGCATGAAAATTAAAGCGGGGACCTTGGGACTTCTGGTTGTCAGGACAACTCTCCAACTACCAAGATGTATGAAGACAGTTTGTTCATATGACAGCCCTGCTTCTCTGCAGCCTAATCAAATCTTGACATTTGAATTTCAAACTAATTTTTGGGAAATAACTTTTCAGATTCTCATCATATAGCACTTGTTCAATGTGAATGGAAATAATTACTTTGCCGAAGTGATTAGCAGGCCCAAGAGTAAGTACAGACTTTTCTCCGATTTTTTTTGCTTTTAGATAAATGTCAAATATGTCCTTTAAAGTGCATTTGATTTCTTTTTTTTGCAAGAATCATTAAAAAGTGGGGAACAGTGTTGAAAGTGCAGGTCAGTGATGGGAAATGTGCATGAAGAGAAACCCAAGATGACCTGGCAGAGAAAATATTTTCAGGAGTGACTTTATACACAAAATATAAAAGCCATTAATGTCAACCTCATTCAAAGGAGACCAACAGCAAGTGGCTATGCCTCTTCCAGACTTTTCTAGAATCCTCCTTTAAAGTGGGTGTCTATTCTGATCAAGGACATTTCTTGATAAACTGAGACCCTGGGCTGTGAGATCAGTGTGGCTCCACAGAAAGACCTTGGAAGGGCCACTTAACCTACATGGTAGTCTTGAACCAAAACTGTCCTATGAGAGGCTCATGTGTTCAGAAGCCAGACTTTTCTAAATCACTGGATTAGTGCAGCGATGGCTTCAAAGCTGAATAGAGTATTCAGAGTTAGGGCCTGACTGAAGTAGCTCACAGAGGGTTATACTTATAGTCCCCAGCCCCTTTTCTCTGTCTTTATTTCTTCCTTTATCTATTTGCTCCCTGGATGCTACCAGGTAAGCAAGTTTCCTCCACCAAGCCATTCTACCATGCCATTTCTGTCTCAAAACCAGGTGACCATGGACTGAAACCTCCAAAACTGTGAGCCAAGGTGAAGCTGTTGTTCTTTAAGTTATGTATGTCAGGTATTTTGTCTCAGGTAAAGACAACTGACTCATGCAGTTCATGAGCTCCAGTCTTTTCCACTCTGAAGTGAGCTGGTGGAAGTGGGGGCTGTTTGAGATCCGGTGCTGTGATAGTGCACTGTGCCAGCTATGGCACTGCACATGCTAAGACCCTTAGTCAGAGAGCTAAGGCTCCTTGCCTTGTTTTGCTTTGCCTTCTCTTTCCTTCCTTTCTTTATCTTTCTCTATCTTTTCTCTCCCTGAGACATTTAGGGCACAGTTGCAGACAAGTTTGTCTCTTTCTACAAGGTGTTGCCAGAATAAAAATCTTGGAGCACACAGTATCATTTTCCAAGCACAACGGCCTCTGGAAGAGCAAATAAAGCCCCCTTAAGACAACCTGGGTCCTCTGCAGTGACTTCAAGAGCAATTATGATTTCACATTTGATACAATAAGGGTTTCCTGATGCAAACTTCTGAATCGCCCTATCTCTCAGACTACCTATAGATCGTCAGTCTAAAACAAATCCTAGACAAGCAGTCTGTCTTGTCCATTTCATTATCCTCACAGATGATCTTACCACTGAAATATTTCAAAAAAGTAAACATAGAGCGAAACATTTGACAGAGGACAAAGAGAAAAATGTTGGTATAGATACAAAGGAAAAGCTGAACTAATCCCACTCTCCATACCCACACCAGGAGACTCTTGTGCGAGCGTCTCTAGAGGTTTTGTTTTTGTTTTGTTCTCTCAATTCTGTAATTCCTAGGTACTAGGAAAGAGCAACTTCTATCCAAGGAATGTTATATTCACATTTATAACAATAGAAGGGAAAGTCTAGAATCTTTCCTCATGCCCACTGAGCATGTCTCATGCTCACTCTAGGCCTCCCTTGGGGAGACAAATGTGAGTCAAATGGGTATCTAACAAAGAAGTCATATTAGCAAATTACTCTCTTGAATGTAACAGATCTCCCCAGCCCTCACTGTAACAGGCTCCTGAAAAGGGAGGCTTCTGTGCATTTTCTGGGTCACACATAAAATCTGGCTGTTTTTCTCAGTGCTAATCCACACTTGACTACACACTTTAATGAACTGTCTTAAAATTCTCAAATGAAGCCATAAGATAAAGGAATGTGCTGGCTGTACTTATTTACCTTTAAAGTCCTCTAGTTGTTAGCATCATTCTTTCCTACGAGATGAATATAATGGCTAAAGATTTGTTAATGCAGTTATAATCCAGAAGTAAACAACGAAAGGTCTTCAACCTAACTGGAGGGTCATGGGTAGAGAAAGCACTGGATATATGACACTGAGAAAGTCATTTTGCCTCTTGTGAAATGAGAAGTTTGGATGCAGTGAGCTGCTTTTAACTGTAACTTTAAATACTCTATGTCTCTGTGTTTGCTTTTCTGTTGCTGTACCAGGAAACCCAAGGTGGGGTATTTTAAGAGGAAAGACTTTACAGTTTGGGGGTCTGCAAGCCTAGGACTGAGAAGTCCTGTTTGACCACATCCACAGCAGGTGACACCACAATAGTAGCAAATGTGGGGAAAGAGATCACACTGTGAGGGAGGAAGCCAGGTAGATTCTGAGGCCAAGTTTGATCAGTCTTGTAGGAACTACATAGCCAGGTCTGATGAGAACTATGTTAGTCCTTCCCAGACGTGGCGTTTCCAATGACCTAACCACCTTCCATTTGATGCTACCTCTTACATTTTCCACTGGCTCAAAAGCACGCCACCAAGGACAAGCTTCCAATACTTGAAATTTTAACAGACACACTCAAGCTATACCTATCCTGTAACAGATGGTAAAAAGAAATTTTCGTGTGATCGTCCAGTGGATAATAGAGATATCTGATCAATTTTCTTGACTGTGTACTCTCAGTGCCATTAGAGCCTTAATTCTGAACTCAGTGACTTTGAAGAGGTGCTCTGCAAGTATGGAGAGAGGGCTGTAGCATTGGGCCAGATAATGATTCAAAGAGGGTTCTTCTCTTGACTGAGGAAACCAGAGTTCTGGGTTTGTGTGAAGGTGATGGTCTAAGTATAAAATGATTGTCCGTCTCCAGTCAACAGAATGCCAACCTAGGACTTTTAAAACTAAGAGGTCTCATGACTTGCCTTCCTTCAGATAAGAACATTGGTTTACGTGACAGTAACTAGTTAAATATAAAGAGATGTCCAGCGGACCACAAAATATTGCTTAGATATTCTTCTAAGTTAAATCCCATGCAGTTTTTTTTAAACTATTTCTATCTTAAACTTCTGACTAAACTTTCCAGACATCCACTGTTAGTTGTTTACCAGGCTCCCTGCCTACTATACACTGGATGTGAGTAGAGTATTCCAGTCTCAAATATAACAACCGGAAATCTCTTCCAAATGTAGCCAGTAATCCTGGAGGCAAAATCATGCTATGCTCTACATTTTCTAGTTCTGAATTTTATTTCTTGAAAATAAGACAAAATGCTCAAAAATTACTACTCTGATATTGTTCTGATTATTTGGAACATTACCAACCTCTTTCGTCTACACAGGATTTTTTAACTGACTGTTTCCACCCACATTATCTGTGGGGATTGAAGCATAGCAGTTCATTGTCTATAACACATTAGAAAAAAGAAGCATCTTTCCTAGGACTCTTTCCGGTACCTCTTTTTTTAAAATTGTAGCTGGAATCCTGCCTGTTTGACAAAAGAACTCTTGCCATGAAGGATGTATTTAGGACAAATTGGGCTTGTGTAAGCAATATCTGGTTCCCTCTTTTCAAAAGGCATAAAAAAAAGATATTTAAATCACCTTGAAACATTATGCTTCTCATCTGCTGGTAGACCCCTTAGGGCCCACAATACATCTACAACTAAACACTTACCTAAACTAACCTAAGCCCCACAGTTCATTGAAAGCTTTCTGTAATTTTCATTTTTCACCTTAAACTTGACTGCTACAGATTTATCATGTTGCACAAAAAAAGAAAGAAAAGAAAAAGAAGAAAGAAAGAAAGAAAGAAAGAAAGAAAGAAAGAAAGGAAGAAAGAAAGGAAGGAAGGAAGGAAGGAAGGAAGGAAGAAAGAAAGAAAGAAAGAAAGAAAGAAAGAAAGAAAGAAAGAGCATTTTTGAGGAAGGGAAAATAACACTTTCCCCACACTTCATCACTCCCCTGACTCTCTTACCTGTTTAAGGATTTCAGCTGCTGTTTCATGTGAACAATCAAATATCACATAGAACTCCTTGCCCTTTTTCATCTCCTTGAGTAAAGGCTTAGCATCTTTATTCCCAGAGGGCAGCTGGCGGATTTTGATTTTAATGTTGTATCTGGAGGGAGCTTTGATGAGTTCTTGCAGACGAATTAGACCTAGAAAATGACATCCAATCATGCAACAGAGACTGATCTGTATTGTTTATCGCCATTTACAGTCAGACACATCATTCCCAAAGTGTTTCAAGCAGCCACCTACCTAAAGGTTACGCTATTGACTTCCCATTTGTCATTCCTCTTTCTGCAATAGAGTATACTGATATTTTATCTTTGGAGGTGTATGTGGCTCGGAAGCACAATTTTCCCAAGTGCATTTTGAATTTACTTAAAAGGAAATTGTCCTCTCCAGCTTTCAAGCAAAAGTTTGGTAAACAAAAATTTGCTAGAAGTTTCTAAAGGTGCTGTCTTAAAAAACCAAAAGAATACAAGAGTTTCTTGGGATTGGTAGCTTTTGTAAGCTCGTCATTAAGTATTTATACGTAGTATTCTGTTTAGTAACTAACTGGCTGGGTTGCTTTATTATAACCTTTCAGTGTTGAACATTGAAACTATTTGTAAATAACACATTGTATTTCTTGCTAATATGCTTAAAAGTTGAATTGGAAAATCCTTACTGGACTAAAAATGCTTTGAATTTTTATAGATTATGATCTTAAAAACAGAAAAACTTCTTTAAAAGCTGACCATTGATGCTTGCAAAGTGGGCGCAGCTGACTAGCTTAGCAGGGAATGTGTGCTTTCCCGTAGAGATGGGTCTACTGAGGTGCACCATTCTCTGATAGCAATGCATTCGGAGGGAAAGGCAAACAGCCACACAAACCTCCATCTGATTTACCCTCATGTTAACTGCTATTTGCTGCACTGTACGATGGTATGTTTCACTCAACGGCTCCCATCACATTGGAAAACTGACTTTTCCAAGTATATAGTGTGTTGGCTTTAGGATTTTTCACCTTCAAGAAATCAATGAGGAATTGTAAGCACTGGGAGTGTTGGGGCGGACATTATGATCCAGTGGTGCAAGATGCCACATGGAGTCCAGCTATTTTCAGACTTGATGACTTTTTTCCTTTCTCTTATTTTATTTAACTATTTCTCTCCAAAATTTATGTTTCTTGCAGTTTCACTTAAAAGCATTTTTCTAATGCTATGAATAGGTTTGAGTGTTGAGAATTGTACAACAAATTTATGATACTGCTTTTCAGAGTCAAGTGGGGCAAGGGAGGTGGGGAATATCATGTTTTGGCATCCATCTTCCTTTTTATTTTTGTAGATAAATTGAAATATTTAGAATCACAGCTTTGCTGAACTCTTGCTCCTTTTCAAATTACTCATGTGACTGAAGAGTATCAGGTACCAAAAATAAGACACTTGTGTTCTTACTTCCAGATTCCCTTATCCTGAACCCCTGGTGGGTACTAAAACCAAACCAAACCAAACCAAACCAAACAAGAAGCACACAGATTTGTACATTTGTTACTTGTTATATTGGTTGATCCTTTTAATAATTTTTATGAAGCAAGTGTTATTATCTCTATTATTTCAAGTGCATAAACAAAAGCCTGGAACAATTAAGTAACTTACTCAGGGTTACAAAGACGGTTGGGAGTGGCCATAGATTAAAACTGTAATTTATGACCATAATGCTCAATCTTTCCACTTACTGTTCTGTCTTATGAAAAGAAACTGCCACTTCCAGAGGAGTAGATACAGTTTAGGATTGTTTGATGAGATGGAGAAAATACAGAATCAGGGATGAATTTTCCTTACTTTTTTCCCTAGGCGTCCTACTTGGCAATCACATACTTTTTTTTTTTTTTTAAACTTGAGCATGACCACAGATGAGAGCTCATTGTGGCCTTTAAATAAAATGGGAAAACATTTTAAAAGTGCATTTCATATGCTGCAATGAACTGCTCTTTTGTTCTTTGCTGAGTGGAATGTCAGTTGGAAGAAGGTCTTCCCATCCTGATGACTTCCATATATTCCACTGGCATTTAAAGTTTACGTGTATTTTCTCATTTCATTCATTCATTTTTAGGAAAAAATATTTCCAGCATGTTCATTAGATCCCAAGCTCCGTGCTAAGCCTTGTGAATTAAACACATCCCTCCTTCTGTGTCCTTGTAGCCCAGGGGAGGTTTTCATACTGTAACTCTCATGAGCTGGATGGGGCATCAATTCCCACTTTATATACTAGATTATGAGGTGAGGTTCCTGTAGGGAGGTATAGCTTGCTCAAGGTCATATAGTTAGAGATGGCAGATTCACTGCTTTAAGTCTATCTCCTGTTACTAAAGTAGAGCTCTTTCCACTAAATCAATGTCACTGCCTAGTTTTTGGATTTCAGGATAAATAATTGAATGACTGACTCATTCTACAAATAAGTTACTGTTTAAGTAGAGAAAGAAGCATTGGACCAGCACAAAATATGGAACCTTTATTAAACCTGTGAGGCCATTCACATGCATGCTTTCCCCCTTCCCAATAAAAGTAATCATGCGTTCTCACAGTTGTTTCATGAAGGAAAGTAGTTTTTAATATGAAGAGAAGAAAAACAAGAGCAATGCAGTACAAAAGTCCAGTTTCTGACTGGAATAAATTTATCTTCAGGAAAAAAACGTGCTATCACCCCCCCCCCCCACTCTTCTTATTTGCCAAAATGCAGGTACATCGGCTTAGGAAAGGGAAGAATCAACAGATTTAAAGATTACAGACCCAAGTTTATCAGAAGAACAAAGAGCAAGGAACAGTGATTTTGCACTTGTTTTCCTGAAGCAATTGTTTGCTTAAGAAAAGTCATTCTGGCTTCATTAACAAATGATGTACAATTTACAATTCAAAAAGCTGTTTTCCTTCACAGGAGACCAAAGTTAGAGAAAGCTTTCCCTTTTGCATTTTTATTTTCCAGCAATCCATCCATCATTTACATTTCATTGTACTGAATAGTTAAAAAAATTATTTGTTAAACAAATAATGACTTCAGGGAAAGGAAATTAAAAGCAGGTGCAGCACCTACTTTTGCTGCTTTTTCTCCTGTGTTCTCTGCCAGCCCTGAGGAAGTGACCTGCTCCGGCCCTGCTGGGACTCCGATTGCAGAGAATGTTAACAGTGCATGTGAAGCCGGAAAGCTCCTGTTTTTCCAGCCCACTGGAGAAGAGGGGCTTCAAAAACGAAATGCAGATAAAGAGAAACCCAGACAAATTCAAGTGGGTAAGGTTATATCATAAAACTGATCTAATCTGGACTTTTCAAAAAAGTCAGAATTGTGAATCACAAAGGAAGGCTGCACTGTTCAGCATCAAAAAGACTAGGATGATTTGACCACTAAATGTAATGAGCGATCCAGCACAGTGGTGAAAATGGAATGACGTGCAGTATATAATTCCATATATATTTAGATAGCACTACTGTTGTATCATTTTTAAATTTCCCACATTTGATAATGGTATTGCAGTAGTAACAGGGGAGGTCTTAGGAAACACACACTAATGTATCTGTGGGTTAAAACAGTCATAATGTCTATGACTTACTTTCAAATGTCTGAGCAATTCTACTACTTACTATTATTGCTATTGATCTTACACTCATTTTTACCACACGAAGAATGATTGGGCATTAAAGCAAACGTGGTCAAGTAATAACAATTGTGGAAGCTAGGCAAGAGTTTGCTGTACACTTAAATTTTCTCTGAGTTTAAATGTTTCTAAATAGAGAGAGGAACCTTGTAGATATAAAATAATCTCATAATAGACTCCTTCCCACCCCTACCCTGAGGAATGCAGTTAGAAAAGCACCTTTGATTTGAAAATGCTTCGGAGAACAGCCTGTTTATTTTACATAAGTTCTAACAAGGCTCTGTGTAAAAAGGTAACTTTTGAAAATATCTGAATGCTTGCTTTGACTGCATATCTTCTTTGTGTGCTCAGATGTGACACAGAAAAATGCTATGATTTGCATGCATATCGAATGACCTAGGCAATGGGGGCGGGGGAACATATGGAAGACAAACGGATCCTGCTGTTTCCAGAGGAGGTTTAGAATTTCTTCTGGCTTCTCCTTCAGCTATAATAAACCTTGCTATTTACACAGCCTCTTTTTGTGAAGTATGCTATATGCCTCATTAATAGATTATTAAACCTGGAATATATCTCTGAAATGGGTAGGTGTCAGTGTTACTTTACAGACAGGAAAGCAAGGCACAGGGAAGTTAATTGTTTGGATTGGCCCAGAAAATGAGTCACAGATGCCAGGAACCAGAAGTGAAGAGGTCAAGCCCCTATTTGATGGAGAAATACCCTCCACACAGCTGCTGCTGAACATCTCTCCCTGTTTGAAGTTCTCTACTTTACATTGCAGCTCAAACCATTTCTGAACAGTTTTAGTTATATTTAATGAGTCTGAGTTCAAAAGAAAAGTACCTAATTGTTCTTGAATCTTAGTCCAATTCTCTGTTCATTAAATCATATGGGTGGGTTTGATGCTGTAAAAAGCAAATGTAATAAACCACTGGGACCCAAAGAGCAGATCACACATTTTAAATGTTAATTTCCTCTTCACTTGAACTTAGAAACATTCAAAATGGCATTTCACAAACTTGTTGATATATTAATGTCCCCAAATCCAATAGGATTCTTAAGGAGATCTATGCATAAAATGTGAATCCTCTAAAGGATAGAAAAATCAGAAGTGAAAACTGAAAAATGGAAATGGAAATAGGGAATGAATTACCTGGGGTGCAAAAAGCAGCATTATTAAGTGGAGATCTTCATACATATGATTTTTCAAAAGTACAAAAAAAAAAAAAAGGTTAGCTGGAAACTTCCCTAAAGAGAAAATGTGTCTTTTGATTGCAAAGGGCCTCATAGAAGAGTGTAGCCAAATGCTTGAGATTATTGTGTTGCAATTAGCTCCACCAATGTATTTTGGTACTGAATTCTAGATAATAACAGTGATAACTAAAACTAATATACCCGTGCACAGTACCTAAAGATATGTCTCTTGAGCAGAATTCTCAAAATTTGACTAGGGCTCTGGTCAGAGGACTGGGTGGGGATTGCAAAAGCTAGAAAAGAGTGAAGTGAGAGAAAAAGGGATGATCACTGACTGCCTTGTTAGTATTCAGTGGCGAGAATTTCCCATCTCTCGGTTATATCGGGGACATAGTACAAAGGCACAGAGCAGAGGGGTTTTGACCAGCACCAAGTGATTATAACAACCCCTCCAGGTGAACTGTGATTGCTGAAAGTAAAAGATTCACTGATTCTTTTATTCAGCACTGATTATGTACAGAGTATCTTTCATTCTGGCTGCATCACCCATGATAAAATGTTTCTTTCTGTTGATTTCAAATTTTAGGCTTCTGTCAAAAGTCTTGGTCCAGTATTTTCTACTTTTTTTTTTTTTTTGCTTTGGAGAAACAGAAGGAAATATATTAGATATAATATTCTCACTTACTATTTAAATAAAGCCATAAAAGTAGCTATTTCATTTATTCACAGGATGGTTGAGCACATTTAATGAGTCAATTATCTAAAAGAACTGTGCATGACACATTGTCAGCACTCAAGAATTTAGTGATTGTTGTTTCTGTGGTTGTCATTCCTCTCATGGTTGCTCACAGGATTTATTTTGTTCAACAACTGACATTTTTATGTATGTTGATGTCATTTCAAATTAATCTTCCTTGTAAAGCTCTGAGACTATGTTTGCTATAGTGACTAATAATTATATATTATAGACTGTATTTTAGAAATCTGATGTGGCTATCATATATTAAGGAAAAAAATTACTTAACAAAACCATAGGTTCAAGAGGAAAAACACCTTCAAGGGCTGTGTGTTTCTTTAGCATAGGACTTGAGGCATCTGTCTGGGACTAATTTAGTTGAGAGACATATACAACCCTACTCTATATTCTGAGAACTCTCAAATTTATATCACTTTTCTGAACCTCAAAGGCATACATAATCTGTATAATCTTAACTCCATATAGATATCTAAAGATATATTAAATGCAAATTTAGCATATTTATAACTGAATTACTGATATCAACCTTATTCTCCCAAGCTAGTTCCACCTAAGACCTTCACCTCAGGTGATGGCAGCACTTTCTTTTGACCCAAGCTAAAAAGATTAGAATCCTCTTTAGTAACTCTCTGCAGTCCTACACTCCTTCAGGATATTATATTTATTATTAAGGATTTAATTCTCATTTTTTAGTTCACAGATGTGAATTCAAACTAACCTGCCTGACTGCCACCACAACATTAATATTTTATAAGAAAGGAGCACAACCTCCCTGCTCTTATGCAAGGTTTAAAAATAAACTTAACATATGGCACTCAAGTCAGAGGAATGCAATGTGCAGATTGAAACACCGTGCAAAACTTGGCTATTTCAGAGGAGTGAGAGAGAATATGCTTCCTACTTTCTTGCTAAACAGGTTAATCTGAGGCAAGTTTGATCAGCCTGAGAGAACTCAAGTTTCTCGGATGTTAAATCCCTCAATTCAAAAATCTATGTCAAACAGATGCAAACGTAGTGATGGATACACAATAAGATAGGATAAAAGAATCATCAAATTAAAGATAAAATGCATGCAAGCTGGAAACATCCATGATGCTATTTACACTGTTTTCTCAAAAACCCTGCAATGCCTGACTGATCAGTCAAACACTGGAGTCATCACTCAAATGATGTCATCACTCAAATAATGGCAAAGGAAAGAGGACAGTGGGACAGTGTGAAAGCTGGCAAGCAAAACGGACTCAAATATCCTCAGGGTGTAAAGCTCGCTCTGGATTCAAGGTATTTCCAGCAACTGCTTGATGGCTTACTCTTTCATGGCTATCACCTGAGTGTCTTGTTTGTTTTCTATAAAAGTCACGTGGAAGGCTGTCATATTTCTACCTTTACCTCCAGGGTGACTGAGTAGCAGACCTTGCAGAGGGCTCTTTGAATAACGTGAATCTGATCTGCTCAAACTTTCTCCGATGTCTTTCCATTTCAGAGAGAGCAAAAGCTCATCCAGTAATGTGCAAAGACCTCCTCCCTCTCTCTCTCATCATCAAGCATGCCTTCACCTTAAACATTAGCTGCTGCCCTTGCCTGAAGCTTTCCCCCTCATACGACATGTTTTCCCTTCTCTGCTCCTTCAAGTGGGCTCAGATCTCGCCTTCCCAGTGTGACATGACCCTGACTTCTGCTACCTGCTCTCTTCTGGATGCATCTCATCCTGTGTTTGCTTTTTCTTTCTCCCATAATCCTTACCATGTTTGAAATTTATAATTCAATTCATATAGGAAAATGCATTGGTTTTTCTTTAGGCTTCAGTATAGCCTACGTTCTTTCAGGCTAGGATATTTTGTCTGCTCTGCTCACCAAGTCCTCAGAACAATGACTAGTACATTGTAAATATTCAGTAAAAATTTGTGAAATGATAGATGGTGACAGCAACATTGAGAATTTTAAACATTAAAACATTAAAAATACATGCTTTGAGAATGTGGCATCAAGACAGTACAGTGAAATAAGAGTCTGGGTCTTAAAACAAGCAACTTATTCAGAGAGTTGAAAATTATCTCAGGTCCCATCAAGGGCAACCTCTTAGCTACTGCAGAAATCTACAATAGGATTTTTTCTTTTTCATTTTCTTTTTTTTTTTTTTTGACAGAGGCTTCCATAGTCTGGACTTAGTTTCTCAGGGTCAGGGAGCTCAATTCCTTGGGGAAAAAATACATTATATCTCCAGAGATCCCTAGAGATTAAAACTTCATCCTTTTGGTGATGCCAAAGCTACTTTCCTAAATCCTCCATCCACTGTGGTCAGAGCATTTACCCAAAACTTCTTCTACCCCATGGCCTGACAGATATGTGTCAGCAGTAACCACTTTCTTCTGAGTGTTTACTGCTTTTCCTGTGCAGCCAAAATATTTTAGTCATTTCAGTTTTACTCATTTATTGTGCATATAAATAGTCTCAGCGCCCATGTCTGTGACAGAGTGAGTACTGGGAAGTCAGCCGGTACAAGCACATTATAGAACAGGAGAAATTTCTATTTGAAACTTTTTTCTTTTCCTTACAATGTTTTGCTTAAATATTTAAAAAGGACTTACAAAGATGATTCAAGATACTTTATTTATATGTACAAATCTTTCAGCGTGTGGAGGATTTTTTTTAGTGATGAAACTTAGGTTATTTTGGGTTCAGGGTCTTTGCACTTACTGATCTTCTGCCGATCTATAGTGCTCGTCCCACATTATGCTTGGTTCCCACATGGCTTGTTCATTAGCTTCTTTCATATTTTGCTCATATATTATTTTCTACTAGGCTTTCCCTGGTTTTCTTTCTTGAAATTACAAAGCCCTCCTGACTCTTCAGTCTCCTAAGTTTCCCAAATGTCACTTGCTGCTTTTTTTATTTTCTTAGTAACATTCACTACCATCTATCATGGTAAATATTTACTTAGGTACTTCATTTATTAGATAAATAGACATTGGCATTCACGACATCAGAATCATTTTCATGCATAGCTCAGACTAGTGCCTGGTAGTAAATGTCTATTAAACAACAGAATCTCTCTCTCTCTCTCTCTCTCTCTCTCTCTCTCTCTCTCTCTTTCTCTCTCTCTCTCTCTCTCACATTTGGAGGAGTGCACATCAAATATGACTTCTGATGGTTTTCCTGGATGCTTTATGTCCTCATGAAATTCTTTGTTGTGAACATTACTCTAAGAAATCAGTTTTATAAAGATAAATACAGAAAAATAAAACTTTTGGGAAAACACATTGGGGAAGGAAAGAATTTAGGTATTAGGAAAGGGCAGGCATAGTAAAGGCTATGCATGTTTGATTGTTTTCTTCATTAGCTCAAAAAATACCAACTTATAGTTATTTTGAGTCAGTGAGGCAGGACTGGGGAAACTGTAATGTGTTATTTTAGTCACTCAAAAAATAAAACCTAGGCAGCAGAGGCGGTGTGCGTGCGTGCATGCACGTGTGTGTGTTTTGCTAATGAAATTTGGATCAGCATTTGCTTCTTTGGAACTGGTTGTCCATACTGGCTGGGTAAGTGTGTGCCTAAGTAAGTGTAACGTAATACTTTGAAATCCTGCCCTCTCCAGCATGCAGTGTTCATACTTTGATTGCCTTTCAAAGACCTCAAGCTTAAAATGTGCTGTGAGAGGTTTAAAGTTAGAAGCAACATTCTAAGTCATTATTACTCATTGTTAGTCATTGGTACTTGAAACGAAGTATCACAAACTATGGCACCTAACAGGACTTGAGTACTTTGCAGTGAAGAAGATTGAAATGGCTTAGAAGGAAAGTCCTTCTGATCTTCTTTTGTCCTACTGTTTACAATCTCTCTTACTCTCTCAAAGCAATCACAGAAACTATAAACCTTTTCCCCTAGAAGAAACCATGAATCTTAGAATAATCAACTGCTTGAAGCTCTTCAATCAAGAGGGACACTGTCTCATACTCAGCAGAAAGGAACACTACACAAAGAGTGCAAGAATAACTACATAGGACTTGCTGGGTCCTCCCTTCCCATTTTAATGGTAAAATGACTCACTATTAAAACATTTCACATGGTTGTCCATTACTCATCTAACCTAATCATTTGAATAGACAATTTTCGGGACTGGGGTTGTATTTCAGATATAAAGCACTTAATTAATGCTAGGGCATTAATATCCAGCACTAGGGAAAGAGAGAGAGAGAGAGAGAGAGAGAGAGAGAGAGAGAGAAACATAAGAAGAAAGAAGGAAGGAAGGGAGGAAGGAAAGAAGGCAGGCAGGGAAAGTTTCTAAGACCTGTGTCACCTAAAACTTGTTAAATAAATTTTTATTTGCATTCTGTTACTAATTTTCCTTTTATTAAATTGTTGTAAGCGATGGCCTTATGATGGATAAGGTAGAGTATTATAATCTTCCACCCCTCCTACGCCTGTCTGAAAATTTGTTTATCAGGTTAACCAGGCTAGAAAGAATGAGATAAAAGTCTGATTACAAACGTTCAAAAGGACAGATGAGGAGAAAGGGAAAGGAGTGTGAAAATCTAGATGATAAAATGAAAGAGAAGCTGTATGAACTGAAACAACCTCCCATGTGCGAATAAAATTACAAATCTTAGTCTTTAGCAAAGTTGCTTTTTCTTTTTCCTTTCTGTTTTTTTCTTTGCATCTCAATAGTTTGTTTGTTTGTTTTTAGTAATAAATGTCTGTAGTGAATAATGTTTACATTCCTTTAGGAGAATTGATGTGCACACAGCACATATCAGTTCCTTTTTTATCTCCTTTCCCTCTCTTCTCTTCTCCCTGCATCTGTGATGCCCCACCCCTCTGAGAAAGATCTATCTCCCTACTTTGTTATTTATTCTTTATTTTGCTGTTTATTTGTTCTTTGAGTTTCTCATAGAAGAGAAATCATGTGATATTGAAACTTGTGTGTCTGATTTGTTGGGCTGAGCTAGAATCCTAGGACCAAGTCTGTCTAGCTCAGTTACCTATTTTTGTGAATAAAGTTTTATTGAGACACTCTTTGTTCAGGAAGTTATATGCTGTCTGCTGTGATTTTCTGGCTGCCTCAGAAGACTGATGCAATTTTGACCAAGACTACAGTATAGCCAGAGACATAGCCTAAGCTATATACTATTTTGTTCTGCAGTGTATTAACTAGTAATATCTTACTTTTTTTCTTGAAGTTCTGTATCATTGCTATCCTTTTTGGGTTTGTTTTTAAAATAAAAATATTTTAAAAAGAAACATGAATATTATGTGCTACACACTTGTACTAATAAATATGGGGCAAAACACTTTAGAGACCACGGTTTCACCAAAAAACCCCAGCAAGCTGTGGCTGATTTTGCTGAGATTGGCCCTGAGGAAGCAGAAACTGCTGAGTCTCCACACAGCATTTGGTGCTCAGCTTCTCAGCTCTTTTCAATGTGCCTGAAGGGAAGGAAGCCGGGCTCCCAGCAGGGGTCTAATGGAGCAGAGGGGATGTCCAATGGGAAGCAGTTTCTCACTGTCTCTCTGGGTCATCTCAGAATGTGAAAGCCACATCAAGGACTGCTGGGAAGAATATCCAGGAAAGAGAGACAGAAGAGATGAGGCGAGACACAGCTTTATTCCTCCCAAGAGTTCTCTACATTCGTTCTACATTTTAACTTCTAGAGGACAAAACTCTGCCTGCTAGTGTTGAGTGAGTTGAATTTTGTCCTTAGAGACCTGCTCACAGCTCCCATTGACTTGATGGGAGTAATGGGCCATTTGGTCTCACAACATCTGTGCTGGCTTCAGGCTATTTAACAAACTCCTAAACAAATCCCAATAAAGTGCTCTTTAATGGGTACTTAATTTTGTCATGGGGGGTGGGTGCTGAGCACACCTAAGTCCTTTCTTTCCCTTCAGGTTTGCTAAGTTCCTGCTTTTTATGGCTTGATAATTACTGCATTCCAGAACCCTGAGTTAAGCAGTATTAAACCTACTCAAAGTCACAAGATGTCTACTTTCATTGATCTCAGTTGATCTGTTTACTCTCTGGGTTCCAATTTAATGGTTGAATCGATTATTCATTTACATTTTTAATGTTGTGGGCAAAAACATTTTAACATGAATCATCTCTAACTTAATGGTTGACATACAGAATCATTTCAGATTTTCAACTTCAACAAGTATTTATTGTACATCTGAGTTCTGGTGAACTCACCAAAGGTAAAAATGTCATTGCAGTTTCTGGTAAAGGTGATAGAAATGATAGTCATATTTTTCTATTATGCAAAGTTATCACTTTTGAGTAACCACCCCATGTTAGTGGGAGGATAGGACATTAACTTTTGTGTCATACACTTACTAATTATACTTTAGCTAAGCACAATTTAAAATATATAATGCCCACACCTTTGTTTAAACTCCTTCTTAAATTAAATCCATATGTCACAGTGATTTGTTTTCCTTTTAGGTGATTTTGCAGGAGGTGCAGAAATAGTGAGAAATTATACCATGGACAGCTCAATGTAATGTGAAATAGCATGATTTTACAGCTCATGAAATTCTCTATTTAACAAAGGTAGGCAACTTGGAAGATCTAGCTACACTTATGTTTACAGTATAATGTTCTACCTGAAGGCTCTTTGAATGTGCACATGGAGTTCATTTGGTGATATGTTTTCTTCCCTCACAGCAAGCAAGTCAAGCTCTAAAAATATGACTGCCTAGGGCTTATTCCTCTCAATAAGATTGTTTTTGAATATAATATTTATGAATTCTATATCAAATCACCTAATATTTATGAATTCTATATATCAAATCACCTATTACCTTCACTCCTTTCTAAAATGAGATGAGGCATAGGAAAATACATAAATGCATAATTTCAGCCACAATAGTCACTTCTATCTGACAGAATTTGATGCCTAACCAAAGTTTAATGCCAAATAGAGGTTCACTATTCATTTTCTGAAGAATAGTAAGTGCTAACATTTGGTGAAAAGGGTAGTGAAAAATGAAACAGCAATGAAATACTTGAAAGTGCTTTCCTTTATTAATTTTCACTGTTAAATTTATTAGTCTCATTACCAAATGTATAGATCAAGGAAATGAGTTAATTATGAGGAGAGAAAAAAAATTCATATATCCAATAGTATTAGTTTTTCTGTGTGGAATTACTAAGCTCTTTTCTATATATCAGATCTATGAGAGGTAGCAAGTTATAAGTAAAAATAAGATAAAATTTCAATTTTTAGAATATTTCAGTTTCATAGGCATGTGAACAGATGACTGAAATAGAACATGGGATATGATTCTTTAATTTCTTTAATATGATAAGTCTTTAATATGATAATTTAATTATTGAACAGTCTGCAATCTCACAGAGTTTAGGAAGAGGTAAGAGGTGAGTGTGATGGTGGTGAGTAAGACAGTCTTTTAGCATAAAAGTTGTGCAGAGTTTATCTATATTGAGAGGCCAGCCTCAGAAAACAGGATTTGGAAAGAATTTAGGGACATTTAGGAAATGATGTGAGAATAAAACCAGTTTATAGGATGATGAAGAGGATCCATTATGGTAACTACATATTTTCATAACAGAAGAATGGTGTGGGTAGATGATGATGATGATGATGACTTTGATCTTGGCCATGTGAGTCAAAGTTCCTGTGACAGTGAAATGGAGCAAGCATCAACTAATACAGACATAGAGAATGCAGATCTTCTTGATTCAGATAACAAGGAAAACAGTAAAGCAAGAACATATTTGACTAGTCAAAATGTTGCAAAGTGGTCATGCAACCCAAAGGACTGATCCAATGTTATACCTATGTCCAAAAATACAGTAAGGGTCTTGGCAGGGGTGAAATGTATTGGACAGAATGCCAACACTTGCACTCAATGTTGGAAATGTAACAAATGAAATGCTATGAGGTGCTGTGAAATAATTAAAGCCTGAAATTCAAGTACAACCATCATTATGCACCAATAGCTATATTAGAAAATATATTTATTGTGGCATCTCACTAGCTAAACTAAAATATTCATACATCTGCTGTAGTTAGCAGGGATTTCTCATGGTAATCACAAAAATATAAAAGACTTATGGAAAAATGATGGGTCAAAATATGACATAAAAATGTATGTCCTTGTAAATGTGAAGACTTATTATGCTTTCAATTTAGAAATTTATACTAGAACTCAGTCATTAGGTCCTTACTTGTATAGTAATAAACAGAATGATGTTATAGATAGATTTTTTATTTCATCCCCAGACTAATTGGAATGTGACACTCAACAATTGGTTTACCAGTTTCCAATTTATATAACATTTGCTAATGGAGCACAGATTGACAGTGCAGGAACTGTACACAGGAAAAAAGAAGAAATTCCAAAAGAAATATTGTAATTTCAAAACAGAGAAGTGTATAGAACAAGTTTAGGATTTCAGAAAGATTTATGTTGGCAAAGAAAGATTTTGAGGCAAAGAAAAACAAACTGATATTGCTAACATCAATACTGTGCCATGATAGAAATATTGATAGGGAAACCTCAAAAAACAGAAGCCTAAGATAGAAACTTTCAACAAAAGTAAAGGTGTAGTAGATATTTTTGATGAGTTATGTCATTCAAAACACAAAGTATTGGTCAATGGTTGTATTTTACTGCATCTTAAGTGTATGGTATAAGTAATTTGATACTTTGCAAGGAAAATAACAAGTGCAAAACACCATGGAGAAATTTTCTTAGAGGATTGGGACTGGAATTCATAAGACATCATTTAGAGCAGATGGAAAACAAACTGTTTCTGCCTAGGGACCTACACACACACACGCAAAAATGTGAGTCACACTGGTGAACTGACAGGTGAATAGGCAAGTGCAGGATGCTAAAGACCTAATATAACAACAGAAAAACTATGTCTTACAAGAAAGAACAAGAAAATAAAACATATGTATTATCAGTGTAAGTGATACTTGTGTATGGAGCATGCAATTTTCATGTGAAAATGGCCTTGGACGTGATAAATGAAGTAAAGATTATATTCACTGTGCATTTCTATTGGTGTTTTCACTGTAGTTCACATAGGTTTTTGTTCCTAATGCTCTCGCTTAGGTTTTTGTAAGCAAATAAACAGTTGATGTGAAAATGTTGATGTCTATTCCAAGCACTCTGTACACATTTAATATTTTATTAATATCTTATTTCCTTGCTAAGTGTGTGTCATACATCATAGTAGGAAGCTCCTGACAGAACAGGAAGAGAGGTTACAAAAGTGGCCTGCCACATGGGAGAGGAAAGCTAAGCACATGTGCTGTCAACGCAAGCAAGTGGCATTCATGGAGCATGCAGTTGTCATTTATGAAGACTGCGTTGGGTATGATAGTTGAAGCAAAGACTCCACGGTAGACTTTTGTTTGTTCTTACATTGTAACACGTTTTTATTCCTGATGTTCTGTCTTAGTTTTTGTAAGCAGGTACACAGCTGAAATGAAAATGTTGATGTTTATTCTATATGTGCAACACATGTTAAGAATCTGATGCTTTATCTTACCGATATTTCATGTTCCTGTTAATTACACATTGCATAATATAAGAACCTTCTTGCAAAACAGCAAGGCCAGCAAGATGTCAAGTATGTCCTACAAAAAGATCAGGAAAGCAAAACACATGTGCTGTCGGTGTAAGTGACATGTGTGTATGGAATGCACTATTGTTGTGTGTGCAGACCATCGTGGGTGTATAATTGAAGGAAAGACTTTTTGTAGAGTACTATTTGTATTTTCATTGTAGCTTATACAAGAATTTATTTGCTATACTTTTTAGACTTTGTACACCAAAAACCAACTGATACTGAAAATTTTGATGCTTTTTATAAACACTCAATACATTTTGTTTAAAAATGAAATATTTTTTTTGTGATTTTTTCCTGTCATTCACTGTTTAATATAATAAAACTCATATGATTAAAAATAATTCATAAATCGAAATATTCTAAAGAATAAATGTGGGTTTGCCACACCCATATTTATGAGACTTTATGCCAGAAAATGTGTTATGCCTGATTAAGGAAAATTAAAATCACTTGATGATGAGAACCTCTGAATGAGAAGGGCTTAAACATTATTATGTGGACAGTGGAAGATCACTGGCTGACTATAAATCAGACTTTTATAGATCATGAAATGGAAGCAGAAAAGAAGGGTTGAACTCCCAGTTAAAAAAAAAATTAGAGTGGAAAAATAAAGGAGCTAATGAAGATTAGGTGCTAAATAAACAGCTGTATTTCCATCCTGTATCCTAAAATAAGCAGGTGGAACAGCACGAACTTTCTTACCAGGCTCATGACTTGGGCTCTATATTCCCTTTGAACTGGTCCACTTTAATGGTATAACCCTAACTGAATTCTTGCTTCTTTATCTACTTTGGGAACATTTCCAGGCATTTATATACCTATTTATCAAGAAAGAATCCTATTCTCTGGTCACTTCAATTGTGATCACGATCTTAACAGAGGTGTATAAATGAATTGCATCTTCAATATTGTAGATTGACTATATTATGTGTTAATAAGGTGATATAACTTTTTTTATTAAAAATCCTGTAAAAGCCATGTATAGTGGCTCATGCCTGTAATCCCAGCACTCAGAAGGATGAGGGAGAAGGATCGTTGCAAGTTCAAGACCACCCTCGACTACAAAGTGAGCTGCAGGTCAGCTTGAACTGTATAGCAAGACCCTGTCTCAAAAGGACCAAAAACAAACAAACAAACAAACAAACACCAACCCCCCCCAAAACACTATAGATTTGATGAAGAAAGTGGCATCAGAAAGAGTCAATAAATCAGAAAGGACTTGAATTAGTTGCTCATGACATTCTTAATTTACTTTCTAATACTGTTTGCTTCATAAAGAACGTTAAAACATTTTCTTGTACTGTACCTGACAAGTTTCATGCCTGTGGGACCCTTGGGTTCCCTTTGTTCAGACCAGACATGGCCAGGTCAGGCCTCGTGTAAGTCTCATACCTGTGCTGTCTTCATACACCACGGTCACTGTTTTCCAGTTGTAATAGAGGACCAGATCCAGGACCGCCCTGCTGATAGCTGCATAATCTGGGTACAGGTTGATGTAAAACAAGTCTTTATTGTCCACTGAAGGGTGCCTCCATCGGGTCTGTATGTGTGGAACTTCCAGAGCATTGCAAATGGACTGCACAGCGCTGACCGAGGAACTATGAGAAGGGCCGAAGAGAGCAGCCACACCGAGAGCCAACTGGTCACAGGCTGAGGATGTCCAGGACGAAGAGAAGCAATGTGGGGCAAGGACAGGGGGAGACAAAGAGAGCTATGAATTTCATTCTTTCCTTTCATGATTCCTCTTTTTAATTTAGTTGTTGGAAAATCTCCTACACCTCTCATCTGTATGCTAAGGAAATACCCTCCTTCAAACTTCCAATATTCTTAAGATACCAAGATAATGATAGACGTAAATGTAGGCCTGATTAGTAATACATCACAGGGCCAACTCCCTGCAAATAAAAATGAGCTACTGGTCTCACTTCATTACCTTTGTTCGGATGGAGTCCAAACCACCTGCTGAATGTGGTGTTACCCAGGGGTGCTCTGTGAGCTAACCAGCAAGCTATATTATTTGTCAAATAAACATCCAATAAATTAAGTTCTAGCATATGGCAGGGTGGCAATGAAGATGTTAGTGTGACCATGGAATTCAGGAAAAAGACCCTCTTGGTGACTACAAAGCTGTTATCTCCCCAAAATTCAGAGAGGAATCCTAGATCATTGAAATATGGATAAAGAATGTTCATGGCAGCAGTGATACCTAATTAATTACTGAAAATGGACTGCCAAAGCTTAAAAGGTCTTAGAAGACATTTATTTGGTCCACCTGTCTCATTGCAGAGCACAGGGACACCAGTCAACCAGGTCTCTTTCTGCCTTGCTATCAGGCAACATGCAGCCTAATATGACGAAGTTACTATGTATTTAAGAACTTATTTAAAATTAATCTTTCTTATTATGAGAGCATTTGCATTGACTGAATTCATAATACTTAAAATACATCAAAGACCAAAAGACTGTAATTAGACCATCATTTTGGGATAATTCCTACTAATACTTAAAAAACTGGGATCTTTATACAAATACAGTTTTGATCCTTTGCTTTTTATTATTCCATGTGGTAGCATGCCTTTCTTTCAAGTTATTACAAATTCTTCAAAGGTATATTTTTAGAATCTGTAGACTATTTCATTAATTTAACTAATTTTAAAATATTTAAATTCTTTTTATTATGATTAGTCAGATTATATTAAAGTTTTCTCTTTATCTTAGGTTTTTACTTTAGTGTAGATTTCCAGGGTTAACAGCTATAATTAAAGCACTTTGATATTTTAAAGTTGTAATGATACATATTAATAAAATTTACCTCTAGGAAGTTTTATGCTCTATAACCACATAAAATAGTGGCTATAAATTTTATGCTGTTAAGCATTAAACATAAATTTAAATGCATTTTAAAGATTATATTGTAATTCTATTTAAAGGAATTTAGAACTGCCAAGAAATAAAATTGTATATCAGGATTGAATAACCGCCAAATTTATAAGTGAAATTATATGGTTTTTATATCATAATGCCATTTTACAAACAAAAGAAAATAGAGAAATTGTAGCTCTATAAAATTTCTGATTTATTTAAAGAGAATAATGGATAAAAATTTGATAGCTGTATTGCAGTCATTTGAAGGATAGCAAAAGTTGACACTCATTCCAAGGAAAACTTTCTGATACTGTGCTGTTTGACACTGTCTGCATGAATTACGGAGATGTATGGTTTTTTGTATGTTGGGCTGTAGGTGTGAATTGATGTTGTCTTCAGAAGCTAATTTTCTAGATATGTTTTCATTATTTACCCGGATAAAATGGGACCATGAGGCCAGGCGTGGTGGCTTATGCCTGTAATCCCAGCACTCGGGAGGCTGAGGCAGGAGGATCATTGTGAGTTTGAGACCAGCCTGGGCTACAAAGTGAGCTCGAGGCAGCCTGAACTGCATAGTGAGACCCTGTCTCAAAAAGACAAAAAAAAAAAGGGACCATAAGAGTATGTAAGTTGCTGTTTTATTTAACATGAGCAAGGGATTGAAATTCTTGCTAATACCTGGCTCTGGGATACTAATATTACTTGACAGAAAATCAATACTTTTGAATTCTGTTTTCCAGAAAATTACCAGTTTCAAGAAGCTTTGGGTGTTTAATTTACAAGTATAAAGCATGGCAGATATTTCAGATCATAAGAAAGCTTTTGGTTTTTATGTGGGTCGAAGTATCATTCCTAAGTGTGGCTGTCATTCTGTATCTGTTCAACTCTTTGTGTGTGTGTGTGTGTGTGTGTGTGTGTGTGAGAGAGAGAGAGAGAGAGAGAGAGAGAGAGAGAGAGAGAGAGAGAGAGAGAGAATCAAGAATCTAAGCCAGAGGAATCATCATGTGATGGTGGCTTGTAAACATTACAGAGCTGTATAATCATGTTTTATCATGTCATCTTCATAGACAACTCTGACCTATAAGATACCACCCATTCTATCCATTTTGAAAAAGAAACTATTTCTTAAAGTCATGCCGTAGGAAGAAATAGATTACTATGCTGTTAAATTTTCATCTGTCATCCTAAGAAAAGTGTTATATTTGTTTGCGTATAAGCAAACAGGAAAGGGTATTAAGCAAGCACATGCTACAATTTAACAAGGTCAATTCAGTTAACAAGCAGTATTCAGGCACTTGGAAGTGAACACACACATGGTACTGACTGGATTCTGTTTATCTGCATAGCCAGACCGCTCAAGATACCACTCTGTGATAGAGAGCGCTCCTCCTGTGCTGGGAAACCTTGCTTTCACACAAAATCCTTCATCTGATAGCTGCATAGCACCTGTATGAGTCTTTCCATGAGTGAAAGCTTGCAACCCACCTACAGAGTAGATCATTTTCTTGAGGCACTTGTCTTATGTTCAGAAAAAAAAGGACACAAATGCAGACTATTCTCTCAGATTTCATCTTTACATTTCTATGACTTTGTGTAAAGGACTAAAAAAAAAAAAGTTGAAAAAAATGCTAGGTAAACCCATTAGTCTACAACCTGTTAAAATTCAGGGAGGGACTTATGTGTGTTCCGGGCATGTCCACAAGTTCAGTGCATGTGACCTTCCACAAAGTTTTATTTGACTGTGCAGTACAATTTCATGGTGCTTTCTCTGCTTCAGGAAGGAAAAACAGATCAAGCTTGACCTTCTGCATTCACAGCTGAACCAATTAATCATGGAGTGGAGGGTACTGTGGGGTAAGTTAATCAGAAAGGTCCAAAACACAGGGCTAGGCGGCTTCCATTAGGTTAGTGCAGACTGCATTGCTCAGTGACACAGAGGAGCAAGATTTCTTACAACTTCTTTGGACTAAGATGTCCACTCTGACAAAGGACAGATAGTGAAAAGAAGGTGACTTGGAGAGCAGGCAAATCACCCAAAGAAGCTTTTAAAAGTGGGAAAATAGTTACCTCTGCGGGAGGCTTCGAAACTATCGAAAAGATTAATTCTCTGTATGTCGTAGGTTAATGTGGTGTTAGGCATCAGGGTTCGGTTTCTGTTAATGCTGGTGACCGCAAACTTGAAAGCTAATTCTTCAAGATTAACAGGTTCATTTTCCACAGTTTCAAAAATCCCCCCTGTGGAAGCAAAAGAGATATACATATATATGAGGAGCATTAAGCACATGATTCATGTATACATTTTTTAAAAGAAGAATGTAAGTTCTAAATCAAAGACATAACATGACAAATGCAGAAATGGTCAGAGCAGATTCCAAAATCAGGGCTGAAAGTTTATCAGCATATGCCATATGCAATAGATAGGTCTCCCTGCATGTCAGTACTTAAGATTTTTCACTCCAGGTTTGGAAAACCCTCAGATGGTCAATGCATACCAATATTTTATACCATGAAAATATAAGTGATGTTAAGGTGGAGAGCAATTTTCTATGGTTTGGACAAAGATCACACTGTGCTTGACCCAAACACATTTTGAACTGTGTCCTCATAGGACTATTCTTCCTTGGAAAGATCTTTCTATTTGAAAGTACACTTCCACAGACTTTAAAGAGATTGCACAGAGCTGAGTGAGATCAAAATAGCTGAGTATGATCAAATTTCATACATTTTTCAGAATGGAAAGATTTTTGCTATGATTTGTGGCTTAGAATTTGTGGCTCATATTTTAGTACTTTCCACATTACATGGGAATATTCAAAGACCTGTTGTTTTTTTTCTTAAATTGTTTGGTCATGTCCAAAAGCAAACCTACATCCCATCGCTGAAGAAATACCTTTCTCAATGAATAAGAACAGATACGATAAGCTCTGATATTTTAAACATACAAGTCTCAGTGCAAACAATATGAAATATTAGTGCTTACATGTAGCTCTGACTTGGAGACATTAATGATGAGACATATCATTCATGTTCTTTAACTGCTTTTCTGAGGTTATCAATAGACAGACTATGAAGTAATTACCTTGATCCTACTTTGAAAGAATAATAAACAAATGCATAGCTGTAATTTTTCTGCTAAGCTGACTTTATTGAATAGCCCATCACAGTGCTGGGTCGTGAAAACTTAAAAGGCTTATACTGAAGTAATTTGGCTCTGTTTTTAAACTATATTTCTGGCATTTATAGCCTGATGATACGAAGCCGTTAAGGACAGTTGATCCCCTGTTGTTTGAGAAACCGAAAAAACATCTGAATAGAAAACAAAAGTTTTTAAGGATGGTCATTAGCTTACCTAACTCCTCTTGGGGTAGGATTTTTAAATTTTAGGAGAAAGTCACTATGAAATAGCTCTTTTACATAAATTTCAAGGAGATGCTTTTGCTTTTTATATGAATGAAAAAACAAATAGGAAGATTACACATTTTACTCAGTTTCTTGAAATTTGCACAGCCTTTTCCGTGACAAATTTAGATGCCACTATTCAATACACACACATATATACACAATTCATCGAGTTATTTCTATCATTTTTCATCTCTCAGTGTGGGCTAGTAATGCTCCCTTGTTTCAGTACTCTGTAAAATAAATGAAACAATGCAGTCAAAGTACTCTGGAAACAAAATTCTTTCCAAGAAGTAGATTAGTATTATTATACATGGGTAATTGACATACAAAACAAGTTGGCACCAATTGTTAAACTTCCTGTGCACCTCAAAATTACTCATTTGGTGTAGAGTTGCCCTTTATATAAAACTGAATGTACCTGGGTCTGAGATAATTACTTAAGTGTTTTTATTATATGCTTAGGCTGTGTGTAGCTGAATTCTGTTTTGTCATTCTGAGAGCAATTTCTTTCATTCCTTCATCAAATGAGAATTTTGCATGGTGTCATTAGCTCAGCACCCCACTCCACTTTCCTGTTCTACTAGAAACGGCATCTGACAAATAACACAATCTTACAGGGATGTGAGGTATACAGAGTGTTGGAGAAATACCAAGAGAATCAAATCGGATAAAAGCAGGAGAAAGTTATTAACAGAAGCCAGACTAATATTTCACAGGAGGGTAAACTGGTTAAGGTTGATCCTTTTCCTCCCTGCTCCCTCTTACTGCACCTTCAGATATGTGATGTGGGGTTTTTGATGAAAGGAGTAGGACACATACCTAGTTATCCTTTCCTTTCTTCCCTCCTTCCCTCCTTCCCTCCTTCCCTCCTTCCCTCCTTCCCTCCTTCCCTCCTTCCCTCCCTCCCTCCCTCCCTCCCTCCCTCCCTCCTTCCTTCCTTTCATCCTTCGTACTTCCTTCTTCTTGCCTCCCTCTCTCCTGTCCATATTCTATTTTCCTCTGTCTCTTTTTCCTCTTTCCTCTCTTCTTTCTCCCACTCCGTCTTTGCAAAATTTGTGGGTGCGAGAGCTGTCAGTAAGCTATATTTAGGGACATGTGTCTGTATATAGTGTGCTTCGGATCCCAGCTTTCTGTGACCCAGGGTCTTGTTGGCCAGAGAGGAGAAATCCTTCCCTCAGTCATTCCTTTGGTCTTCTTCCTCCTGTACTCTTGCACCTCACCCATCCTCTCTTCCTTCCCTCTTTTTCCTCCTAAGTGGACCTCTGTCTCTTACTCTCTCATTTGGGTTATGCTGAGCATAACTTCTGCTTCCAGAAATTCAGTGGGCTAAGTAAAGGTTAAGGAAGAAAGGAATAGCAGTCCCTTCCAATTATTTTTTAAAAATTTTATTAAAGAGAAAAAAAGCAAAACAGATAAAAAGGGTAGAAATAATACAGAATTTCAAAAAAATAAAAACTAAGAAATTACTACTTGATAAATTACATATTGTCATCTTAGAAATAGTTATTCAAGTTACAAAATTAAAGCATAAAAAGTGGCCATTCAACCTGAGAGTGCAAACAGTTCTGCTCAATGATCTAACAAAAACTTAATAACACGGTTATCAATCCTACACACTTAAACATACATACAGTTATATCCTTTAGAGCACTTTCTTTCCCTCTCATTTTTACAGTAGTCATTACAAATTTGGGTTTTATTTCTCCTACAGTTCTTATTACTTTTTACACTAGAGACACAATGTGATATTTATAAATATATTCTTATCTATTTCACTTATGAGGATAGTGTCAAGTTGCCTCCATTTACCTTTGAAGACCTTAAAATCATCCTTTTATATAGCTGAGTAATATTCCATCATATAAAAAATACCACATCTTTTTCATCCACTCTGCAGTTGATGGGCATTTTGATTGTTTCCCAGATTTAGCTATTACAAATTGTGCTACTAAGAACATGGGTGCACATATGTCACTGTAACATGTACTTTTCAATTTTTCTGGGAAAATACCCAGGAGGGGAATAGCTGGACTGAATAGAGCTTCCAATCTTAATCTTCTGAGAAATCTCCATACTGATTTTCATAGTGGCTGCATCAGTCTACCCTCCAATCAACAGTGGAGTGGTGTTCCTTTTTCCCCTCAGCCTTGCCAACATTTGTTATCAGTTGATTTCTAGATGGCAGCTATTCCTTCCGGAGTGAGATGAAATCTCAATGCTGTTTTAATTTGCATTTCTCAAATGACCAGTGATGGTGAACATTTCTTCATGTATTTATTTGCCATTTGTATATCTTCATCTGAGAACTGTGTTTATCTCAGATTTTTGGAGAGGGTCTTTGAATTTGGGGGTCTTGATGTTTTTCAATTCTTTATATGTTCTGGACAAAAGTCCTTTGAGGGATTGCTGGTTAACATTTTTTCCCATTGTGTGGGTTTTCTTTTCACTTTGTTGGTGATTTCTTTTGAAGTGCAAAAACTTATCAATAATATGAGATCCCAGTTGTTGATTATTTGAAGTGTTTCTCATGCAGTTTGCATTTTGTTCATGAATTTTCTGCCTATCCCTATGTCTCGAAGACTTCTACCTAACTTGTCTTCCAGTAGATTTAGTGTTTCTGTTTTAATATTTAGATGTTTGATTCATTTTGATTTTAGTTTAGTGCATGGTGATAGGCATGGATCTAGTTTCAGTCTTTGACATGTGGAAAGCCAATTTTTCCAGCATCATTTATTAAAGAGGCTATCTTTCTTCCAGTGAAAATGTGTAGCCCCTTTGTCAAATATTAGGTGGCCGAGTGTCTTTGTAGTTGTGCTTGGATCTTCTAATCTGTTCCATTGATCCTCAGGTCTATTTCTTTGCCAGTACCATGCTGATTTCATCGCTGTAGATTTGTAGTATAGTTTCAAATCAGGAATTGAGATACCTCCTGCCTTGACTTTGTTGCCCAGAATTGCCTTTTGTAGTCTAGGTTTTTCTGTTTCCAAATGAATTTTAGGAATTTTTTTTCTAGATCTGTAAGGTATGTTAATGGTATTTTGATTGGGATTGCTTTAAATCCGTATAACAGTTTTTGGAGTATGGCAATTTTCACAATGTTGATTCTTCCTAGCCAAGAGCAAAGAATATCCTTCCATTTTCTAATATTCTCTTCAATTTATTTTTTTAGCATAGCGTAATTTTCAGCATATAGCTCTTGGTTAGGTTGATTCCTAATTATTTCATTTTTTAGATGCTGTTGTGAAAGGCAATGTTCCCATAATTTCTCTCTTAGTGATTTTTTTGTTTCTATACAGGAATGCTATTGATTTTTGAGCTTTGACTTTCTATCCAGCTACACTGCTGAATTTGTTTATTACCGCTAGTAGTCTTTTAATCGAGTTTTTTGGGTCATCTATATAGAGTATCATGTCATCTGCAAATAGTGCTAATTTAACTTCTGCTTTTCCTATCTTTATTCTTTTTATTTCTCTCTCTTGTCTGATTGCCCTGGATAGTGTTTCTAGAACTATATTGAAAAGAAGTGGTGATAGTGGACATCCTTGTCTTGTTCCTGATTTTAAAGTGAAAGCTTTCAGTTTTTGTCCATTTAGTATAATGTTGGCTGTTGGTTTGTCATAGATGGCCTTTATAAGCTTGAGGTAGAAACTGTGTATTCCGAGATTCTGAAAGGTTTTTATCATGAACATGTGTTGGACTTTGTCGAAAGCTTTTTCTGCATCTACTGAGATGACCATGTGGTTTTTGTTTTTGGCTCTGTTGATGTGGTGTAGTACATTTATTGATTTATGTATGTTAATCTACCCCTGCATTCCTGGAGTGAATCGTAATTGGTCATGATGTATAATCTTCTTGATGATCTACTGTATTCTATTTGCCAGTATTTTATGGAGGATCTTTGCATTAATGTTCATTAGTGAGATTGGCCTATGGTTCTTCTTTTTGGGGAACCATAAGGTCTTTGGATCTTTCTCTGCTTTGGTATCAGCATAATACCTGCCTCCAGGAATGATTTAGGGAGGATTGCTTTCTTTTCAATTTCATTGAAGAATTTAAGGAGTATTGGCATCAAATCTTCTCTAAATTTCTTGTAGAATTCAGCCATGAATCCATCAGGACCTGGGCTTTTCTCTGTTGGTAAGTTTTTAATTATGTTTTCAATTTCAATAGCTGATATTGGGTTATTCAAAATTGCTATATCTTCTTGGTTGAGGGTTGGTAGTTTATGTTTCTAGAAATCTGTCCATTTCCTCTGTGTTTTCCACTCTATGTGAGTAGAGACTTTCAAAGTAGTTATTCATGGTCTTTTGAATTTCCATGGGATATGTAGTAATTTCTCTCTTTTCAGTCCTTATTGAATGAATTAGGGTTTTTTTTCTTTCTTTTTCTTAACAAGGTAAGCTAGAAGTTTGTCAATTTTGTTTATTCTCTCAAAAAACCAGCTTTCAGATTCATTAATTCATTGCATTGTTTTTTAGTTTCAATTTTATTAATTTCTGCTCTAATCTTTACAATTTCCTCTCTTCTTTGAGCTTTGGGTTTTACTTGCTCTTCTTTTTCTGGAAGCTTGAGATGGAGCATTAGGTTGTTTATTTGTGCTTGTTCTGTTTTCTTGACACAAATATTTATTGCTATATATTTCCCTTTTAACACTGCTTTTATTGCAGATTATAGTATGCTGTTTCCACATTTTCATTGAATTGTAGGTATTGCTTTATTTCTTCTTTAATTTCATCTATAACCCACTGGTTATTCAGAAAGTTGTTATTTAATTTCCATATATTTATACAGGTTTTGCAATTTGTTTTGCCATTAATTTCCAATTTCAGTGCACTATGGTCAGATATTATGCATGGGATAATTTCAATACCTTTGCATTTACTTAAGAATGTTTTATGGGTTTTTATATGGTCTATTTTGGAGAATGTCCCATGCATAGCTGAGAAGACTGTATATTTTGATGTGGTTGTGTGGAATACTCTGTAAACATTTACGTAAACATCTACTAAGTCTATTTTCTCACAGATATGATTCAGATCTATTATTTCTTTGCTGACTTTTTGTCTAGTTGATCTATCTCTTTGTGACAATGAGATATTAAGGTCCCCTGTTATAATTGTGTTCTTGTGTATTTGATTTTTCATGTCCATTAGTATTTGTCTTATATAGTTGGGTGCTCCTGTATTTGTTGCATATATATTTATATATATTTATAATTGTTAGTTCTTTCTTGAATTTTCCATTAACAAATATGTAGTGACCTTCTTTATCTCTTAATCATTTAGGTTTGAAGTTTGCATTGTCTGCAAATAGAACAGTTACCCCTGCTTTTTTCTGGGTTCCTGTTGCATGGAATACTCTTTTCCATCCTTAGACTTTTAATCTATGAGTTTCCTTTTGAGTCAGATATGTTTGTTGTATACAGCATATTGTGGGATCCTGTTTCTTGATCCATTCTGTCAACCTGTTTCTTTTGATAGGTGAATTGAGGCCATTTACATTTATGGGTATAACTCATATATACTGACTTGACTTTGCCATGTTATTTTCCAATTGCTTGTTTTCTGTCTTTCCCCCTTGTTTAATTACTTGTCCTGCTTGGTGGTTTCTTTCTGTTGTTTTTCTGAAGATCGTGGTCATTTTATCTGTATTAGTATGTCTTTCAATACTCTTTCTAGGGTTGGTTTGGTGGCCATGAATTTCTTCAATTGTTCTTTGTCATGAAAGTATTTTGTTTCTCCATTAAGTTTGAATGAAAGTTTTGCTGGGTACATCAATCTGGGTTGAAAGTTGTTTTCTTTCAGGGCTTGAAGTACCTCATTCCAAGCTTGTCTTGACTTGAGAGTTTGTGCTGAAAAGTTTTCCATTATTCTAATGGGCTTTCCTTGATAGTTGAGTTGTGTCTTTTCTCTAACAGCTTCTAGTATTCTGTTTTTATGCTGTATGTCCGAGATTTTAATTATTATGTGTCTGGGTATAGATTTATGTTGATTATGACTGCTTGGCATTCTATATGGCTCACTTATCTGCATATCATGTTTTCTTCTCCATGTTTGGGAAGTTTTCTGCTATTACTTCTGTGAATAGTTTACTAATATCATTTGTGGTGACTCCTGCATCTTCACTGATGCCTCTTAGTCTTATATTGTTTCTCTTGGCATTGTCTTGAAGCTGCTGGATTGTCATTTCATGCTGCTTTGTTATTTTTAAAAGTTCTGTCCTTTCATGATCACTAATTGTGGTTCTGTCTTCAAGCTCCAAAATTCTATCCTTAGCTTCACTTAAACAGTTTTGCATGCTTTCAATAGAATTTTTGTATCTTGGATATAACTTTGAGTTTGTTTCATGGGCTCTGCTTGTTTTCTATATTGTTCATTCAAGGTTTCAATCAGTTTTCCATGCTCCTGTACTTTTTTCTATCTATTTCTTCTCTGGCTGTGCTGAGCACCTCCTTTACTAAGGTTTTTATTTCTGTCTTTACTTGAGATATTACTTCTAGTTTTATTTCCTCTATAGTCTCATGGATTTGTTATTTCACTTGCTATATTTTCAGATATTTCTGGTGTCCCCTACATTTCAATGTCTCCTGATGGACTAGATTGAGATTGCATTTTGCTTTTTTTTTTTTTTACTATTTTCCCCTTTTGGATTAATAGTTGGTCTTTCAATCTCACTAGTCTCAACTGCTGGTAGTGTGTATTTTAAGGTCCTACTCTAAGGTCTGACTGTGTCTCTGGGTGTCTCATAGGCCCTTTTAATTTTCTCCGGGTTGGGGGAGGCACCCTCCTCAAACTACCTGATGTTCTCTGTGTGGAGGAAGGACTCACTCACCCTCTTGGCAAGTTGGCCAATGGCCTACTTCTGGAGGGTGCTTTGCTATTGCTTCTGTTTACCCACTGAAGATGGCAAACTGTATTCCTATTTTAGGGGCAAACTCACCACATGGGGGGAAAGCTGCTGAGTTCTTCTCTTTGGATGAGGGGTTACTGAGTCATCCTTCAATACAGCATGGTTAATCCATTGCAGTCCAAGGTTCTGGGGGGAGGATTGGGAGCCAAAGATCAACAGCAATACTAGATCCAGGAGGTGGGGGTTTCCTGATGGCAGTGATGTGACTGCAGGAGTGGTGCCACAGGCTGAAGTTACTGTGTTCTTAGGTGGGCAGCCAGGAGGCAGGGGTGTGGTAGGTGGCTAGGTCTGGCCCAGCCCTGTGCACATTGCTGGCTAGAGTCCCTGGGTCCTGCGAGGTGGTCAGCCAGGATGGCGGGGGTCACAGGAGGAGCTCGGGTATGGCCTGGCCCTGTGCCCACCACTGGATGGAGTTCCTGAACCTTGGACTGCAGTGGATTCATCATGCAATATTGAGGGGTGATTCAGTGACCCCTCGTCCAAACAGAAGACTTCAGCAGGCTTCCAGCAGTGTTGTGAGTTTGCCCCTAAAATAGGAATACAGTTTGCCATCTTCAGTGGATAAATGTGTGCTTTTAGACTTCATTTTTGAGGATTCTTTTTCATTTTATCCACTGTACATTTCTGGGAAGAATACATGTTGTTACTAATATTAAAGGCTCTATCCCTTCTTGAGCAAAAGTTTCACACAGAGTCACTGTTATAGCTCATGTCTCAATGTCCCTCAAAGCCTCAAGCAGTCGTAGATGAGGCTTTTTCAGAGGTGGATGAATTGAGAGTGTGTGATCGATTCAGGTGTGATGCTCGAATCAAGGGCATTAGGACTAAGGGTGTGAGTTCTACTGGCCTGAATAGCCTGGATAAGACATAAGGGATGGAAAGAGTTGCTGTCACTTTCTTGCTTGTTTTGCTATCTTATGCCCATATGAACTCTTTCTCCTCTGTGATCCCCCTCTGCCACCATGCCCTGCCTTGGAGCCAGCCAGCTGCAGACTGAAACAACTACAAACTGTGAGCTAAATAAACCTTTTTCCTCCAAACTTTGAGGTGTCAAGTATTTTGTCTCAGTAACAAGAAAAGTAAATAAGATAGTCATTAAACAAAAACTAAGAAACAAATGAGGAGTACGCCCACATTTTGAAGTTGTTTTAAAACTGAAAAAACATTTAAAAAAATTTTTTTTGTATATCATTGTTATGGGCTGAATTTTGTCCTCTTTGGATTCATATGTTGAAGCACTGATCTAACTCCTAGTACCACAAAATAGAACTGTATTTGGAAATAAGGTCTTTAAAAAGGTGGTTGGGTTAAAATGAAGCAGTTAGGGTGGTCCCAAATCCAAGTTGTCTTTACAGGAAAAAGAAATTTGAGGCAGATGTGGTAGTCCATGATTATAATTTCAGCTCTCTGAAAAGCTGACACAGGGACATCACAAGTTTGGGCTCAGCCTGGAAAAATTAAATGACTTAATGAGACACTGATACATAGGTAGATATAGATATAAATATAGGTTATATATAGAGATGTAGATGTAGATACATACATAGATATAGATACGGGTAAAGGCCCTGCTTTCAATCTCCAGAAATGAAAAAAACAAACAAAAAAAGGAACTTTCACATATGTACTCCTTGCAGTGCAAGCACATAGATGAAAAGGCAGAGCCATCAGATTGCCATTTGGAAGCCAAGGAGAAAGGTCGCAGGAGAAACCAATCCTGTTACCAACCTGATTTTGGACTTCTCAGCTTCCAGAACTGTTAGAAAATAATTTTTTGTCATTTAAACCACCCAGTTGGTGGTATTTGTTATAGCAGCCATGAGACACCTTTTTCTTCCCCCTTGGGCTCTAAAATGGGCAAGTTTAATAGAAATCACATCTATGCAAGTAATGTTCTCTTCTAACAAGAAACGATCTCTTCTAACAAGATTCTGATTTTATGCATGGTAATTTAAAGGGGCTTTCACTCTAAATCTCACTTTAGTTAGCAGAGTTCCATTTTCACAGTAGCACTTCAGTCTCCATTTAGTAGACTCCTGTACCAGTGAGGTCAAAGCTGAGCTATAGGAAACTGCATTTTGAAATTGAAAGAGGCAGACAGAGACCACACTCAGTGACATCTTGCATGTGCTGTCAAGGTGGCACATGGTGAATGGAGGGTGGTCAAAAGCTGGCATGTGGTTTGTGTGCTACAGCTCCATCTAGACTCACAAGAGGACTGTTCATGTTCACAGGCCTTACTAGCACAGTGCTGACAACACTGTCACTGCAGGCAAAGGGCAGAAGATGGGGAAGGTGAGGACTAAAGGCTAGGCTTTTCGTGAGTATTCCTATGGTAAGATCAGAACAAAGGCGTTATAGTCAGGTTTCCATTGCTGCAACAAAATACCTGAGATAGAGAATTTTCTTATAAAATGAGTAGATTTGTTTCTGCTCATCGTTTAGGAAATTCTAGTCCACCATCGATTGGTTCCATAGCTTTGGGCCTGGAGTGAGGCCCACACATCATGGTAAGAGCACTTGGGGAAGCACACTGCTTTTCATGACAAGAAAGCAAAGCAAACAGGAGGGGGAAGATGTCCACACAGAACTTCCCAGAGCATACTTTCAGTGGCCTAAGATCTCCCACAAGACCTCCATCGTAAAAGCAGGGAGCTCCTCTAAGTAGGGCCACCCCAGAAACCATATCTTTAATAACTGGGCCCTTTGCTGATGCAAACATAGAGATGAGAACAACTGGTTTCCAGCTTTTTCCTAACTCCCATGTCAAATGTACAGAATCATGTCAAATGTCAAAGGTCCACATACTGACTTTTTTCTTGTTTTAGGCTAGAAGGAGAGCTGATAGTCAGCTTCCTAACCTGTTTCCTAATCACTACTTTCATGGAGGAGGAAAAACTGTATCATGTGGAAATTAAGTCCCTTGCTATGGGCACATACCTTAAAGAAAGTAACTCTGCTGTCACCTATCATTCCCCTTTCAACGCCCTCTGGATGGGGCCTTGCTGCGTGATGAATGGGAAGCATGAAAATTACTACCACCCTTCTCTCGATTAAGAAAAACAATGCTTCATTGTTCTGGGGCAGAGATCTTCAACTCCCAGACCAAGGGCTGGTATACGCCCTGTTTGGAATGAGGGTTCAGAACAGGAAGTGACTGGTCAATGTGCAAGGAAGCCTTCTCTATGTTTACAAGCGCTCCCCTTTGATCACATGACCTTCTGTGGTTTACCTGCTGTCAGAGCAGCAGCAGCATTGGATTCTCACAGAAGCAGAAGCCCTGCTGTGAGCTGTGCATGTGCTCTTTTTGAGAATTAGCTGGTGATTCTAGTGCTAGGGATTGGCTGCAAATCCAGATGAACATTGCCAGAGTTGAACATTGACTGCATCGAAATCATACTAAATCAATTGCTCGCAGATTCATATTAAAGCTATCAGTGAGTAGCAAGTAACAATTAAGCTGCATCTGCTGACAGGCTTCATAGTGGCAAGTGAGTTGTTATTCTTGATTTGTACAGCTACATCTTGTGGCAGGCATTAAATCAAAATATGACACTCATTTTATTTTACCTATGGCCTACACATTATTTTATTTACCGCTTCCATCCGCACTTTTTTCCTACACTGAGCATTTGTCTCAGTCACAGTTTTGGGAAGCCCACAAGCTAACCCTTGTCAAAATGAGTAAAAAAATCAATGCAGAACTTATAACAAAAGAGAGAAAGACCTAAAGATGACATAGCAGAAGACTCTAAAGCATCCAACAAAAAGAAAGCTACATTTAAAAGAGAAAACCAAGAACCCTAGCTAAATTATGGGTGCACTGAGACAGGTGATTCACATTCTCCAAGGCTGCTGTAAGCCCTGAAACCTTCCAAACTTCTTTGCCAGAAGGAGACTGTTGTATTCAGGATTTACAAGGGAATAGATTTCATACAGGACACATCATTTATAGGATTATTTTATAATATTCATCCCAAGAGTCAAATGCAGAAGAGTACAGGAGATCTGTCCACACACTAGAGATCCAAAGAATCCAGTTGAAGGTTTAGATCCCATAGTGATGTCCAGCTGAAAACTGACAGCCCATGATGATGTCCTCCATGATTCCAGCTGGAGGCCTAGAGCCAATGGCAATGTCTCATGCAAGTCTGTATCAAGGATCTGCACTGGGAAGACCCAAAGGTCAATGGTGGAAGCTAGAAAGTCTGCACCAATGGGATGAAGGATCTGTGCCACCAGGCTGGAGCCAGGAAATGATGCTCAAAGTAAGGACCATGTCTCCTCTGAAAAGAACTACAGTCATCCTCAGTGATAGCAAGGACTCAGGCTCCTCTGATGATAACAGCTGAGTTCATATCAGGAAAACCACCATAACAAGTGTCTCCTGAAGATTCAACAGCACACCATCTTCCTCTCCAGTTCTGCTTTTATGATGCTTTTATGTAATTATCAGGTGGACATTCCACACCCAGAACCACACTGATTCAGTTCAGCTGAGAGTTACAAGTTGACAATTGGTTAATCCACCATAGAAACTAAACACCTTGCATTAAAATACAAGCCTTTGGAATTTTTTAAAAAGAGAAAACATGTGAACATGAAGAGAAGAATTAATTATTGCAGGCCCTAATTACTCCATCAAATTTATCTTCACTGAGGGCATCATTCTTGTGGCTACCTGTATAGCTAAGCCTAAGAAGCCCTTTATTTGGTGAAGAGTTTGTCTTGCCTACCGCTGCTTGCCTCCTGATAGAATTTGTCATGAAATTTTAAGAGACTGAAGTTTGAAAGGTGGCCACATGTTCCTTTTTCAGTTATCACCAAAAGGAAAAAAAAAAGAAATGATGAAATAGCAAGGCTATTGTGGCACAGCTGTCATAGGGGATTAATGAGTCACCATCTCTGTGACATGCAATCCAAGTTGACCAGCCTACTGATGTGGACAACAAGGAAACAATGCTTGTTTTGTGGTATATGTTTTCTCAGGACGGTGTGCACAAGGAGATGCTATGTGCTTCTTTGTGGCCAACCACATCACAGCTGAGAACAAGTCTTCCAATTATCACATATCAAGAAAACTGAACTGGTCATTTTGAGTCAGCAAATGAATGGAGCAATTACCACCACTGGACAGTTTTCTGGTTTCACACACAGATCTAAGAGGTTGCTGCACTTTTTAGCTGTGATTTGATGTTTTTTTTTTCTCCTAATGTCAAAGAGGTTGCTTCTTTTATGCATGTGTTGTCCACAGAGAAATGCTGCCTAGTTTAAACCCAACATTTTGCAAGCTGTGATTAAAATTACCAACCGCTTTAAAGTATATCACTTAACTCATGTCTGTTAGCTCAGCTTTGTAAGGAAAGGGACTCAGAGCACACACATCTTGTCCTATGAGAAAATGTGAGATGGCTTTCTAAAGGTAAATCATTGATCAGAGTTTTTGAGTTATGAGAATTGCTCCAGAGATTTATTTCAGGAAAATTCTCCACTAGCAGTGTACACTGGTTCATAAAATTTGATTCCTCCTGTGACATATTCATCCTGCTCAAAGAACTTGATCTCTCACATGCGAGAGGAATGGAAACTTTGTTCAAGATAGCAGATAAACTTGATGTGTTTAAAGCCAAACTGCAATTATGGAAGTGATGGGTAAATATTGAGGTTTTTGACATGTTTCACACGTAAAGAGATTTTGAAAGAGACAGAGCCTGGCTGGTGCATTATCACTTATCTCAGTTTTTAAAGGGTTTGATCATTACTTAACTGGGAATGAATAGATCTGGAACCCACTTATGAGTAAGCCAGGTGAATCAACTTTGTCCATGCTAGAAGAGAATCAACTGCTTGATATCAAGAGAAAAAATGGACTTTAAAATATGTTTGAGACAACTTCAAATCCCCATGCCTTCTGGATTAAAGTCATGATGTCCTGAGATTGCTACAAAGCTGCAAAGCCTGCTTCCGTTTCCTATGTCCTATCTTTGGGAAGCAGGATTTTCTGCAATGATAGAAATCGCAATGGAATTAGAGAATAAACGGGACATAAGTAACACACTTTGAGTATCACTGTCTTCTACAACCCCTGGATGGGACTGTCTGGGTGCAGGAAAACATGTTTAAGGGCACCAAGGATTCTGCCTTATTTCATCATGTATTACAGTGTAAAGACAATAGAAATAAGGTTCACAATAAGGGGTAACATGGGACACTGAAATCATCCCCATTCAAACTCGTACCCCAGGTCTGTGAAAAATCATCTCCTGCAAAACTAGCTCCTGATACCAATAAAGGGACCACTATGCTAGTGAATGTACCTCCTTTTAATGACTAGAAAAGAAAACATAGCAAGGTAATGACATTCAATCTTGTTCCTGTAAAAAAATATTTTTCTGACTCAACTTAGCTTGTTGTGTGAATTTATTTCAATAATGATCACCTTAGAAATTCAATAGAATGTATATGCATGTGTATTACATGAGGCTATGAAAAATTTAAGCCAGTTTTGGTGATACACACCTATAACTCCAGAATCTGCATGGATAAAAGACATGACAGAACAAAACTGCTATCTCATGGTGATCAGGAAGCAGGGAAAAGGGAAAGAGCAAGACAGAGAGATATATTCTCCAAAGGCAGAACCCCAGGGACCCACTCCCAAGTGGACCCCACTTCCTAATAGCACATTCAGCTATCAACATTGGTACATTATTCATAATCCAGCTGAGAGATAATGGCAATGACTTGGTTCAGATTATTGGCAAAAGTGAATGAATTCTAGATAAAATCAGAAGGTAGAACTGGTAAGATTTGCTGAAAAGTCATCCCTGAGAAGAAGACAATCCAAGATAACATTAAGGTTTTTGCCCTAACATCGCCATGGATCGAGACGAGGAAGGCTACTGAAGGAGATTGATTTGTGGCACAATTATTTTGTTTTGCCTGTCAGAAACCCAAATTGTGAGGTTAACTAAAGAGTTTAATATGCTGATCCTGATTTTATGAAAGATGTCAGGCCTGGACATAGCAATTTAGGAATCATTGCTGTAGAGATGTTATTTAAAGCCGTGAGGTTGTATGACTTTATTTAAGAGCACGTGTAGATTAAAAAAGACAGAAAGGGAACTGATGCAGCCACAAGCCAAGGCATGCCTGCAGCTCCCAGAGCTATGCAAAGTTGGGAGAAGTGGAAAACTGAACCTTTTCTCTGGTTTTAAGAGGAAGGCAGACACTGTCAATACCTTCATTTTAGACTTCTGACCCCTGGAACTGTGAGAGAATAAATTTCTGTTATTTTAAGCAACCAGGTTCGTGGTAATTTTTATGGCAGTCATGAAAAACTAATGTAATATACAGATTGATTTAAGATAATTCAATATTGACTGGTCTTTGAAATTTTTATATTATTTTTAATTGATGGATAATAACTTCATTTTTTAGGGGTACAGTATGATAATTTGGTATATGTAAATAATACATAATATTAAAATCATCATAATTAGCATGTTTGTCACTTCCAACATTTGTCATTTCTCTCTAGGAAGAATATTCAAAATCTTCTCTTCTAACTACAATGCCTTATTGATTATGGCCAAGCCAGTAAACTTTGAATGCTAGAATTTATTTCCTATGTCCAATTATAATTTTATTCCTGGTAACTCCCCTTTCCCAATATTTTCCAGTATTGACTACTTTCTAATACCTCTATATCCTTTCTCTTTGCAGAATGTTATTTTGTTCAGTAGTGCTAGTACTAATTTCTAACTTGATTTTACAAGCACAGTACTTGTATTACACACTATACTGGTGCTTTTTTGCTGCATTTTCTACTTTATTCTAAGTATAAAATGATTGGCTTAGGATATTGTTGTACATATTCCAATAAACTTTTTCTCTCAGTTATCTAGTTATTGTGTGCAGACTATGCCTAACTGCAAGGCCACTCAGGAAGGCAGGGTAACCCATCAGCTGATAATCAAAAAATGGAAATCTTCAGAAGTGTGAACTCCTGCTTTGCTTTCAAGTAGAATAATGGCCACTCCAGAAGCCATCAGAAAACAGAAAATAAGATGGCAAAGCTATCAACAGAAAACAAGGTGGCATTTTGATTTATTCCTTTGGCAATAGGTGCTTCTTAAACATACAATATCATATTGCCTTGATTTATTGCCACATCCATGATTCGAGTTTATTACATCATTAGCAATTCACTCTAAGCTTATATTTTCTGCACTTTTAATTTCAAGGTTACACGTTTGATTTCTGAGATTCTCTTACATCAAGGATCCCATCCACTCCTATTATACTCCTGGAGACTGATAAAGTCTTGTGAGAGCTCTCATGCTAGATGAATTTGGGTGGAAGCAAGTGGTCCCTGTTGTAATGGAAAATGAGTGGACAGGAGATTTTTACCTTTCAGAAAGCTCAGAGTGAGGGCAGGACTGTGAGTGTGGATAAACACAGGCTCAGTGGTCTGGCTGTACCTAACCCTTCATGGCTTCTGTTAGGTTTGTTCTCTGAAGGGGAATAGCGTTATTGTGGTTGCCACATTCAAATGTTCTTTTTGGTGCTTCAAGGACATTTGTACAAATTCCCTTAGGGATGGTCTTCATGGAGGTGGAAACAGCGCGTATGGAGCAGGAATTACTGCTATCCCACAGGAGAGAAAGGTTATGGATGAATGATAGCTCCACAGGTAAGTACAAGTATTTTTCTCAAAAAATTTGGGTTGAAGACAACCAGTTATCTGGAGTAAAATTTACCCTTTCATCAGTGTCATGCAAGACTCACTTTAATTCAGGAAACAGGGTTGGCCATGTGTTAATGTCTAAGGCTCTGCCGGCAGCTGCGTAGCTTGAAGGACACTCGGCTTTGCCTTGAGCAGAGCTTTGTGCCCCCTGGGTTAGGCTGCACACTGCTGGTGGCTGATTGAAGAAGCACAGCAGTCAGTTTTCTAGTAACAAAGTGAGTGGCCCATTCTTTTTTTTTTTTTTCCTATGCAGCATCTTTCCTGACTCCCCCAGCTACCAGTGAACTTCTTTTTCTCTTTTCATTACACAAAATATATCTAGGGGAATTTATCTGGGGAAATTATTTAATATAAGCCTTATGGAGAAAAAAAATGGCAGCCGCTTAAGAAATTAAAATAGGACTACCATATGATCCTCCAGTCATCCCACTACTGGGAAATGACATCAACTTCTTAAGGAGATACCTGGTCTCCCATGTTTATTGCAGCATTAGGCATAGTAGCGTGGGCATAGAATCAACCTAATCATCTCTGAGGAAAGAAAGTGCCATATATACATGCCATGGAATGCCATTCAGCCACAAAGAAGCAGAGATTCCTGTCATTATGTCATTTGTACCCACATGGATGGGCCTGGAGGATATGTCCAGTGAAATGAAAATACAGATCCAGCCCCAATCTCATTCATAAATGGAATATTAAACAGTCGATCTCACAGACATAAAAGGAGAATAGTGGTCACTAGAAACCAGGAACAGTGGGGGGGAGGTGCAGAGAGATGAGTCAACGGGTATCATGATACTATCGGGAGGAATAAGTTCTGGTGGTCTGTGGCATAACAGGCTGAATTCAATTAATGATAGTGCATCTATATCTCACAGTAGTTAGAAGAGATGATTTTTAATATCCTCACCATTAAAACAGGACAAAAAGTTAAGGTGATGGACATAACAATTATTCTGAGCTAAGAATAACTCAATCAATATGAATCAAAACATCACACTGTACCAGTAAGTGCTCATGCAGTTGAGTTGATTCTCTTCCTTGTGCCCTAGCACTGTGCTCTCCAAAGGAGATGGTCCTACAAGACGAAGCTGTCCCTGAGATAGGAAGGCAAGACAGAGTGGTATGTGGTGGCTGCAGTGTGGGGTGCGACTATCCTCTCTGACTTTCCCCATTACTGTCTTTTTAGCAGTGATTGCTTTCTCTCTTCCACGCGGGATGGTCATTGCCCCAAGCACTTTGAAAGTTCTGAGCTTCCCTAAATGCTCGCTTGTCATCAGCCTGCCAGCACCTTCATGTCATGGAGGAATGGCTCATCTCCTATTCAAGTGCAGATTTCAGGAAAGAACCAGGAAGGTTGCCAAAGGATGCATGCCAAAATTTTATTCGCATGGAAGTCTGAGATTGCTTTAATGTCTCTTGAGAACAGTTACATTTTTAGCTTTAACATCTCATTTAAATGACACATCTACATGCTGAAGGGCTCATGATTGATTCCATTTATCTACTTATTAATTAAATGATTGGAATATGCCAGCTTTACAACCTGAAGTTTGAAGGAAGCCATGTAAGAGTCTTCATACCAATTTTCAAGTTTACTTCTCCTCTGCTTATGCTGTTTCTCAAGCTGAAATTTCTTCTAGCTGAGAAGGAAATATTGTTGTTAAAGACAGAAACGCTCTTGGAAGTCAGAGTAAATGCAATTTAACAGCTCCAACAGGGCAATGTTTACCAATATAGGCTATGAGATGCTATGACAAAGAGAATTTACTGTCCAGACATGTTGGGGAAGCGGTGCCAAGTGTTCTGGGAAATTGACATTGCACAATAACACGCCCCTGTCTCACAACTCATACAGTACAGAAGGCATCACGACTGTTTAACCCAACGTGTTTCTCCAAGTCATTTGATTAGAAGACAATTTTCCTTGTAACTGGGACATGTGGGAGAATCACTGTCCTGATAATCAGATTTGGAAAAATTTTGATTCAGATATCTGCTAATACTGGAATCGACTAAAATAACTTGGCGTTTCTAAATATTATTTTTGTGCCATGTTAGGAAAAACTAGACAGGTTCTTGATCAGAAATATAAACCTCCTAATTATAACTGCATTTTAAGAGATGAATCAAATATTTATCAATAACTTTTATCTCATTTTCCACTTAGACATGTAACTTATATTTGAAAATGATCTGTCTTTCTATGCACAAGTGCATCTGTCAGACACTCGTATCTCAAAAATATGCTGTAAAACAGCTTGTAGGTCCTTGATGTGTGATGTAAATATTTAAAAGTGCAAAGTTTTTTGGTAACTTTTGTATTTACTTTTCTTTCTTAATACGTTCTAGCTTTTCAATATCTCTGTATATTTCCAGGTGTTCTAGCATTAGTAAATTTACAAAAAATCCTTTTAATAAAATATTTTATTTGTTGGCTGAATTGCGGCAAATGGTATTTGAGGTGACTGTAGTGTTTTAGAGCATCTAAGATGGTTACAGAATATTGATATGAAAACCTAGTTACCACTATCCCCTCCCTCAAAGCCCTCCAAAGTCAAAGTCTATATTGACCATTGTTCTTCGAGTTATTCTAAAACCTACAAGTTGTTTCAGCTGAGCAAAGTCTTCTAGGTTGCTTGCAGTTACATGCTGAGATGCAATACCATACAGCAGAATGAGAGTTTGTACTGACATGATTAATGAATAAGCTTGACGGAAGTTATTTCTCAGAGTAAAATATCTTTGTAAAGCAGTGAGGTCCCAGATGAAGAGAGATAAGCCTGAACAACACACCTGTCCCGAAAGCTCAAATGCATCAGCACTGAAGCACAGTGAACGCTCATGTCACAGAGGGATCTGTGTATGGAACCATAAATAAGAACTTTTGGAAATTCTCATTATTAGTTTAAAAAAAACACTAAAATCTGAAAGTCCACTTTTCTTCTCATTTGCATATCTTTAAAAATGTGTTACAGTTTGAGCTCCCATTGCAGAAACCACTGTCTTGTGTGTGTGCGAATATTTTCTATTTGATATAATTCTGTTTTAAAGATATGCCCATTAAATTGAATAAGCATTTGAAGAAAAAAAAATAGCAAAACAAGATCATATCACTGTGAAGGATTCATCATTAAAAGTTTTATAAATTTCCTTTCATTTTTTTCCTACATGTACCTGGATTTTCTTTGAAATGAAATAGGAAAAATAATACTTATTATCTTCTGCCATTTTCATGTAGCATCACACTGTAGGTATCTTTCCCTAAAACTTACCCAGGATTTAGCAGCTATGTAATTTTACTTTCTTTGGATGTGTCCTGGTTCACTTAACCAGCCCTTTCTTTTCAATAAGAAGATGTCATAAAACGTATTGATTTTATTCCTCTGAAACATGAAGCAGTTGTAGTGGTTGGTAATAACTCGGATGTGTTCTCTTCTGATGAATGGGTTCCATGTACCTAACTTGGGATTGGATGGGCCTGGGGAAGTGACTGGCTCCACCCAATGACTGTGAACGGAAGTCCTCTCCGCCCCCTGGGCGGCAGAAGAGTTAGCCAATGGGAGAATCCCAGAGTTCTCCCTTTTCCCTTGTCCAGTGGCTGGCATCCTGGGGCCAGAGGAGCAATGTGTGCAGCAGAGCCAAGGCAGCCTCATTGCAGCCATTGCAGCAGGAACACATTTGTGGTTGTTGGAAGCCTTTTTGTTGGGGAAAGATCCTTGCTAGGGCGACCCAATGTACACTATGTGGGGGTGTTAGATGCTTACAATTAAAGACATCTCCGCTACCCACAGAGTTGATAAATACAAAATTGCCATTAGGAATTTCATAAATTTTTTTTGTAGTTGAGTTATCTATTTCATTTGAAATTTCTTCGGGTGTATGATAGTAGGGAAAGAGCTAATATAGTCATTTTTGCTATATATAATTTGCTGTTTAAAAATACATGTACATACATTTATACATATAATTTCCTACTGATGTGTTAAGCACCCTGTGCTATATATTGAATCATTGTATTATTTAATTTCTAGAATCTTCTGTTTTGCTATGTTGATACTGGTTTTTATATTTACTGAGTAACTAATCCTTCCTGGAGTGTCTATTTACAGTTTCTTGTAGGGATTTACCTATTTATTAATTAGAATTTAATTGAGAATATCATTAAACCTATAACTTACTCTGAAATATGGAGGTATTCAGTTTCCTTAAGTAAGAACATGTTTATTTGTTTGTTTTGTTTTGTTTTTTGAGATTGGGTGTCACTATATAATTTAGGCTGGCCTTGAACTCACCATGTAGACCTGACTGGCCTTGAATTTGTGGCCATCTTCCTGCTTCTACCTCCCAAATGCTAAGATTACAGGTGTGCTTTACCACAACGAGGTGAACATTTATATTGAGACAAATATTTATTAGTTTTATTTAACAGCTTTCAAAAATAAGTCACATTATGTCTTAACTATATATGCGCACCCATGTGTATAGCAGTGCAATTTGTAGTAGCTAAATCTTGGAAACAACCAAGATGCCTATCAATCACAGAATAGATGAAAAAGGTGTGGTATTTTTATGCAATGGAATATTACTCAACTATGAAAAAGATCATCTTGAGACTTTTATAGGTAAATGGAAGCAACTTGAGACTGTCCTCATAAGTGAAATGAATCAGACTCACATTTGTAAATATTCTATTGTCTCTCTAGTATAAAAATAAAAAACTGAAAGAGTAATAAGATCCCAAATGTATAATAGATATTGTGATAATGAAAGGGAAAGAAAGTGCTCTAAAGGATATAACTGTAGGTAAGTTTAAGTGTCCAAGATAGATAACTATACTATTAAGCTTTTGTTCATTCACCAAACAGAACGGTTTGTACTGTCATTGTTTGCCCACTTTTTATGCTTTGATGTTGTGACTTGAGCAACGACTTCTAAAATAACAATATGTAATTTATCAACTAGTGATTTCTTACTTTTTCTTGAAATTCTGTATTATTTCTACCCATTTTTCTGTTTTACTTTTTTCTCTAAATAAAAAAAAAACACATATTAACAATTTTTCCAAGACATTTTAGAAGATTGTTTTCCTGTTTGATCATTTATTGTTTGATTTATTATTACTGTTTCTTTTATGTACATATTTATAACTACTTGCCTTCCTATACTATTAGTAAACACTTCAAGTTCCTGTTTATTTTTTTGTTTTATCACAATGACTTTCAAATATTGCATCTTTTCTGTTTTGCTATTCAACTGACTAGATATTTCTGAGTAAGAAAATGAGAGTGAGTCTTATTTTGTTTCTAATTTAAATTGAAATGCTCCTACTATTAACCAGTACATATGTTTTGGAGTTTGGGTTGAAATAGATATTTTATTATTAATTTAGAAAATTCATGAAATGTGAATTAAAATAGATATAATTTATATTCATATCACAATCAATATGTGCTGAATTTTATTAAATGTTCTTTACAGTTCAATTTTCCTTCTAATGAGATATCTTACATGAATACATTTCTTTACAATAGCTCATGCTTCCAATTCAAGAAAAATTATATTTAATCATTGAAGGCTTTTCTGTCAACATGCCATTTAATTTGATTTGTTGGTATTTTACCTAGTGTTTTGCATCATAATTAATAAATGAGAGTGAATATTAACTTTCTCTTCTGTCTGTGTTACCTTGTCAATTGTAGATTTATTTACATTGGTTGAAACATAAATGATGATGTTCTAATGATTTCTATGTCCTGCAAAAATGTAGAAATTTCCTTAAACTTTAAAAAACTCATCAGTAAAATTATGTAGCACCAGATGGTTTTATAGTTGATGAATTTTTAAGCTTTTCCTTTAATTATTGGTATTTTTGATAATTAACAATTTGTTTTAAACTGTTTCAATAAGAAATATTTTACCTGCTCAATATTTTATCTTATGATTTGAATTCTTTTTAGCTATTTAAGTATTTTCATGTAATAATTATCATGGAACTTTAGATTGTTACACTTTCATTATTACATTTCTCTCATTTTGATGTTTATTTATATTTTTTCTTTTTTCTTACTAATTTTTCCTCCCCTCCCCTTCTCTTCTTTTTCTTTTCTCAGTACTGAGAGTTTATTTTAGGTCCTTTACAAACAGGCAGTGTACCACTGAACTACACCTTCAGCCTCGAATACTTCAAAGTTGATATATTGTACATAATTCTGGGTACAATTTGGTATTTTGATATATGTCTGTAACGTGTAACGACCAGTTACGATATTAGAACTTCTATCTTCTTAGTCAGTTATATTTTCCTTGTTTTGGGAAGCTTCAAATTCTTCCAGTTCTTTATAAAATATGTAGTAAACTATGAATTATAGTGAGTCTGCTGTATTACACAGTGTTGGAAATTATTTCTTCCATGTTTTTGTATTTTGGCACCTATTATCCAACTTCTATCCTTCCTCTCCACTCCCCTTCCTAAATATTAGTGACAATTATTCTATTTGGCACCGTTAATGAAATCAAGTGTTTCAGCTTCCACAATCTTTCTGTGCAGCTTATTTATCAGTATATAATGCCCTCTGGTTCCCACCATGTTGCCATGAATGACAGGATTTCGCTGTTCTTGTGACTGAGTAATATGGTGTCTTGTGTCTACAGCCCATATTTTCTTTATCCCTTCTGTTAATGGATGCCTCTGCTGATTCCGTGTCATTCCTATTGTGACTAAGGCTCAAAAACACATGGACATGGAGGTGTCTTTTTAACATGTTGATTTCATTTCATTTTGAGACATACTCAGTACTGGGATAACTGGAAATTAGATGTAAGGTAGCATTGTTTTGGGGCTCTTTGTTTTGTTTTGTTTTTTGATTTGAGGAACTTTCTCACTGCTTTCCATAATGGCTATACCAATTTACAATCCTACTAATAGTATATATAGATTCTCTTTATCTGCATCCTATTGATGGCAGTACTTTTTTAATCTTTATGAATGCAACTGGGCTGAGATAATATCTCACTGTATATTTGATTTGCATGTTTCTTATTCATGAAGCTGAACATTTTTCTTTGGATCATATGTACTTTTTCAGAAGTCATTTGCCCATTTTTAAGTTGATCTACTTGCTTTCTAATGTTGATTATTTTGAGTTCCTGGTGTGAACCCAGTATTTATCTTTTGTTGGCTGCATAGTTTGCAAACATTATATTTCATTCTGCAGATTTTACCTTTATTGATTGCTTATTTTTCTGTGCAAAAGCATCTTCATTGTATATAATTATACTTATCTATTTTTGCTTTTGTTGTCTTCTGCACTTATGCTGTTGCCCAAAAAAGTATTGTCTTGAATTGTTTCACCAATTTTTTTTTTTTTTTGGTAGATGCATGGTTTCAGTTCATATGCATAAGTCTTTGACTTTTTTTGAGTGGATTTTTTAATTTGATGGAAAGGGTCCAATTTTATTTTTCTCCATACAGACTTGCAGTTTTCCCATTAATTAGAGAGACTTTCCTTTCTTCAACTATTCAGTACATTTGACAGCTTTAGTATTCTTATAGATCAGTTGGCTGAAGTTGTGGAGGTTTAGTGCTACATTTTCTATTCTTTTCCCTTGGTCTTTGAGCCAGCTTGCCATTCCTTGTTTCCTTCGTTCTTCTATCATTCCTATTACTATGGTTATATACTTTTAAGAGTAACACACTTTTGGATTGATATTTTCTAATCCTACATTTTAATTATTTTAAAAATACTTTTAAGTTTTGTGTCTCCATTTATCATATTTAGTATTTCTTAGTGTATTTCTCCGTGAATTAAATGCTTGAACTATTCTTATTTCCATGTTCATCTGAACTAAAAGGTTCTCAAAACATGAGGTAGAGTGTCAAGCATATTAAATTTCATATTATTTTACCAGGTAAATAATATCTAGGGAAAGGAATCAGTATCTTTTTCCCTCAAAATAAATGTCATGTAATCAGTTTATCTTTTTGAGATATTAGCAAAAAATATTTTCAGTTCGATTTTTGTTCAATTTTCTTGCTACATCCAATCTATACTACCAGTCATTGTAAATTTATAAATGTGTAAATTTATAAATGTGTCTACATTTTGAAAAATTTTTAAAATATTGGATTACTTTATATTGATGTGGTGGCATTTCAGATATTTTGAATAGGTACTTACAATTTTTTTGTTTTTGTGGTAGTGGGGATTGGGGCCATCTTTTACAGATTTAAAAAATTCGTATCATTTCTGCATTGATTCAAAAGTTAGAAATGTTTTTAAATTTCAAAAATTTTAAAGGCTTTAAAATTTTTCTTCTTAATCAAAAGTAAATAGTTTCAGTATCTTATTGAAAACAACAAAAAAATAATAGCCACTTAACTATTTCTAAAAGAACAATATGTAATTTATCAACTAGTGATTTCTTACTGTTTATCTTCTTTTCTTGAAATTCTGTAACATTTCTATCTTTTTCCTGTTTTTTTTCTCTTTAAATAAAAAAAAAATTTCTACAACCCAGAGACTTAACATTGTTAAGACTTAAGTGTATTTCATTGGAATGTTTTACTTATATGCTGTAGATAGATATGTGCTTCAAACAGACTGTATGTAAAGTTTTTACATTTTGCATTTTTAATGACAAATTTCATGTTATTAATATTTAGTAAAATATCATTTTAGTCATAATGTTTGCTTAGATAACTGTATTTATTGTTAGGCATGACTTAATTTTCAATTTTTTCTTGTAGAAATCATGCTTTAATAAAGATACTCTGTGTATAAAATAGCATTGTGGATATGTGGCTATGTTTTCTTAATTGTCTTATACAAATTTCAGGGTTAAAAAATTTGTTCATTTTTAATGATTTTAATGTATGTTATCAACATTTTCAAGATTGCATCAGCTTAGACATTCCTAATGAGTGTGTGTAAGTGCTCATTTCTTTGAATGTCTAAGCAATGTAAACAAACAGGGATCAATTCCCTCAGCAAAAACATCACAATAGATGGCTATTTAAATTCACATTTCATTGATTATTAATGAATCTGAGCATTTTCCCACAAGGGTCTATTGCATTGCATTTTCTCTTTTGTGTGTTCTTAATCTCTCTCTCTTGTCCATTTTTAGTGGAATGCCCATATTTATTTTAGGCATTTGAGCATTAAGCAAATAAACTTTCTGCCTACAATAGTTTTAGATCCTTTTCTGGTTTCCTATGCTTTTAATTTAATCTGACCTTTTTATTCTGGTTATGAAAGTTTCACCATTTTCTATAAGTAAAATTCACCCTTAGTAGAGTGAAGATACTGAATCTATTCCTTTTTGGAAACTGCTTTTCACTTGCGTTTCCATGCCACTGCAGAGGTTAAGAGACCGCGTAACATTACAGTGACAACTAAATATTTCGATATTCGCTACTGTCTTTTTTTGCTGGACCCTTGCACCAAGACCAAGAGAAAGCTAGGTCATTTCTCTTCCAGTACCTGAATCACAGATTGAACATTTAACAGCTGTCATCACACTGCCTGTCACCATATTGATTGGAGAAAGAGAGATGCGTCAGTGAGGGGAAAAGGCACTGCACAGAGAGGAGCAGAAAGTTTTGCAGAACCTTAATGGAATTTAGCTCCTTGCTTGTAATTCTTTCCAGGGGGCAGCCAGATCCTTGCCTTTACATCTCAAGATCCATGAATAAATTTCTTATTTAGGTTCAATCGACTGGATTTGGATTTTTTGTTAAAGGCAACCATAATTCTCAATCATATTTTATTTTTGTGATTTTTATCATAGTTGAAGCTTTTATGAAACACTTGTCTAAGATCAAATAATGCCTAGTATTTTTTTTTAATGGTTGGAACTGTGATTCATTTAGAATTTATTTTGAAGTTAATTGAAGTAAACATCTTTTTAAAAATAACCAACGATAAAAGCATTAATAAATATGGCATAAATAAATACTAACTGTAGAATTTTGACAGATGAACAATAAGTCTTGATTAAGGGTTAAGATCCTAAACTTTAAAAATTTTTAAGGCCTTATGAAGGATGCGTGGAATTTTCAGATGCACAAAAGTGGATTACGTTATAGCACAGCATTAGAAAAAGACTTTTGAATTTGAAACATACTGGCCAATTTAAGCATTCCTGGAAGTATATATTCCTGGAAGTAGCTAAATTTTTCCTCTGCCTTTTTTTCCCTCCGGATGTACAAACTTCAATGTATCTGTACACCTCTTCATCTGACTTACCCTAGTTTATTTATATTAGTTCCCTTTTTAAACTGGAATCCGAAACTATCTTTAGAGTCTTAAAAACTATATAGTATACACAATGCATTGCCCATGGGAGATGTTAAATTAAGGTTTACGAAATGGAAGAACAAGAGAATATGTCTTTAACTGACAAGTACCATGGAAATATAGCACACAGATTTGCCTAGAGTATCAAAATGACTTGCGTGTTTTGTTTTAAACAGGTTGTTCTGCAGTTTCGACTCCAAATACATATTGAGAGCATCACATTTCTTGCTTTATCTTTGTGATTGTTGTCAGACAAGGGCGATAGATAGCTTTTGCATATTTTTCCCGTGATTGTCTTTAGTACATCAAAAGTCCATCTTTTATCCATAGGTCCAAAGTATTAACTAAGTAGGAGTAATGGTGGTCTTAATGTCAAACGATAAAATTAAAGTATGAGTCACTAACAAAGTAACCAGGAAAAATGGCAAAAATAGATAACTATATTTGCAATGTGGAGGACAAATAGGGTGACCAATCAATTTGGTTTGCCTGGGACTGAGGGGAGGACTTGGGGTTTCAATACTAAAATCTGGGCAGTTGAGCCTCCCGAGTGGAGATGAGGGCGGTTGCTGCCGCTATAAGGTTTCCAGCCTGGAGCTCTCTAGCGTCCAGTAAGCAGGCGCCTCCCTCTGAGCAGGACGGAGTAGTGTACGCCCTGTGCAAGCACCGTGATACGTTTCGTTCTTTCGATGCAAAAATCAAAGTACACGGCAGGCAAGATCGTTGCCAGACCTGGGGAAAGGGCTAAAAATGCAGCTGAAACAGTTACCTCTAGCTGCGAACACATTTCTTATATCTTTGATACTAATTTCCTCTGGGATTCCTTATAAATGAATCAATCTCTTTGTCTTTCAATTTTGTCACTTCTCAAATGGGAATAACACTGACCACAATCAGAGTTATAATAACCCTGAGTGATTGAAGCACTTTGGAAGCATTGAGCGTTTGTTTCTAGTGCCTAAGCTTCTCAGAGGATGAAATTTATTCTGAGAGCTCATTATTTTCATTGGAATTCATAATCCAACTCCTCACAGGGCAAGGAACAGTGACTTGTAATCTGATACCGTGTGAATTCTTAAATACTCCGGGAGATTGAAGAGCACTGACTGTTTTGTCTCTCACAAATGTCCTGTAAAGTTGTGTAGGAGTCTTGCTCTTTGCTACATATCTCACTTTAGGGATGTCAAGGAATGCATGTGTGGGTGGATAAACAAACTCATGCAAAGTGCTATAATTACTCTCAATTTCGTAAGACAGGAAAACTCACTACTGACAGCTTATTATGAATTAGCACTGACCGCTTGAACCCTCACAATCAACTATTTGAAGGCATCGTAAAGAGGGAAAGGAGTTTTGCCATCCTAAGTGCATGTAAATGAGAATAGAAGGAAAAAAAAAAAAAACACAGGCCAGGGGTGGGACCAGAGTGAAATCAGTGAATGTAAGGGTGTGCCAAAATCAGTAATAAAGACAAATAAATTTTAATATCATCTTAAAGGTAAAACAACACAAAATGCATAATGAACACAGTGTCTATATTACCAGTCAAGTCAGGATCTGACACTGCTCTTACATGATGCTCTTATTTTTTTGATCTTCACCAAGACTAAAAAGACTTGGGGAGCTGTCGCCTAGTGTCTCATTGGCAGTGACCTCCTCATCAATGTGCGTTATAGATTCAATCAGCTTCAATGCAGTGTTGCTAAGTCTATGGTAAAGCAGAAAAGTTCACGCCACTTTTCAGAGGGTTCCCTTTGTTCTGGTGAGGACCCTAGGCATTGAAATATTTTAAAAATGTAAATACAGTTCTCATTACGTTTTAGACATAATGCTCATTTCTTTTCATACACTACTACCTTACTACAATCCCTCCAATGAGTTATATTGTGAGACAGAAGTTTTCATTACTATTTTCTGGAAGAGCAACCTGGGAGCCAAGTTTAAGCAGCTTTCCCATTGTTATCCAACAGATACATATTAGAATCTGTGTTGAAGTTTGGCTAATGTGGCTATAAAATCTTGACTTTCATTTGTTATTTATTCATTGAACAAGTCTAAATGAACCAAATTAAGCAGTCACTAGAAGCCTACAAACAAGTGTCCCTGAGTATCTAAAACATGAACAACACAATAAGAAAACAATAAGTTGTTACAAAAACATAAACCTAGTTTCCTGGAAAGATGCATTTCAAGAATGTCGAAAGGAGAGAAACAGAAGTGCTGTTGCTTTATGGCATTGCTAATCAAGGGCTGGTAAGAGATAAGATGGAAACAGCTCTTATAAATAAGAAGGGGAAGAAAGGTTGCAGGGAGGAGAGGGGGGAAAATAATACAAAAACCTTACTGCTGTAAAGGTTTACGCTAATGATCTAGAAAACTCTGCCTAAATTAAGAATATATTATTTCCAATAAAACTATTTATTAATGGATTTAAAAAGAGAGAGACAAGATGAATTGGAGTCTCAGCTTTATCTCCAGGTTTCAACAGTGATTCAGGGGAAATCATGACTGTCTTATCTTACAAAAATTTTATTTAGTACATACCTTTCTTATGCACAGAATACAATCTAGAAAATGTCACTTGATAATGGAAAAGCATGGTTACATGTGTGTATTGCTGCTCGACGAAGCCAACTCTGTCTCTTTCAAGGATAAGAAAAGAAACCACTGTACATGATCAGAAATACTTGTTGCTCCACCTTCTAGAGTTCGGTGGTTTGTACTACTTTGCTCCATTATCACCATTCAAAGTGAGTGCTTTTTTTAAAAATTCTTTTTGTATTCATTTCCAACTTTGGTTCTAGTCAGAACAGATTCGACTTTGGAGATACAGAAATGGATAGGATTTGTGTTATTGGGCTTGTGGTTACTGCAGAAAGATAACAAAAGGTCCTATTTACCTAGATAGTTTTTTTTCCCCTAATAGTGACTTATTCTAAGTCTTTTAACTTTAATATCATTCATCCAAGACTTGAAAAACAGTTGCTGGAATGTACTGAAAGTGGACAAGATGAGACCCTGAAACCTATTTTCACTCAATAAATTTCAGCCTTCAAGTGAAGAGTTCATACCTTAACCTTCATCAATTTTTAAATAACTTTGTAAAATTAGGAGTATATTTTTTTCAGAAGATCTTAAAATACATGGGTTTTAAATATTTAAATATATCTCCAAGAGCAAAGATAGGAACTTGGTTTCACAGAAATAAATGTTTTCCTCACCAGCTACCATGGCCATCAACTTTTGTCAGAATTCTTAGCTTTAAAAGTTCTGAAACATGTCTAGATGTTCTTTGACAACAGCTTCTTTACAATATAAAAATTCCATTATGCACATTAAGCAGTGAGATTCACAGTTTCCCAAGGGCATCGATTTGAATTAAGCTTTCTAATCAGGAGATATTTCCCAAAGGGCCAATTGGCATGACTCATATTTCAAGACTTCTAAGCAATTTCCCCCTCTCCCTTTTATTAAGGAAAAAAGATTATTTATCTTGATTTACTTACATAATGTGTTACACAGACCATATTGCATTTCAGAAATACAGGTTAAAGTTAACCATCAGGAAGTCATCTTTGGATTTTCTCTTCATTCATTTTAAATGTACTTTTAAGTAGGAAAGAGATTCAAGTTGCTCAAGAATTCATTAAAATTTGGACACTCTGATTTCTAGTTAGATTTTTTTGATCATGTTTCTATATTTTAAAAGAAAAAATTACTGATCCAGATAATAGAATCTCCACTATAGCTTGCTCCCCAAACCCAAGCTACATTAACACCAGTTTTATACCATCAGATGCCATATGGTTTGCATCTTTTGAAACAAGATGTATATATTATTTCTCATGTTATATTGTTATTTTACTTTGTTGTTTTATTTCCCTTATAAAGTGTGACATACTTTATACTATTTGAATTCTATGGATGTATTTTATTGTTTACAAGTTAATATCAGTTTTATAAGCCTATATTTGATTCTGAGCAAACCCTATGCCTACACTAGTTTCTATATTCTTGGGGTATATTGTCCCCTACCATGCATTAGACTTAGAAGTTGATAGAGAAGTGAATGTATGGAATATGTATATATCTCAAATGGCATATGGTATATGGACCTCAATCTACTGAAAATAGACTGCCCTGAGGAGTTCTGGAAATGTCACCTCATAACATGTCTCTTTGACAGATCCTCCTTGAAGAATGACATTGTCATAAATCCCCTTCTGAATCTAACCTTCAGTGGCTGGAGAAAAAGTTTTGATTCTCCTACATAGGTTCCAGACAGGCTGTCTGGTAGTAGTCAAGGTTTTGGGAGACATTTGATGGAAATGCTACGGAAAGACTTCAGAGAGAGACTTGGCATGTTTCTCTTAAAAAAAGGTCCAAGAGTTTTTCACACACAGGACCCAAGGCTGGAGCAAAATCTCTAAGTCCTCCTCTCATGAAAGGGGTGGAGTTGCTAACAGGCAAGAAAAAAATTCAAGTGACTAAGAAGAAATCTATTCTCAAAATAAAGAGCAAAAATACAAATAGCAAGAAATACAGAGGGAAAAAAAAAGAAAAAGGCCTAGAAAAATTACAGATATTATGTTCTTGAAGTGACAGTATGCCAACAAGTAAATAAATATACAAATAAACAAAAAGCTGCCTCAGAATTAGGATGTCCCAGACTCAACAACGTTGAACAGGAATAAGAAACTCTACTTATTCAGGTTTTGAGAAACTGTGACATAGCTCAGTCTCAGTCCCCTGCCTCTTCCCTCCACCCTCACAGGGCCCTTCCTGGACACTTCCTCTCCAGATGATGTCACAATGCCTTCCTGACTGTGTCTTCTATTCCAAAGAAAGCCACACACAAACTCAGGGCTGCAAGACACCGACTGTGGGAAGGCATGAGAAGGAAAGGTTTTTCCCCTGATAAAGTCATGACAGATACTATTCTTTGTATAAAAGGTGATAATTTGATTTGTAAGAAACTTTTGTTTCATTTAAATCCTGTTCTATTAAAATGAACCACTAAATTTAGAAGAGCTTGGTGTGCTTCCTCTGACACAAGGCTGTACCCGGGGATGTGCTACTTGCCCCGTGGTCCTTGGGTAGGCTGGGCTCTCAATAGAAAAAAGACATTGACCAAGGCAGAGATGGCTCATGCAACTTGAGGTTACTTCTTTACAAGTAACCCCCTAGTAAAAAGGAATTATAGGAAGAAAAACAATGTAAAACCAAGACCAATAATTTATATTCTTAGAAACTGAGATAATGTAGTTGAACAAATATTTAAGGAATTAAAATACACAATTTTACATACACTGTATGAAAATAGATGAAAGATGGTTAAACAAAAATGTTATTTTTTTTCTATTTTCAAATTGGCCTGTTCTACTATTTATATTTATATCTAATATTTTCATATTTTTGAACCACATGAGCAAAAAAGAAGTTTGATTTAAGATTTAAGAAACAAATTCAAAATCAAGATTTTTATAACTAAAAGTACCCAGAAATATGTACAATGAAATAGCCACAGGAGTTTATTTTAGGAAATTGGATCATGAACAATTTTTATTTATGCTTTATATTTACCTCAATTTTAAATTTTCTTGATGTCACACCAGTCACTTGATAATGTATGTTTTAAAATAAATGCATAATTTGGATTTTCCTTTAAATGGAAAAATAAGAAAATATTCTATCATTTCTTTTGTTTTGAAATTTGAGGATACTATGATATTCTCCTTTAAAGAGATATATTAGCTGATGGAATTTTATTCTCATTATAAAGTCATCTAATATTGAATCTTAACCATTATACTTATCACAACTACTTTTAAATCTAATTTTTAGTTTTCAATTTTTCATTATGTGTTAGAGATTTGATAAACTATGAGACTGTATTTAACTTATCAGTAGTTTTAGAGTAATTGCTCTCCAATTTCTCCAGTGAGAAAAATCCCGGGCATAAAGGGGAGCATTTAAAAAAGCAGACAAACCGGTTTCCAGGATGTCCCGGCGAAAGACTTTGAAATACACTTTTCATTTTTCTTTTTTGTTTTATTTTAATACATTCCTCAGTTGATTCTTATCAGAGATGTTGAAAACCTAATTTAGAGTGCATATTTTTTAATGTCAGAAAATTGTAGAAGCATATTTCCCATTAATGGTCATAGAACAATGGAACAGTATTTGTAAAGATTTCTGGCGATGCATAGTTTAATTACTATACTGCTGATGTTGTCTCTCTTTTTTCCTAAGTTCAATATTGGTTTTACTATCTATACTTTCTGAAGTTGATATAAGAAATTCTTGACAAAGAAATAACCTTTTCTTCCCTACTTTTAGATTCCTAATTTCATTAGTGTCTAAATGTAAGTAGACATTAGAAAAACACAGTTTAATTCATGGACCTCGTTTTTTTTTTAAACTTTCTACTGAAGAATCAACATAATCAGCAAGGATAATGGCCCCAAAATATTATGCATATATCTCTTTTAGAGATCTATGTAAGTAATTTCCAAAGATTCACTTGGGCCATATATGTGAGAGAAGATAATTTTAATATGAAAGTAATCTCAACCACAAAATTCATAATTGTGGTCAAGCAATTAACCTGATAAATCCTTTGCCACAAACTCAGTCAAAATGGTTGTTTCAATATTCCACATTGTGGAACTAATTCATTTTTATGATGTGAGCAAATATAATGTAATAATTCCCTATAGAAACAAATGCATCATTCATGCTTTGTATATTGTTGAGGAGAGGTCAGTTATCTGAGATTTTATTCTTGGTGGCAATTATCAACCTGGCAAGGTTCATTTCTTCATCCACTGAGGGCTGTTTGTATATTTGTAATTTTGTATCCTTACCTTAGTGAATTCCAAAGCACTGAATGAAAACAGCGGGCGAACCCCCTCTGCACAGCTTTATGATGGTGTTAAAATATGCAAGAACTAGGAGTCCCAAGGGTGGAGGGGACAGACACAAATGGATTCTACAACCAAATGTGGGTAGGGTGTTTTATAATGTTGACTTCTTTTCAAAGAATACACTATATTTTTTAAGAACATTGCATTTTCACAGTAATGATTTAAAAAGACTTAACTCACACTAATGGAATGAATACTTCCCTGGTGGTATGGAACAGTTTGACAGAAGACCATACGGGCTTTAATTCCTATGCATAATAAGGACTTAATGAAGGGGCACCAGGAGCCTTTGGTAAATGCTGCTTCTCACATTCTTGCTTTGTGGGAGCACATAGTACATTCTTAATATGTTCCCCCCTCCAGTTACATTTTTTCTCATTTTCCTTGAAAGTCATTTAAAGTGAAAATTTGACACTCACTGCTTCATTTTCCAAGCTTATGTGACTCTTCATCGACTTCAGTGGAATTTCTTTATTGAGCTACTAAATCGTGGCCACTTTTTCACATATGACAAAACTCTTCTGCCACATGGGAAGTTTGAAATTATTAATTACATCTAATCTGGGAGTCTCCTCAGCCAGCTGGTAAGCTGTGATGTCACTGAATGCCCAAGTGCAAGATATTGAGAATAAGGTCACCATCTCCAGCATTCTTTGAATCAGAAATAAGAAACCCGAAGCATAGGAAATATCATAACTGCCATGCAAAATACCCCTTGGCATGTGCTAACAGATCGTTTCTAATATGTAAACATCAAAGAGTAAGAAACAACACACCAACGCTGCTCTTGCAGAGAAGAGGGTGAGAGCCCCATTGTTCTTTATGCTTTCAAACTTTCAGGTGTCTTCCTTGGCAAAGGAATTGAATCCTCGGGGTGATTTTTCTCTTTGATGGTTTTGTGGCTCAGTGAGGCAAAAAGCATATAAGTTATTTAAATATAAATGGATTGATAAATCTACATGTCATGCTGGTGCTCAGTGTGAGGCAAGCAGCTGAGGTTTTAAACCCTACTTTTCGATTCCCAGTGGTTTATAACCGAACAACTGAAAGACTGCATTTCGCCAGGTGTAGCCATAATGTGGTACTATTAGCACTGTAGCTTCATTGTCAGAAACTTCATTTAAATGTCCATAAAACCATCCTGATACGAAGAATGAACTGTAATAGCTTATAATTATGATAGTGCATAAAGTATGCCTCACAACCTATTACAAAGCCATAATTTTAGTATAAAAACCATAAACCAAGGGAACAAAACTTGAGAACTTCAAAATAAAATTACAGCTTTTGTAATGGTCCAATAGAGCATACCTTTTTTTTTCTCCACAATAGATGATTGTCTTGTCTGCCTCCCACATGTAAAATGATGGTGGATTTCTGATTTTTCAGAGTTAACGTGATAGCACTTTCCCAAAGGCATCTTACAACTGGAGCATTAATATGCTTTCAAAGGGGATTTTAATGCCCATTAGAATGAGATCTGGTTTGGGGTGAAAGAATGCTCATTTTTCATTCATGTCAAAATGGGGAAATTAGAAGGAAAGGCTTTTGTGCTTGCTGTGTAATTTTTCTTTTAGAAAAACCCTCCTGTCATGAAGAAGAGGAAATGCCTGTTTTGATCCCCAAACCAATCCAGTTATGACTGAATGAGATTTATCAGTCTTTGTGTGAAGAGAAGAAAGTGAACATTTAGCAATTGTGTTTTATGAAAATGAGCCTAATCTCAATGCAGAGCATTTAACTGCTTGTCAGCTTTCCTTATACATTTTTATGGTTCCTTTAAGGCACCCTGAGTTTTTTTCATATGTGATATACAACTTACTTGACATTACTAAGCCAAAGTGACCTTTATAGCTAATCATATATTACATAACACACACACACACACAATCTTCTCTAAAGTGGAAAGTCAAAATATGCATTCTTTAAAATGTACCTTAAAAATATATTAGTAAGCTTATTGGAATAATTGCATACATACAGAAAAAATTTAAACCCTGTAAACTACATCACTGATAAATAACCTAGCTGAATATGATAGTATTGTTTTTTTAAAAACAATGATCATTTCCAGGCTACTAAAAATCTATCATCCTGGCAATACTTGCATGAGACTTTATTATATAAATTGATTATAATTTATTTAATCCTTATTATGGGCTGACATTTAGATTGTTTATATTTTTGTGTACAAAAAGATTGCTTTCATATGCACATGCATATATATGTATGTGTGTGCATATATGTAGAAGTCATGCTTTGACTAGCTCTTTAGCTACACACTTGTGCATGCACATGTGTATCTACATTGGTATGTGTACGTATAACCTGAATCTACCATACTGTCTTGGTATCAATTTTTTCCTCTGTTTTTGTCATACAAGTTTACAATACATAGTGAGGTCACACCATGTGAGGAGTTGCATCCTGTCCATGAGACAGCTTATTTCATTTCATGTTCTCATCCCCTCATTTCTCTGCTCCCTTCTCAACATTGCTTGGGCCCCTTCTTATTTGCAAAAGATATCGCCCTGTTTCTTTGGTCTTTTATTTTGCTCTTTAATTTATTTATGCTTTAAGTTTCTCATATAAAAGAAACCATACAATATTTAAGCTCATGTGTCTGATTTATTCCACAAAACATTATTCAAGGTGAATCCATTTTCCTACAAATGACTCAAGTTTATCCTTCTTTATAGCAGAATAGTACATTGTTGTGTGCAAACATTGCAAATTTTTTATCCATTTATTTGTTGACTTAGCTATTATAAATTGTGCTGCTATAAACATGAGTATGAATGCATCATTATAATATACCTTTAAGATTTTGGGAAAGATAGAAGAAAAGGAACTGGGTCAAATGGAATTTATTTTTTTTAGTTTTTTGAGGCGTTTCCATTCTGATTTTCAAGTGTTTTTTATATCACATTAGTTTTTTGAAGATGAAAGTTCAGACACTAGGAAATATTAGAGTTTTCTCAAACTACGTGATTTGATATATGACTTGACAATTACTTTGCAACTGTCTACTCTGTACTGTGTGGAGTAGAAACTACTATCTTTTCTCTAGTCCTGTGTGATCCAACCACAGGTAGGAGTCATTTGGCCAGTATCTGATGAGAAAGCTGAAATATTCATAGTGGGATGAGAAAAAGGCCTAAGAACACAAATAGGAGAAATTGGATTATAAGTGAGACAGACAAAATTTAAGGAAATTCATGCTCAAGAGTTTCTGTTTCCTTATGGGGATGTGAGATCACGCTTTTGCTTAAGAAGTACTTGGAACATGAAAAGATGGGAAGTCTGACGTATGTTTGGAATTGTCTGTGAGGGGAAACAACAGGACAGAAAACATAAGAGTGGCACATTACATGACACTTTCAAGAGAAAATAGCCTATGAGATAAACAGAAGGCTTAGCTTGTACAGTTATGAAAGCTGAGAAATCTCATCATCTACTGTGTATCAGCTGGGAGCCCAGGAAAGTTGCGATTGCATTTCTAGGTCAAGTCTCAAGACCCAAGAATCAGTGGTGTTAATCATTGTCCAAGGGTAGAGAGGGAGCCGCATAATCAAGCAAACACACTACTTGTCCTTCTTTCAACTTTTGGTCCAAGTTAGGCCAATTATGGATGGAATGATGCCCACTGCATTGCTGATGGTAAGCGATCTTCATAAGGTAGTCTACTAACTCAAATATTAATCTCTTACCAATACATTTACAGACATATCCAGAAACAGTGGCTAAGCAGTCACTTGGGAATCACCCATTCAGTTTGATATAAAATTCATCATTTTCTACAAATCTTGCCAGGTACTGCAATTTAAGCTACCACTTAGAGTGGCAGTAGTGCACTAGCACATGTACAGTCATATTTTCTCCTGTAGTGATTAGGCATGCAATGGTAGAATGGATTCTGTACTGCAGGTTTGGGAAACTGAAAGGCACATGTGATACAAGGTCAAGGTCAAAAGTGTTCAATGCATTGAAGAAAGGAGAATAAACATGGTGTAAGGCAGGGGTTGTTTCTTAAAATAAAGGATGTATGCAGTAGACTGTTGTGCTGGAAATGTGAGAGGACTATCGGATGTGAACCGTTGGATGACATCACTGAGCAATTTCAATAAGTCAGGAAACCAGAGTTAGTACTGTCAGTACTGTCGCACTGACATAGAGCATTGTATTAGAGTGTACATGAAGAGTTGTATCATAATAGCCCATAAATAAAGAATGTGATATGTCAATAAGGTTACTCAGTCAAACGATTTCTGAACATTCATCATGTGCCAGGACTGCTTTGAGCTCAGGGGATACAGAGGTGAACAAGATGATAAAAATGTCTCCCCTTCATGGAGCTAGTGAAGCAAGGGAAGATAAACAAACATAATAAATACATAAATTATGTTTGTGACATAAAGTTTGCCAGGCCCTGATAAGAAGGCAGAGGAGAAGATGAAAAAGCACTGATTACACCGCGGTTTGCAACTTTAGCCCTCTCAGGAGATGAGCGAATGAGGGTGACTGAGTGAATCAAGATGATGCCATGAAAGCAGACTCCAACTTATCACTGGAACGAACACACAGCTTTCCAAAACATTGTCTGCACTGTGATGGATGGAAACTTGAAGTTCCTTTTCTGAAAGAAATCAGATGATTGTGATTGAGGACCAAGTCTATACTGACTGGTCCCCAAAGCTTCTTTGACTCTTAATGTGTTGGAAATACCACCCTGTGTAACTGTGTTTCAAATCCTTTCAAATGTGTCTAGCTTCTGTCTTTGGGTGTTTATCTAAGTGCTGAGAAGGGGAGAGGAGTTTAATGGGTGGAAGAGGTTGTACACTTCTGGCTATGTTACAGCTCAAGGGCATCTTAGCAGAAAAGTCCAAAAAGAATGGAGGAAGAAGACCTCGGCATCAGTGATTCCTTTGAAAGTCTCCTGCTCACAAGGAGAGATGTCTGGCTTGCTTTCCCAAAGCTCTTTGTATATAATTTTCTTCATTAACAAGGACACAAGCCAGATAACTAGTTCATGCTGTACTCTTCATTACATCTGGTATCATCTATATGGCAAGCAATTACTGAGAACTTACCAGAATCTGTGTGGAAAATCAGTGAGCAATAGTTAAGATTCCTGACCCATGAGCATATATTCTAGCAGAGGAGATAGTGTAATAGAAAAATCAATAGAATAATAAGTAAACTACATCTGCTGTGATATGAAAACCATAGGTTAGCAATAGGAGGATGAGAACATTTATGGAATAAAGATGTGGAATTCTTCAATTTTTACTACTGGAAGGCATATGTTAATGTATGTTATTGTGTTAAAGAGATAAGATTTTGGGGAACATCACATATGCATGAGATATTGATTCTGTGTATCTTGAGTTTAGTTTTAATCACAAGCTAAAAAAAATGATTTTAAGCCTAAGAATTCCAGAGAGCAGTTTTTAAACGCCTGCTTGTGAGAAAAGTTGAAGCAATTTTTCTAACCACTTTTCAACCTTTGAAGATCTCCTGAAGTGAAAGAAATAGGTAAATACTAAGATACATGATTATGAAATGATTATAATAAATATGTGTGATAATAACTACAATCCCAAATGGTTTTATTCCTTTTAAGTATGGTCTCATTCTCTTAAAAAGCAGAATTTATGAAAATACATTCAGTAATTTGTGAACATTGCCTAAATCCCTAGCTATCTAATCTATAAGGGTGCTGTTCAATTTCGTGAATTACATAATTGGGTGTAAGTGTATTTTCTACTTTAAATAGTCAAAATAAAGCACACATGATATTTATCTTATTTTTTTACCACTGCTCCAAATGAATTTTCACCTTATAGTATTCTTTCAGAGAGAGGCGATTTTAAAATATAAAAAATTAAAAAAAAAAAGCAAGAGGAGGAAAAGAAAGTGCTCTAAAAGAGATAACTGTATGTATACTTAAGTGTGTAGGATTGATAACCATGTTACTAAGTTTTTGTTGGATCGGTGAACAGAACTGTTTGCAGCCTCACTGTTTGAATGTTCACTTTGTATGTTTTAATTTTGTCACTTGAACAACTATATCCAAGAAGACAATATGTAATGTATCAAATAGTGATTTCTTACTGTTTATTTTTTTTGAAATTCTGTATTGTTTCTACCCTTTTTTCTGTTTTGCTTCCTCCCTCTTTAAATAAAATTTAAAAAAAAAAGAAAAGAAAATATGCATGTAGAACAAGGGGAGTAGAAACAGAATTTTCTCAATACCATCTAAAAACATCTCAGGAATGATATAGGGATTTTTTGAAAAACAAAACTGTGAATATCAATAATTGAAAGACTATTTTCTAATGTAAATGAGCTTTTCCAAGTGGAAATTTCTTAGAAACTGCTTCTAAGATTAAGAATAGCTGATTGTACTAGCTCAAGAGAAATTTCATCTTCTTACATATTCACTTTGAATCTCATTTGCAAGACACAACTGAGCTACACTCTTGCATATCTGTTCCCTGGGTGGTCTTTTTCTCTTTCTTCTTTTATTTTATTAGGTTCTCTTCTTCAGCTTTCCCCACACTGTTAATATGTATCTATTTTTTTTCTTTACCATTCCATTTTCTGTTCATAATTTGTCTTAGTCACTGGGACAAAATGCCTAGCACACACAAATTAAGGGAGAAGTTTATTTTAGCTCACAGTTTTTGGAGGATTCAATCTGTAGTTGGCTGGCTCCATAGGGGTAGGGGGTATGGTGAAAGAAAGCTGCCCACATCATGGTGGGCAGGAAGCAGACAGAGAAGGAAGCTGAGGATAAGCATATTCCCTCGAGATCACAGCCCCAAGGACCCACCTCCACCCAGGTCCCCACTAACTGCAAGTCAGCTAGAGTGATCCATTTACCTTCCACACACATGAGAATTTGGGGGGGTCATTTTAGATCTAAAACCTAACACAATTATTGAATGTTGTCACCTACTTTTATGCCACTATATCTCAATCCTGTTTTTCTCCCATATAATTTGTTTCTAAAGCTGCATTTTGGTTCTGTACAAGTCCTGTTATCCCAGTGTTAACACTGAGAGTTTGAAATCCTAGAAATTCTCTCTCCCAAATATGGAGATTCCAGGTCTTGAGGAATAGACATGGGCGTCTAGGAGAAAGGTACAAAACTCATACAAAATAGGAATTGAAAGTAAATGATCAGATTATCTGCTGTGTACTACTCTGGTCAGGTGTATTGTTTTTCAAACATTGGAATTGTCACCTGGAATCTGCAGTGCATGATAACAGATTATTTATTAACTGTTGCTTCTCTGCAGACAATGTATACTCAGTGGACAACATAAGTGTATTGTAGTCATAAGTATTAAGAACTCATCTTTGACTTTGACAGTGGTTTATATTAAAATAAGAGATGCTTTAAACTTGTCAAGTGTCAAATATCTGAATTATCACCTTTGGAAGAATATGCCATTGATTTTATCCCATGGTAATCAAGAGAAAAATTTAAATAAGAATAAAGATATTAGGGGGTCAGGAGAATATTGTTGGATGGACTGAAAACACCCAATGGATGTGCTAGTAGTGGAACAGGGAGAGTTCAAAGCAAAATGTGCTCTAGTTTACTAAGGGCTAAAATATTCCTTTAATGACTGGGTCTGTGGTCCTAAAATAACAGAAGATAAAAGTGACAACAATTTAATAGGTAATGTCTGTGGTTGAGCTTTCTGGGTGAACAAGTGTGAAAATGTGCCACAGATGATGGCGTGATGTTTAAAGGTTTGCCTTGAGAAACACTTCCTTTGAAGCAGCAAGTGTGTGTGGTAGAGATGAGCGAAGTTTATGTTCTGTTCCAGTAGCAAGTTATGCTTGAAAAAAAATAAGCTTTCTTGGTACTGTTTCTTGAGTCGTTACTCCTGCAAGTGTCTTGATATTTCTGAATTTTAACTTATATATATGATTTTTAATCTCTGTGTACCAATATAGGTGAGCCTCATCCAATGATGTTGCTAAACATTTAACAATCCCCCTCTCAAAAATGTATTCATCTAAAAAAAATTATACATCTATGTAAAATAATTTTACCCTCTTCTGACACTAGAATGTATAACAAAAAATGCTCATAAGGAAGTGCACCACAATATTTATGGTAAATTCTACATAAACAATTCTTGCCAGAAATTTTTTTGGTGAAACTACTCTGTCTGTAGTCTGTCATTGAAATCTAGAGATACTTGTATGAAATCTCCATCCATTACTTTTTCTTCAAATAATACAGTTAAATTTGTGATCTATTGTCAAAATATTTTTCACTACTAAAGAATTATATTCACTAGGCTACAAATTCAGCTTTAACCCTTGACATGATATCCTTTAAGTTAAACATAAATTGTTAATATTTCTGCGACCACTTTTTAAGTTTGGGCAACCAACAAAGCAATGGGTCAACTTCTGTGAGGTTTACAGATGTTAGGTGTAGAAATTGTCCCACGATGGACAGTTTCAACCCACAGACATGATATCACTCAAAACAGAGACAACAAAAGATGCAAGACAGCACAGCAAATAGATACCATTATGGTATGTTAATCATACATACATCTCTTAAAAAAAAACCCTGAAGTTAGAGGTAATAGCAAAATATAACAGGATAATAAGGGTTTTACTGTCCATACTACCTTGTTAACATTTATTCTATGCCTCTTAAATGTAGTAAATTTTATATGTGTACATAGTTTAATATTCTCATAATGGCTTACAATAGTCCTGAAAAATTAACAATTGGCGTTTGTGGAGAATCTGCACATCACTTGTCTAATGTGAAGAGGGTTAATGAGATGAGAAAAGGTAAACACCCCACCGCCGAGCATCGAGCATCTATCTCTGTTACCGAGGTTTTAACATTCCTTTAAAGCACCTCTGCGGACCCTCCACGCCATCCCCCTTGCTTCCTGTTGCCCATCAGTTCACTGCCCAGGCCATAGCCAACCTGGTCCTTTGGGTGGCCGCATTAGATCATACATCTTTTCTAAATTCTTCAGTGGCTTCCCTACTCACTCAGAATCAAGCCCAACATTCTTGACCCTAATCCCTTTGACTCGGCCTCAAAGACCCCCGTGTCCACTTATTCAACCACTGTAACCGCTTTGCTCTGTTTTCATTGACTTCCTTGTACTTCTTTTACTGAACCAGAGTCCCTGACTCACTGACCTTGCTTCTTTGGCTTCCTGGGCTTGGAACCTTTAAACTTTATACTCCTTAAATTGCCTGGTGTCCAACCCCAGAGTATCTTCTCAGACAATTTCCTACCTTGGTAACTGCATACTCCAAACCTTAGATTATGTTTTCTTTCACTATTCTGTACATTTCTTTGCTCTTCATAGCTAACTTATTTATTCACTGCCCTAGCAAAATCATGCATTTCCTAAAAATAAAGAAGTTAAGAAAGCTCCTATTTACAGCTCCTTATTTATCTTTGAGTTTATTCGCTCTTGTATCCCCAAAGCCCAAAAAGCCATCTGACACACAGCAAGTATTTACAAATATTCATTGCATGCATGTGTGTGTCTTAATTGTGATTTGCCTTGAGATCTGTTTATTTTGGGTAAAGTCCACTACTATTACTCTAAGAATTTCTTTCAGGCTTTTTCAGTAGGATGAAGAGCCAAGAAATGACTGAGTTCTACTAAATGAAGCTGTATTCATTCAGGAAGATCTGTTTTCAATTTTCACGAAAGGTAATTTACACACTGATGACAGGCTGATTTTACCCTATTGTCAAATTATTATTTCTGTGCTCAATGAATCTTAATACTTACTTCACAATTTAGAATTTTTTTATCTTATCTCATCCAGAATCTTCTAGTGGCTTATTTAAAAGTACAGGTATGACTGAATAAGGAGAATATCAAGTTGTTATTGAGATTAAGTCTGAGAATAAACATCTTTAAAGAAACTGATACCTTACTAGTACCAAAGAAAAGAAAAGAAATGAGAGGAGTTGAAGGAGGTCATAATCACTTGCAATGCTTTACACTCCTTGTGAAATATAAAAAGAAGTCAAGACCAATGTTTTCCTTTACTATGACCCAGAAATAAAATTAAGTCTAAGAGCAGAGAAAGCAACTGAAATTCATGGTGTTGATTTCACTCATAAAATATCTGTAAATATCCTAACCAGATATTTATAGTTTGTGACTCTAATTTTACCAAGCAAAATTATTGTGAAAATGATTTTAATTTTTAAAAAGGATCTTACTTTATCAATGACCAGATAATCAAATAAAAAGATTAAATGAGCATGAGAGACGTGCTATATCATTTAAATATGTCTTTCTGACTTTAATATCTTTCTCTGTGAAGTAGGCATTGCAATCCTTATCTCCCTAGAGCAAGTTATAAAACTTGGAGATGATCTGAAACTTGTGTTTTTGGCCTTAAGAATATGTTTACAAAATTGATGTTTATATGTGTGAAGTGGATATTTTTATGAAAGGGAAACTTTTCCTAAGGCTTTCATGATACTTGCATTGGTGAAAAAAATATTCATTATCATTCACTTAGGGAAACAGAAATATGTCCATATCTTGGGCACCAGTTGCTGGGGGCTGATCAGATCCCAGGATACCTCATGAGGGAACAGCAGGGCATAAAGAAAGAGAAAAGACAGTATCTTTTTGGTGTAAATGGGGACAGGGAGGAGCTCTATCTAGTAGAATGACTCTCTGATCTTTGCTGTTGTCCTTTTTTATTAGTCCGTAGGAAGCTCAGAGGAGAGGGTATGAGGTTTTATTTGAATAGTGATTGTTATAAGAACAGAATAATAAAATGGGAATCAAGTTTAGCATTTCTAAAGGAAGATATTAAGGTCAATCCCCTGGATGTCTGTGTTTAGTATACAGTTGGTCCAGCAGATATTATCGTGTCTCAAGAGGCTGTAAATAGGAGCTTTCTTAACACAGCCAGAGAGCATGGAGCTATTTGCAAATTCTCCTGTCCCTTGAGGCAAGTCACAAGAGTCTCGCACCATAGGATGACAGTCATGTAACCTGGTCCCTAACATAGGAAAGGATTATTTTATATCACCTGGTCCTCATCAGTTCCTCCTTTTTGTTTGTGTAATGATAGCAGTTGAAACAGCACAACTTGAGGTTGAGATACTCTCCATTCACGTTTTACAAAAACTACACTTTAAAAAATCACCCATGTTTACTAATTTAAAGGTAATTGGATCTCTCCAAAAAGTCTCTTTTTATGTGGCCTACAAGATGTCGCTTGGGTAGCTTATCTGACAGTTTTGGCAAGTGCCTGATTTGGGTAGTAATTCTGGCTCCAACATTTGTGCCTGCAGCACAGAAAAACCAAAGGTTTGTTTCCCAGAGGATGGCAAAGTTGTAGCTCTAACTGTTTAAAATTGGATTTTACTGGGTAACGCTTCAAAGCGCTCACTTTGCATTTCTGCTAACAAAGCTGAACATTCAGCCAAAATATTGGAAAGGAAATACTTAGGCAGGAAGAAATGACAGTGGAGGCTTGAAAATGAGGAGCTAAGCCAAGAATGACAGAATAAAAGAGGCACATTCCAGAAGGGAAAATGAAAAAAGAAAACTGCTTTTAGCACATCAGCTAGAGCATTGTTGTCCCACAACCATATGCAAATATTGGCAATAACTTACACTTTGGTTAGTTTTTGGTAAGCTTTTGGTAAGTTCTTTCTCTTATAAACTCCCTACTATGTATTGCATTTAAAAGATTTTGCTAGCTCTTCCAGAGTACACTAAATTTTCATGCAAATTGCCATTTATCTTTCATGCCAGGTGCCAAGATAGAGGTCACAGGGAAGTTTTCTACCCCAGCTCTGGAAACCTGCTTTAAAATTACTTTTGCATTCATGAAATGAACAAAGTAGACAGTCTGCACAAATCTTCCTGCCAGATGTAATCATCCTCTGAAATACAAGTCTGGGAATATTTGAAGTTCCGTAATATGACTTTGAGGATAAACACATCTATTTATCTCCTACCAGGTTTATGTACTACTAAGGCAATTTTACTCAAGCTATATTGATTTTGTTGTGAACTCTCCTGTTCCTTGGGAAACTCTGTTTATGGGAAGCCAATCCCCCCACCTGCCTGACTGGGTTATATAAGCATGGCTGAGGGCACTCAGGCAGACACCTGGGAAGCTTGGTTTCAAAGGCAAATCAGAAGACATAGGAGCAGGAGTTTGCCACATGGGGGGAATTTTACTTCAGCAAAGTTCCCCGCATCATTGATTTTGTTAGCAGTGATTCACCTGTGGCTCTCATTCTCCTACCATGTATATTTGTGTGTCTTTAGGGATGGAGGAGCTGTGTGTGTATGTGTATGTGTGTGTGTGTGTGTGTGTGTGTGTGTGTGTGTTCAGGAACACTAATACATATTATGTGTATGCATATGTTTCTCTTAGGAAACAATATTTACTAGTTATAGCCACCTTTCCACGTTTGAAAAGATTCCAACTGCACATTCAAAGTGAGCGAATATTTTTCTGAGCTGTTATTTTCTTCCTAGAAAAAGGATGCGTGTAAACCATTCTAGCAACCTCCCTGCCTTTTTTCTGGTACCAGGGATCAAACACTACTGCACACTTGCAAGGCAGGCGCTTATGCAGCTGAGCTAAATCCCCAGCCATTCTGGCAATCTTGTGGAGATAAGTTTACTTCTTTTGGAAAACTCTTTCATTGGTAAATAACCCTGTTATGTTTGATACATTGTGTTAACTTGAGCAGTCTAGAAGCTTAACTAAGTAACTCAGTAATTCTAGATCCTAGGGTGTAGAAGACACACCCTTATCCCTCTGGGATGTTGTTCATTGTGTCAACTCCAGAAGTTTAGAAACCTAACTGAGTGACTCAGCAGGGGCGCCAGGGTCCTCAGTTTGTAAATATTCTGAGCCTGTGCAAGAGGAGGGCAGGGAGATGGTGTGAGCGCTACACTTACCCAAGGGCAGGTACCCTGTTTTCAACATAAGGAAGGAAAAGAGGTTCCCTCCCCACTCCTTGCTCTTGCTACTTTTGCCTCCTTGACTGGTGCCCCTGTGCCATGCCATCCCACCTTGGAGTCAGCTCATTATGGACTGAAACGTCCACAAACTGTTACTTAAATCAACCTTTCTGAGACTGCCTAAGACCTCCCCATCTGGGCCTGCCCTAAAATTCATTTGGAAACAGAAGAAACCTAGAATAGCAAAGGGATTCTGGGCAACAAAGACAAGATGGGAAGCATCTCAATTCCTGAACTGAAACTATACTACAAAGCCACAGTTATAAAATCAGCATGGTACTGGCAAAGGAATAGACCTGAAGATCAATGGAACAGATTAAAAGATGCAAGCACAACTACAAAGACACTCAGTCACCTGATATTTGATAAAGGGGCTAAACATGTTCACTGGAAAAAAGATAGCCTCTTTTATAAATGGTGTTGGAAAAACTGGCTTTCTACCTGCCAAAGGTTGAGAATAGACTCATGCTTATCACTGTATACTAAACTAAAATCAAAATGGATCAAGGATCTAAATATTAAAACAGAAACACTATATCTACTGGAAGACAAAATAGGGAAAAATCTTGGAGACTTTAGGGTAGGGAGAGAATTCATGAATAAAACACAAACTGCATGGGAAATACTCCAAAGAATCAATAACTATGATCTCATATTACTAAAAAGTTTTTGTACTTCAAAAGAAATCACCAACAAAGTGAAAAGAAAACCCACACAATGGGAAAGAATTTTAGCCAAAAATCCCTCAAAGGACTTATGTCCAGAACATAAAAAGAACTGAAAAACATCAAGCCCCCCAAATTAATTCAAAGACCCTCTCCAAAAATGGGCATCTGAGATGAAAACACAGTTCTCAGATGAAGGTATACAAATGGCAAATAAATACATGAAGAATGTTCACCATCACTAGTCATTCAAGAAATGCAAATTAAAACAGCAATTGAGATTTCATCTGACTCCAGAAAGAATGACTGCCATCAACAAAAAAGCTGATAACAAATGTTGGCAAGGCTGTGGGGGGGAATAAGGAACGCTGCTCCACTGTTGGTGGGAGTGCAGACTGGTGCAACTACTGTGGAGATCAGTATGGAGATTCCTCAGAAAACTAGGATTGGAAGTTCCATTCAATGCAGCTATTCCCCTCCTGGGTATTTTCCCAGAAAACCTGAAAAGGTCATATCATAGTATATATGTGCACCCATGTTCATAGCAGCACAATTTGTGATAGCTAAACCTTGGAAACAACCAAAATGCCCATCAAACACAGAGTGGATGGAAAAGATGTGGTATTTTTATACAATGGAATGCTACTCAGCTATAAAAAAGGATGATCTTGAAGCCTTTATTGGTAAATGGAGGCAACTTGAGAATATCCTGATTAGTGAAATAAACAAGACTCACATTAGTAAATATCACATTGTCTCTCTAGTGTAAATAATAATAAGAATGGACAGAATAAAGTATAATAGATACAAAAGTATAATAAATATAATAGATACTGTAACAGTGAAAGGGAAGGAAAGTGCTCTACAGGATATAACGGTGTGCACAGTGTGTAAATAGATGACCATATTACTGAGCTTTTGTTAGATCATTGAACAGAAGAGCTTGTGCTGTCAATGTTTGAGTAACCAGCCACTTTTTATATCTTGACTTTGTAACTTTAACTATTGTTAAATTAACAAGATGCAATTTTTCAACTAGTGATATCATGATGTTAATTTGTTTCTTTTTTTCTAACTCTGTAGTCTATCTTTTCTTCTTGTTTTTTTCTATTTTGTCTTAATTTTCTTTTCTTTCTCTCTTAAAATAAAATTTTTAAAAATAAACCATTCCCTATTTAATTTGAATGTGGAGTATTTTGTCTCAGCAGTGAAACTAACCAAGACAGACCCCCTGGAAATAAAGCTTGAGTTGGTAAAAAGAAGACAGAGATTTACTGAGCTTAAGGGAATAAAGTTGTATTCAAACTAAATAATAAATTTGAAGAAAAATGTGATGTCCTTAAAATTTTGTTTGATATGAAAACATCTCTAAGTAGTTTCTATGGAAAAGCTATATTTAAGAGACTAGGAATTCATAGATTTTTTTTAAGGTGAACTTTATACATGTATTTATCCTAAATTACAATGTAGTTACAGAATTTAAAGGAAGTTTGATTATATAGTATCATTTTTTAAAGAATTATACTTTATTTCTTTTAGAAACAAAACTACCTACCATGTGTTAAAATCTTTTCAGCTAAGGAGAAGATAAACTGGCCTTGAAAACAATACAGCTTTTATAATATCTTCAGCAGACACATTTTGTAAAACTAAACTGCTGAAGATATAAATTCAAATGACACCTTCTTATTTATGTGTGCATTCACTTAAAACACACATTGAGTGTCTAAAATGTGTATGGACTGTTTTAAAGCAATGGAGGTTACAGTTGCTGCTTTTATGGAAATTATATGCCACTGGATAAAAATACATTTAAAAATATAATAGATGTGATGACACACAGTGAACAGTGCTGTGATTATAAACAAAGCAGGTCCAGCGTTATGGATATTAAAGCCAAGGGTATTCTTTTTGGGTAAGATGGTCCATGTAGACCTCTCTGACAAGGTGACATTTACATAAATAATGTGGTAAAAATGAGAAGAAAAGTGTTCCAGGGAGAAGGACCACAGTTACGGAAGTGGGTACTGAGAGTGGTTCATATAGTTAGTGGTCATAGGTGAATGGAGCTCAGTAATATGCAAAATTGCAGAAATGAATATAGTGAAGGGATGTGTAGAGACATTTGAAGGAACTATTATTGTATCATTGAAGTCACTATGAATCTGAAGAAGTTGAAGGGGAAATCAGAAAAAGAGATTTTAGCTAATTACTGTGATGGTGAGTGGATATTAGGAAGAGTGTAATATGATCGTGTCTTCATTCTAGGTAGTGCAAAGCAAAGATTTTTTAAAATATTTTTATCAAACTCACATGTATAAATACTGTACAGTTTCCCTAGTGTAAGAAATGGTAAGAGTACAGAAGATTTTATGGTAATCATGGTTCACCATTATATTGCTTTGAAGTCTTATGTTTTCATTCATTGGTTGGAGTAGTTTTATTCTGTTTTGTTTGATCTTTAATATATGTGATGGCATGAATAGTTACTTTGAAGAAAAGACAATATGGCAGCCATTGTTGATTTAATATCATCTTGCTCTGAAGTCCTACCATGCTTTTTCCTTTTCTATTACCATTGGTTCTATCACATTGTGTGTTATTGGATTTTAATATGTATGATAGTATAAACAAATTTTTTATGGAAAATGAGATAACATAGTAGCCATTGTTCATCTTCAGTTATTTGGTTTGGAATGCCTTGTAATACTTTCATTCTCTTGAGTGGTTTTATTGTATTTTGTTATGTTTGACATTACTGTGTATAAAGCTAAGCTCAACTACTTCAAAGAAAGAGACATTATGATAGCTACTGTTAATATCCAATTGTCTTGTTGTGAAGTGCTGTGTTGCTTTCATTGTTCTGTTCTGATCTGCTTAGATCTGTCCTCTTTTGTTTTATTCTCTTTAAAATAAAATTAAAAAGTACTTTTATTACCACTCTTCAATAAAAGGTAACTTTGAAAAATATTTCAAAAATCATAGTGCAGTTACCTATTTGCCAAAGATATGATTTCCAGTATCTACAACATATCAGCATTTAAAGAAGGATTGTTTCATTCCATTATTTTTAAAGTGTATAAGCTGCTTTGCTCAGATTTTACATTATCATTCTCAACTTCTGCCACAAATTTTTAACCTTAAGATGATATGTCATCATGTTTTGGCAATGTTTATTGGATAATCCTGCCATATTTTCCATTACAAACACAACACATATACTTCAAACATTTATAGAATGAATTAACTTTAATTTTCTGTGACCAAAATGTATTGTCAGAAAATTCGTTTTGAATTAAACAACCATTAAATTTTTATTACAGCAGTTTATCAAGACTACACAATATAAGAGCAATAATAGTAGCAATCACTCATATCCAACTGATTCTGAGCTTTCATTCTCCTTAGTGTTTTTACATTTCTAATTAATTTATTCTTCACAATTATCCTATAAGTGAGTGACCATGGAAGAAACTTGTTCTAGCACTGTCACTGAATTCTTTGAATAGCTTCATTACTACTTGCCAAAGTAAAATAGTGAACTGTCCTTGTTAGCTCCAGGGAGGAAATTTCAAGGTTAAGTACTTGTGCTTCCAGGGTAAAGCTGCTGCCTCCCACTCCTGATTGCTAATATCCCTTCATGTTTCTTTGCTTCAGATAAGGGCATCCAGAGAAGACTATAGGCGCTTGTACTCACACCTAAGTGACTTAGAGTACACTTTGCTCTTTAGAACCTCACTTAATGCTAAATTCCCTGCTAGGAAGTGTCTCTATACGTCATTTTAAAATATGCAATGTAAGGAGCATACTCTCCGATCGCACATGTACAGGAATGTGCCTCCTTGACATGAGTTGACAGGTCACTCCAGCATGAGTATGCATCTCCCCATTAGGATTCCCTCACTTCCTTTATTCAGAGAGATACTGCCTTGGGAGTACTTCTCAGTGCTCTCCCAACTTGCTGGAAGGAGTTTCTATACTGTGTGTATATCCCTTTCAATCCTTTGTTTACTCTTTTGTCTCCTAGTTGTACTTACTGGCCTTCCACTCACCGATGGATGAACCCATTAGTTGCTTACATCATCAAAAAGTATCTTTACCTATCTACTAGTTAACTCAAAGAGGTCTTTCTTTAATTTTTCTGATAACAAAATACAGTCCCTAATTTATAATGGTTTGAGACTTAGATTTTCCACCTTTGCAATGATGATAAAGCAATTCATAATCAGTGGAAGCTGAACTTTGAATTTTGTATTTGGATCTTTTCCCAGACCAGTTATAACTGACACTGGGCTCCCAGACAGCTACCTGGTCATGAAAGGGAAAAACCAACACTGCAGTGCACTGTGTCACTAAGCTAGGATGTTTGGAAGATTAGGGACATTAAATGCAATTTCTATTTACTGTAGATCAACATATAATGAATTTATCACCAAGTAACCACAGCATAAATTGAGTAGCATCATATTTGCAAGCAGTAATCTGTAAGGAATGTGCTTCCCAGTCATAGAAAAGATGGCTACCCCAGTCATGGAAAAGAAAAGATGGCTACCCCAGGCATGGAAAAGAAAAGATGGCTACCCCAGGCATGGAAAAGAAAAGATGGCTACCCCAGGCATGGAAAAGATGGCTACCCCAGGCATGGAAAAGAAAAGATGGCTACCCCAGGCATGGAAAAGAAAAGATGGCTACCCCAGGCATGGAAAAGAAAATATGGCCACCCCAGTCATGGAAAAGATGGCTACCCCAGTCATGGGGCAGCCATTTCACCCCATGATAGGTTGTCTCAGAAACATTCTAGTTGATTGAAAGGTTGGCTTCTCTTTTGTTAAGTCTCAGGAGGATAATCCACTGAGGAAATGACTGTGTTACTTTCTCAGAAAGTTCAGTTTCAGGAAAGGTTACTCTGAAAGTCAGAGACCTAGAAATGAATTTCCTTACAAATTCTACTGTTTGTATTTCCCCTTAAAGCCTTTTATACTCTCATAGTCACATGCGTGTCAATCCTTGAACACCTGGTTGATTGTGGATGCCTTGTATTAATTCCTCTATAGTAGCTTTTCAAGTGCTGTCTTCACTTTTGAAAAAAAAAAACTCCTGGTCTTTTTAAAGTTTTCAAAAGTAAAGAAATATTTCCTGAGGTATTCTGTGGCCATGCCTTGAAATTAGAGCTAGATTTTAAATATGTCAATTGGTTCTTTTTATGCTATTCAGTCTTTAAATTTTATTTTATTTTTATTTATGTTTTTCAGTATTTAAATTTAACAAATATTTCATTGGGGTATCAATACAACAACACTAACATTTTAAAATGGTGAAAACAGCAAAAAAGGTGGTATGGAAATCATTAAGCTGCTATTAAGTATCAAATTAGCTAAGAATAAATATTTTAAAAATTGTAATATGAGAAAATACCCTTTGTATTTTTTGTTTGCTTTGTTTTGTTTTGGTTTTTTTGGAACCAGGAATGGAACTCATAACTTGACACTTACCAAGCAAGCACCTGAGCTACTGAACTAAATCTCTGACCCTACGTTTTGTATTTCAACCCTTAGGATATTCAAACCACTTAAAAACACCATGATATGAAGAAGTTATTTAAATGTACACAGTCCCAGTGAGACACACATTTTTGAAGGGTACATAAATCTTTTTGATGTTTTAATTTTATATCTAGGTTTCAGAACTGCTGTCTGAATTATCTGTTGGAACATGACCATTTTTATTAAACTGTCACACTTTAACTTTTCCAACATTTTTTAAAATGTAAAATTTCATCAGGGATCTTACATGTTTCCACAGGTAGATTGGTAGAGAATTGGCTGTTGTTTCATTTGACAAATTCTTGGATCCACATATATTTTCTCACAGTAGACCATTACTTTCCAGGTCTTTGCTTTGGGAAGAAAACAAAGTTTTTTGGAAGCTGTGAGTGCTTTTATGAATATTTAATCATGGAGGTAGTGCAATGGCCTCATTTACCGTGATACATCAAAATTAATTTCATGGTGTTTTGTCAAGGAAAGAATCTTAACCATATGTTCTCAAATCAAAATAAATGAGTTAGGAAAACTCTGACAAGGAATTTACCCAATTTTGCAAAATCTTTAGATGTGAAATTTCCACAAATGAAAATAGGATCATTCATGCAAACATGATTGGATTTAATTTATTTTTGTTGCTAAAGTGAAATTAGAAATATAAAGGGGTTTTCATCATCTGATGTTTCCAAATTCACACTGAATATCTTTAGTACAAAGCCTCATGTTTTCATTAGAAATGCATTAAATGCAAAATTAAGTCTGAAGAGCGAGGAAGAGCAATAATGGGAGAGATCTACATATAAAGATGGTAAGTACTAGGATTGAAGATACAATGAACAGATTCTCTAAGCACATCTATTTTCTGGGACTAGGACATTATATATCAATGAGTCACTCAGCACATGTTTAATGACAATCTTGGAGAAAAAGAGCCTTATTCAACACATGCTACCACTGAATAATAAACCCTACTGCTTGTTTCAGTAACAGATTTTGGGCAGATAAATTTCTTTAACAAATTTAACTTTTTGCCATGTGATATTTAAAATTTTTTTTAAGCAGGCAAATACAGTGTTTGGCGTTATTGTTGGCTTTTCTTGTACTCATTGTAATGAGATATACTAGTGTTTTCTTTTAGTCTTTATAAAATTTCCTTGGTTTGCACATTTATAATTTATTTCATATCTGCAGGGAATCTGAGTTTATGTGTTTCCAAATAGCTCTCCGGTTTACTTTCATCTCATTCATTGTAAAAGTGTGTCTTTTCCGGAACATAGACTATAGTCCCTGAGTAAGATGCTGTAATGGTCATCTCTGCACAAATCAACATGAACAGTTATTCATGCTCTGAACTACATTAACAAGAACTAAGGAATTCAGGTGAGAGGCCACAATGCCTAGTTTTGTAAGAAGAGCAAAAGATACCTTGAAAGGACAGAGGTGAAAGTGTCACCCTTTCTCCAAATTCTAACAGCATGGAGAGATGCCTACCTCTTGTGGAAGAGGGTGAGATGTAAACCAACATCTGAGACCTGAAACTTAGTAACAGCTTCAAGTAAAGCCAAGTGGCAGGCCTACTCTGTGTTCCATTCCTCCACATCTAGTGATGTGCTAGTCTCAGTGTGGGGCTTTGGTATATGACATTGTATTGCAGCATTGGTGGTCATAAATGTAGCATAGGAACCTGGGTTGGTCTCCTTATGGAGATTTCTCTCAAAGTGAGGCAGATCCCATAGAACCTGATTAGGGATGAGTGATTCATCTGGGCTAATCATAGCTGTATCCAGCCCAAGAAAGAGTTTGTGGGGACATATTTCATTTTTTAGTTGCTATCTTAGTGCATGCTGAAATATATTTATACTTGTCATCAATTTGGGAAAATCTGAGTCTAGGTAAACTGTTGCTGAAACTGATAATATACCAAGAATGTACTCATGATAAATCTGGACTTAGCTGCCACACAGAGCAGGAATAGCAGAAGTAACTATAGGTTCAGAGAACATAAACAGTGTACTCACAATTCCTGGGAAGACACACACACACATATGTGCGTGTACACGTGACTATAAAACTGGAACAAATGCCTAATCTTTAAATGCCCAAATGATATTACATGCTAACAAATATAAGGAGCCTTTAGGAAATCGTGATCTCACCTAGTGGTAAAAATAGGAAGCTAGGGCTGGGGATTTAGCTCAGCGATATAAGTGCCTGCCAAGCAAGCGCAAGTTCATGAGTTCAATCCCCAGGACCCCCTTCCCCCCAAAAAACACACCAGAAATCAACTATGCAGTAACCATTCTGGGTGAAGTCTTGTATGGAGAATGTCAAGTAACTGCTTTAAGTAACAAAACTAGATGAGTTTCAAGGAAACAGAGTCATGTTTCAATAATCTAACACAGAAACTTAACAGAATTGAGAGCAAGTAAAAAAAAAAAATCAAACAAATCCTTGAGCTGAAATACATACTAAGCAAAATTAAAAATGTGATAGAAGGTATCAATAGCAGAGTAGAGCAAACAGAAAAAGAATTAGTGAGCTCAAACACAGGCTTTTTTGAAATACACACCTAGAGGAAAAAAGAAAAAATTTGAAGAGAAATGATGAAAGGCTGTGGAACTTTGGGACAGGATTAAAAGTGCAAACATTCAGGTTATTTCTGTTCAAAAAAAGACTTGAGAATGACAGAGACAGTTTATTCAAAGAGATAATAACAGGCATTCTTCTAAGTTTAAAGATGGATAGAAATGTCCAGGTACAGAAAGGACAAAGATCATCAGTTATATTTAACTCAACCAACTCTACTCTAAGACATATAATCAAGACCCCAAAGGTTAAAGATAAAGAGAAGATTCTCAAGGCAGCAAGAGAATAAAAGCAAAAAGACTCTCCTGACAGTAGAGGTTTTGGCAGAATCCTTACATGCTGGGTGAAAATAGCATGAGATTTTCATAGTAAGGGAAGAAACCTGTTAATCAAGAATATTGGATTCAGAAAAGGTATTATTTAGAAATAAAAAAGAGAGGTTGACATTCCATGACAAACAAAAGCTGAGGGAATATCAACAGCAGATCTAAAATGATAAATGAAAATTTTCAAACAAAAGAGACATTGAAGAATAAGAAAAAAGATCAGAAGGTATAAAAATCACTAATAAGTAGTTACACAGATAAATTCAGGGTTCTGTAATATTGTCACATGAGCCATGTATGTGTTTAGTATGAAGGTTAAAACTAATTACTTTAGAAAGAATAATATTAATATAGTAATAGAGGCCATATAAAAAGATGTAAAGTGAGATACCAGAAATTCAAAATGTGAGAATGAAGAGCAAATGTTAAATGTTTCCTTTTTCTAAATTATTGATATATTTCCGTATGATAATTTTAAGTTGCTATCATTTCAAAATAGCCTGTTATAAGGTTGTTTTTACAAGATTAATGATAACCAAAAAGGAAAAAAATGTTTAACAAACTAAAAATAAGCAATGAGTCAAAATTACCAGAAAATCACTTGACAAACAAAACCTGTAAGATCAGAAGAGATAGAGAAAAGAACTATAATCAAACTACAAATAAAGTTATAAAATAGCTTTAATGAGAACTTATTTTTTGACAGTTTAAATATACAGAGATTAATCCTGAAATTAAAAGACATAGAAAGACTGAGTGAATAAAAAAATTAAAACCCAAGTCTGTGTTTCTCACACAATATACACTTTATCGCTAAGGTCACAGATAGACTAAATGTGAAGGTATGAAACTGGAAGCTAAAATAAAGTAGAATTATAGTTAGATAAAATAAATGGAAATCAAAACCAATAAATAATGACAAAGAAAGTCATCATTAAACAACAAAAGGCTCATCATAATAGAATAAGTGTTGTCTTGGTCTAGCCAACTAGCATGAATATATGCAAATATATAAAACTACTGTTATTGTACCTAAAGGGAGAGACACAATCACAACAATAGTACAAGGTTTAGAACCACATTTTCAGCAATGGGTGGATCATCCAGACAGCAGATTCACAAAGAAGTCACAGAACTGAATTGTATCCTGAACCAAAATAACTCAACAGATATCTATAGAATATTCCATTCAATAACTTCAAGACATACGTACTTCTCAGTAGAACACTCTGCAGGATAGGAACCATGACAGAACACAGGACAAGATTCTGCAGATTGTAAAAAGTTGAAATCACAACAAGTATCTTTTCTGATAACACCGCAGTAACTAAAAATCAAGTTAAATAACCCTTTGGAAACTGCAAATATATGGAATTCAAGCAGTATACTGTTGAACAACCAATGGATCCACGAAGAAACTCAGGAGGAAATTAAAATACTTCTTGAAAGAAATGAAAATGGAGATATGATATATACAACAGGATACAGCAAAAGGTGTTTATATCAATTAATGCCTACATCTAAAAAGCAGAGAAATCCAGAACATCTCTATGTCTTAAGGAACTAGGGAAAACAAGAACAAAGCAAACCCAAAATTAGTAGAAGAAATAATAAAGGTCAGAGCAGAAAGAAATGTCTCTAGACTAAAGCTGAAACAAACTCAAAAAGTCATACAAAAATTACACAATGAATTTGTTCTTTCTTTGAAAAGATAAACTAATTGTCAAATTCTTAAATACCTAGAATAAATAAAAGGGAGAAGATTTTAATAAATGTAAACCAAGACCCAAGGGAGACATTATTGATAGCTCTTACTCCCATTTCCTTCTGCCCCAGCCTCCTGCAATCCTGAACTCTGAGAATAATCAGTCTAACTGCAAGTCCTGCTACCTGGCCTGAGCTCAGGAGCATACCTGTGCTGCTAGGAGCCCCACCTGCTAGGTCACAGCACATTGCTATAGCTGCGGGCTCAGCTGTTCTCATTCCCCTGCCCCACAACCCCTCTTGGCATTAGCCCATGTAAGCCTGTCACCCCACCTAACACCTCTTCCATTTCCATAGGAGACCCAGCTCCCGAAATTGGACTCAGATTCTCCTTTGGAGTTAGTCTAGGAGGTCCCACCCAGTATCACCAAATTCAAGCTGGTATTATGTTCTTTACGGAGTAGTCACTTCTTACCTAGCACCTGGTGTTGAAAACCTGGGAGGTGGCTTTGGGCAGAGAGGAGTAAATCAAAATAAGGAGCTTCTGCACAGAAAGGAAAAAGTAAATGCAGAAAACAACCACCAACAGAATCAGAGAAAAGTATTTTCAAACTATATCTGAAAAGGGTTAGTATTCTGAGTATAAAAGGAAGTCCAACAATTCAATATTTAAAAAAAAAACCCACAAATAAGCTAATATAAAAACGGGCAATAGATCTATGTAGACGTTTTTTACAAGAAGGCACACATACAGTACTTATGCCTTCCTGCCTCATTTCTTGCCAATTATTTCTACCCTACTTAAAGAAATTGTTTTACTGCCACTCTTTAGCTTGAGGTCTAGTACTTCGTGTGTCCTTGGTAATTATGGAATGAAAACTGAGTCATGAATAAAACAACTTAGATGTTGAGTTAGTCAATAAAATAAAAAAGAATGAATTTTTTTAAATTGGATGAAGAGTTGGTGTATACATAACCCAATGCATGGAACTATTTTGCATATCTGCAGGTTCACTGTTTGTTACATTAGCATGATCATTTTAAAAAATTAATATTTAGCTGACAGATAATTTGTGCATATTTCTGGAGTACAGTACAATTTATACTTTAATATAATGTGTAACAACCAAATTAGGGTAAATGATATTTTTATGTTCTCAAGGATGTATCATTTCTATTTGTTGATTAACTTTGTATTATCTCTTCTGGTAATTTAAAAATACATTCTAAGTTGTAGATAATAGTTAGCCTACTGTACAATGCAACACTAGAACTAATCCTTCCTATCTAACTGTATTTTTGTACCTCTTTTCCAGTCCTTTCTATCCTTTCTCCTTATACAATGCAGAGATAGTAGTAACCAATATTGGATTCTTAATTTCTATGAAGTAAACTTGTTTAGCTTCCAAAAATGTGTCAATATGTGTATTTATCTTTGTATGCCAGGCTTATTTCACTTAATCAACTGCCATTGTTAATGTAGGTACTTATCGATGAGTGGGTATATAAAGAAATGTAACATATAGTATTGTATTCAGCCACCAAAAGAATGAAAACTTGTCACTGTGACAATATGGATGAAATTGTAAAACAGTGTATTATGCACAATCAAGTTTAACCTATTTCTTACTTTTGAATATGGGTTGGGTATCATACATGGACTTTGATTTGAAATTAATCTTTCTATCAAATATTTGTTAAATAACTTCTAAACTTCTGCCTCTGTACCGAGTCTTCAGAATACAAAGTTGAAGACACAGTATAGGAGGAAAGATCAAGTGCAAACAGTGAGTTATTGCATGACTTGAATGATTTGAGATTTGAAGAAATAACTGTAAAAATACAGGATACAGCAACAATCAAGTGAGTAATATTTTTGGAGGTCTTTTACTTTGGCTGTGTGTACAGATATGCACCCAGGTGAATGTATGCACACACACACTAAGGGAAGGTGTTATCAGCTTTAGGAATTACTGAAGGGGGGGTCACAAACGGGCCTCTGGAAGAGAGGACCAGAGAATTGATTGCTTTGGGAGAATAACCAGAGAAGCAATTGTGAGTACTGTTCTTCTGTTGTTAGAAGTAACTTTCTGTATTTTATACCAACACAAGGTCTTTCTCTGTTTTCTATGTCAAGATACACCACACAAATTAGTCATAAAGAAAAAGTATTATTTGCAGTTAGCCATTTTGTACACTCAAATCAGATTGAAAATCAATTTTGTATGAGTTTACTTGGAGTGAATTTCTTTGCCACATCTCAATAAAGTATTTTGTAATGGTGTTTTTTGTCAGTCTATGTGAGACATGAAAAGGCATTTTTCAAGAATCTAAAATAATGTAATAAAATTATTCCCTTAGAGTAAAACTACGAGCCAAGCAAATAATAAATAAAAGTAGAGAGTCACAGTTATCTTAAATCAACAAAAGAGCTCCCGGTCCTACCAAGACTTAATTGCAACCTTCCTGAATATGTTAGTGTACTAAGGAAAATGTATCCTCAATAAATGTTTGTGCAACCATGGATGATCAGGCCAGAGTCCCAGAGGAAATACTGGCCATAGGATTTAAGCATTGTCCTCCTCAATGAACAAGGGCACATTTTTTGGTAGATTAATGGCTCAGATTCTTGCTGTGTATATTTTCCTGCTCAGTAAGGAACTTTTTTATTGTGATCTTTCATTCAAATTTCAACATGTTTAATCTTCTCTTATTTTAAAGAGTAAAATAAAATGTATGTCTTCTCCCTTTCCATACCCTTTTAATGGTGTCACCTAATACAGTACAGGGGAGAAAGCTATGTGTATCTTAACTCTATTGATGTAGTTTCTTCAGTCTGGTCATCCACCAGTTCTCTTTTGCATAAAGAAAAATCTTGTATAAATTTTCTGGCAGGTTTTTCAGCTCTACCATGTATTTTCAAGAGAAGGCTGTTTTTCCTGAGCTTGCCCAAGTCAATTTCAAGAGGCTCAGGATCCAAAGAGTGAATCAAAGATGAAACCTGAGTCCTCAGTGGAACCTCAGAGGATGGGACTCCCAGGAGGAGAAGCAGTGTCACAGTGCAGTGCTGTCCTTGGCATCAAAAAAAGTCTCCTTTCTCGGCCATGGTTGTCAGCCTGCCTCATTCCTCCGAGGTTCCAGAATCTGGAACCCTCCTGAGGAATTCAGGAAAGCGTACAAACCAAAGTTCCCAATGGGCAGATACAAAGCAAAGGGATGACTTTTTACTTCTATGACTTTGAGCAGAAGCGTGACAATATGGGTGACCCTGTGCAGTATTCTAAGTTTAATAATTTCAATGACAGAAATTTTAGTAAGCAGAGTAATACAAAGGCTTGTGATTAACATCTTCAAATTCACCAGCTATAAAATTCAGAGTTCAAGGTTTAAATACAGCTGCATGTCCTGGGCTTCCTGAAATACCAACACACGTAAGAATTCAGACTGTTGAACTGACTCTCAGAAACAAAGGCTGTTTTGCTTTCTGTGAACATGAAAGCCAAAAAGCACCATCACCAACCAACAGATCAACACCTTCTTCAGATTTTGTGTGACAGCTCCATGGAATTGGCAGGGAAGAAAAAGCAGATAAGAAAAATTAAAACCACAAGCTGCCTGGAGCCAACAGCAGCCTTCAGATCCTAATTTGATTTGTAGTTACAAATGCAGGGAGTTCTGTAACGGTTTGCTCTGCATGGTAGAGCTCTGACTTTTCTGGCAACAAAGTCCTCCTGGAAGCTACACGAAATTCCCTTTGACTGCCCATGATCAAAGCCAACAAGGTTCTCCTGCAACATCTTCGCCTCAGAAAGCCCGGAAAATCAGAATGCTGAGAGATATTAATAATTCCTAAGCACGTTTCTGAGGTGAGTAGTACTTCTGACAGAGCTCCATGATTCCTAAAAATGACTTTTTTTCTGCCTTTCTTGTTGGGGAAAAAGTTAGCTTTAACTCTCCAATTAGTGAAGCGCAAGTCATAGCAGATACAGCAGTGAACAATACGTTCAGCTGCTTGACTCACAGTTAATGAAATGGGCTGCATACGGATGTGACCGGGTGATGGAAATCTTTCTAGAATGTGAGTCAAGAAGCTCAGCTTTTCCACTGCTTGGAAACAGCAGGTGGAATATGTGCAATAGCCTAGATCTTAGCCTTCCCATCTGTGAAACAGGTCGAGTGAGGAGCTAGAACTCTCACTAACCCTTTTAGATGGATCCATGAACAGTGCTCCTGTTGGATCACACACGCTCTTGTTCATAGCGAAGGCTGATTCTTCACAAGAGTGCTTTGTCTAGGGATTTCTCCTTGGTCTTTTTTGCCCTGATGTCTAAGTTTCTTCTGTGACATTTGTCTCCTTTAACAGCAGGAAACATAGACATTTTAATATGAATCAGTACCTGACCAGAGAGTATTTGAATTTTTAAAAATTTGACAAGCAAAAACATGAAATTTGATATATACTTGAGTACTTGGATGAGGACTATTTCAAAAGTTAGAGAATCTGTTTATTTATTTCAACTGTGAAATTTATCATATGTGCAAATTCATTAAATCATTTAACTTCTCTGAGTCTCAATTCCTTATCTCTATAATAAAACTTTGTCTGAAAGATTGCAATAAAGTTAAAAAGATGGAATGTTTGTGGAAAGTGAAAATTTCTATTTGCTATCCAAACTGCAAAATCCAACTTGTCAAATCTTTATTATTTTAGTATTTATTAACATACTTCATGAATATGAATAGTACTTATAGTTGGGGATATTAATAGTAGTTGAAATAAGAACTACTAAATTATTTTTAAGATGACGTTGTAAGTCCAATAAAGAGTCAGAGTAGAAGAATTAATTGTGGAAAACTCTTTCTAGTATAATTAGATTATGTGCAATTATTTTTGGTGCAATTTTTAATCACCATGAGTAATGGTTTAGTTTATTTCCTCTCTTTTTTCTTTCTTTTCCTTCCTTGCTTATTTCCTTCCTTTCTTCTTTCTTTTCTTTTTTTCTTCTTTCTCTCCTCCCTTCTTTATTTGCATTCCTTGTCCTTTTCTTTCTTTCTTTCTTTCTTTCTTTCTTTCTCACTCACTCTCTTTTTTTCAATCTGGCCTTTCCTTTGTCTCTTTCTATTTCTTTTATTTTCTTTCTCCCTCCCTCACTCCTTATGTTTTCCTTTTGTTCACTCCTTTCCTTTTCAGTACTTGAAATTGAACCCAGGGCCTCACTTATACTAAGTAAGTGCTCTACCATTGCTACACCACTGAGTTATACTTCAACCTTTTGTTTAATTTTAAAATGTCTTACTATTTTTCATTTCTTTCTTGAGATATGAGATTACTAAGTGCCCATGTTGGACTCCAATTTGTAATCCTCCTGGTTCAGCCTCCTGAGTAGTTGGGATTTCAGACATAACATCACCAGTCAGTCCCTTCCTTCCTTCTTGAAGATGTATCACCTTTGTATTTTCAGAGTCCAATTCCTGATGCTTTCAAAAAAAAAAAAAAAAGACAAAACAACCACAAAGTAGAAACATCATCACAAGTCCAAGCTCTGAGTAAAAAGTGACCACTAGAAGCATCTGGAGAGGATGAAGGAAGAGATCCTTTCATGTTGAATTCAGAGACAGGAGAGTCAGAGGCGTAGCTGACATTTGTGGAGCTAAGGAGGGACATGTAGACAAAAGCTGGAGCCATGTTCGTCTTGAGCTGAAGCAGATTTCTATCTAAATATAGGATCCCATGCAATGTTGTCCACGGTGTCCCTGATTTTCTGATAAGGCTCAGCAGTGAGAAATTAAGAAGAAAGAAGAATGGAAGATACACAAATTGGAGACGATTGAACACTCAACCTTTTTAATAGATTTGTAGAAAAAAAAAACTTGTGGCATTGTCACAGATTTCAAATAAGATCAGTCGGCAAAAAAGCTGCTGACACCGCCCTCCTCAGTGCAGTCTCTTTCGTCACCCAGTCCCTTGTCTGTCTCTTTCTCATCTGAAAAAAGGAGCCAGAATGGTGGGACCAGGTCTTTCTCCAGTTCACCCCTCTCTGATCACCGCTTCATGGGACTTCTCTTCCTCAGTGGGCTTCTCCATGTTGTGTTTACCATGACTGTGCCTCTGTCCAGCGGAGAAGGGATGAGCATATTTCATCTCATAACCATCTTTTAGTGATAGTCCTGAGCCCAGGAAAAACTCTCAGCTTTTTGCTCTACAGGCTGTTTTCATTTTTTCCAGCCACACAGTGGCTCTGCTTATGCCTCTTAGCCTAAGGCACTCAATCTGTCATGTGTAAAATGGTTTTTACCACAATGTGAAGGAATTTGTTTACATCCCAGTGGCTACTCCTGCGTTTGATTTTTACATGACTTCTACTCAATCTCCTCTGTTTGTTGAATGACCTTCTAATGAGCATTTGCATTAGGGTTGTTCCCATTAGTTCCAATTGCATAAGTGATTTTCTCTTAAAGAGCCAGCTGATGCCCCCTCTTTCTGCAACACATTCGCAAAGTTAATGAGGACACGCGCTCATGGAAATGTGCTATCACCATGTTGTTTGATTGCTTGGCTGGCACACGTTGCCTTAATAGAGAAAATGTGAACTAAAATGGTAAATCCTCTCTGGCCAGAGATCACAGTTATTAGAGCCAGCACTGTTTGGAGAATCCCATAGTTCTGCCAAAAGAGGCTGGATGGATTCTCTCAACTCTGGAATCTTCTCATTTGTCCCTGACCCAAATTAAGTTCTATTTGAGTGATACTCCTTTTTGCTTCAACAATGAGCCTTTCGATTTCTTTTGAGACAGTGTCTTGATAAACAGTTCAGGCTGGTCTGGAAGTCTCAGTCAGCTCTCCTCCTCAGTCTCCCCAGTGCTGGATTACAGGCCTACCCTTCATTTTAACCTTTTCTATTGAGTTATTTTTAAGGAACTTATGTTGATGAGGTGAATAGTCAGAAAATTATACTCATTCTGTGGTTCTATACTATTAGCAAGAAGAGTGCATGAAAATTTTCAAATAAGAGTCAGTCACCTGTCTTCCAAGGATTTACTACTTCTTGAAGGATATCTAATGCTCAGAAATACAGAGTTTGGAAATCTCTACAAACCAAATTCAATGCAAACATATGCTCCAGGGCCTTTATGTTTCAGTAATACCAGAAAAAGAAATCAGTTAAATGACTGGGGAAAGTGAGTAGAGAATTCCACATAGAAATGCCAGAGAAGTTCAGACTAGATATGACAGGCTTCTCTAGTTCCTATTTGGAGAATGTGAAAAAAAAGTATGCAAGACACTATGTTTTTATCAAATGACAACATGCCAGAGGCAAGATCTCTGTCTCTGAAATGTGTGTGTGTGTGTGTGTGTCTGTGTGTATGTTATAGGTTTCCAAATATCTTATTTTATCCATTTCATCCATCCTTAGTGGGAGACAATATCGTAGCAGTACATGAGCTCAATATTGCTTTTGTGGAATAAACTTTCTACTGCAATGTAAAAATGGATACCCTTTCCTCCATAAATGGTAGAATGCACTTTGACTTAGACAAATCCTTCATTTACATTACACAAATAGATAGTAAATAGAGGTGCTAAATGGGAAGAATTTTTTCCCCTACTTCCCAGGAAGTTGAATCACAGACTTGGCTGCCGGGATGCCTGTCAGGGAGACCCCGTAAGTACCCATGCACTGAAATGTCCTCCAGGCAAAGCACATTGGTGACATGAAGCCTGTGAAGGACTTGACCTGGCTGCTTTGCAGACAGTGAGCCAGCACAAGGAAGGCTCTGGTGAAGACAGGTTTCTTATTACTATCAATTACCTTAAAATTGCCCCAGTGAGGCCACAGAGTACTTTATCAACTTCCAAATAGCCTCAGGGCAAGAAACAGAAGCAAGGCGGGGTGGGAACCAACAGAAAACAAATTGCTTGCTCTGTTTTAGAATGTGGAAGTGCAAGGTGGAAGACTGCTTTCAAAACAACTGCCTTGAACAATCGCTGCTTTACTAATCAGAAAAGATCTGTGACTTCACATACAGGAGTATGGAATATTTTCAAGTGAATGGCACAGTGAGCTACTAGAAAGCCTGTGTGTACTAAAGGGAAGATGATGTGCATGACTGACTTATTCGATAGTCTATGTCCTTGTGCTGTAGCATCTTCTGTACTTTAAGAAAAGTCTCACTGGCTCTGTGCATTCAGAAATGGGTAAGAACCAGAGAGAGTACCTCTGGGGTCTTCCTGAGCAGAAAACTCTTTCCAAGTCAGGTTTGCTTTGCTGGGTGTGCAGATGCATTACTACCCCTCTAGTATACAGACGCGTGATAGGCGTTCAGAGCCTGGCCTTGATGGGTAATAGCTTCAGGTGTAAAAGATTACACCTTGTAAAAGATTATACCTTGATGGGTAATAGCTACACTGTAAAAGCTTCTGATCCCAATTGCAGTCACATAACAAGCCACACAGTCAGATTACAGCTTGAACAAATGGAGTTTGTTCACTTGGATCTCTTTATCCTAATGAATTTAAACAGAGGCATGGGTTTACAAAACATTGACAAAGTCCAAAGTAACAACTGTATAAATTTAGAAAACTTGTGTAAAAGAGTGTTAAGAGTCAAGTGTGTGAGAGTTCAAATCTTAATTCCTTCCATTCAGTCTGGTTATGCAGTATTTAAGATCACAGAGCCAGTTTTCTCATTTATGAAATAAAGGCAGTTCCTACCCTATGGAATTTTTTGGACAAATAAATACAGAAACAAGTGTCCCACTCAGAGTAGTATGATGGTCAGCTTTGTTTCATCTCAGCTGGTCCATAGAACTCAGTTACTCACTTTAGCAAGAACTTAGGTATGGCTGGGAGGACATTTTTAGACACTTTTAACACTATTATGAGTTGGTATTCAGTAATGCCGATTATTCTGCTTAGTGTGAGAGGCCTAATCTAATCAACCAAAAGTAGTTAAGGGCAGAATCACAGTTTTCTTTAAGGATCAAGACATTCTCCCGTACATTACAGCATTAGCTCCATACAGACTAAGAATTTCCATCTATCCCCTCTGTCATCCTGAACTGGTACTGCCCCTTGGATTTAGGACATGCTTAGCTCTCCTAATCATATAAGCTACTTCATCTGTCTGTCTGTCTATTTATCTATCATCTATCTATCTACATCTATCTACCTATATCTATCTATCTATCTATCTATCTATCTATCTATCATCTCTACTATCTATTGATTTATCTTGGTTGTTTCTTTTATGGAATATTAACTAATGCAAGTAGGAATCCTAAAATGATTCTTTCTGTAGAATGCAATTGTGATAGTATCTATTTCAATATAAAATTCTGCATTTCAATTATACAATAATGGTTGGTAAGAAACAATATCTGTTTTCAGCACCACTTCAGATTAAACTAAAAATGAAGGGAAGTATCCCTGAAGTTACTCCCAAGTGTCGTTCTGTTAGTGTATTAGTATAGAATCGCTGCTTTGAAGGGCACTCATTAGATATTCAGCGCAACCTGGAGCTGATGTATCATAAGACAGATTGATTCCCTGGCTGAGAACGGAAAAGAAGAATTGAAGGCTAAGAAAGCCTGCATCAACCTGGAATATATTTACCATGCCCCAGACACCAGCCTTACTAGCTAAGTATCAGGTGTGCTCTTATGTAATCTTTATAGTAAACCTAAGAATTGAGTACTGCTGTTCATTTATACATTCCTGCTGGGGAAATCTGAGACTCAGTGTTTAAATTGGGTTTTCTGGACTGTGAAGAGTCATAATGTCCACAGCATGAATATGGCTGGAATGTGGAGGAATGTGGTTATCATTGGAAATCTCACTTTGGATGTCCCTCTTTACCTCGAAGGGTGGGGGGAGATTGGTCACTCAGGCTGACAAATGCAAACCCTTAGTGTGGGGCATCCATTATTATGGTATCTCTTGAGGGGCAAGAACTGGAGAGGAGAAATAAAAACAATAGGGACAGCCAAGGGGGAGGAAATCTGAAAACAAGAGAATTAGATTACGTGTCAGTGTAAGAACTCTTTGTTGGTTCTTTGATATCTGGGATCTTGCTCAGAACCTGGAGAACAGTATATGCACAAAACACCTGTCATATATTGAATTAAAAGGGCAGGGAAACATTTTGCTAAGAGCTGGCATAGATATTACAACTGAAAGAAAAGCACAAAGCACAATTTTCACTGAACTTTTCTGATTAAGACCGTGTTTATTAAAGTTTTCTGTTTGTAAATACCTCTAAAAGAACTCAAAGAACAATTCTACAAGTGGATGTCTCAAAGAATGCTCTAGTGAACTAGAAATGGGAAGATTTTTATCATGTGTGTGTCTTTTGGTTTGCCTTCTGAAACCCAATCCACTGTGTGCATCCTGTCCAGGTAAAGTTTCCACATGACATTTGAAATGGATTAATGGTATCAGCCCAATTCCTGTCACATAAACTCTTCTAATTATTAAATCTCTGCAGCAAAAGTTGGAAATTGAAATTCAAAGCAAAGCTCCCCTTTAACTTTTCAGTTTAACTGTTTTTGTTTCACATGAACTTTTTCTACATGGTGAACTTAGATTTTTAAGAGTGCCAATTAACTAAGATGCCCTTCTTGTTGAATAAGAGATGTTTGTTTTTTTAACTGCCTATTTAATTAACTAGTACAAGTTCTTAAATATGGAAAATCTGAACTTTTAAAAAGTTGACTTTATGACACTAAATTTTGTTCTAATAGGTTCTTGTTTAAAAGATCGCTAGTATGAGGTTAACACTTTTTCTTACATTCTCATTCAAATGAGTTATTCAGTCAGTAAGATCTTATTATTTATCAGATAGTAATCTTTCTTTGGGAGAACGAATTTTTAACCACAGTTTGTCCAACTCAGCATTAGTGACATTTTGGGCATATTATATTGCATTATTTATATTATACATTCTTGAATGCTTAGCACCATTCCTGTTAATCCCAGTACTATTGCTTTCCCAGTTGTAACTGGAAAAAATGTATTTCAATTTTCATGCATCCTTAGAGGACAAAATCACTCTCAAATGAGAGATATTGCTTTGAATTTGTGAAGAAGCTTATCTCATACAGTATAGGGTTATTGTGATGAACACTTTCCAGATCATAGTGACCTGAAACAATATAGTGTACATTTTGCTCATAGCAGAGAACACAGGAAGCTCATTATGGTGGGAATGGAGAGTATGTTCCACCTTAGAGACCTTTCTGTCTTCCATCCGCTGAAGCCACATCCCAGCCCAGACACTGACCGTAAACATGAGACAGCAGTTCCAGCGTCTCTCGCCAGGTCATTCATATACGTTTGGTCAGCTGCAAAAGCTTCTTCTAGTCCAATTTTCATTTTGGGTTTTTTAAGCCTATCTCCAATTTATTTAGATTAGATCAAATGGGTTATCTCTGGATTTTTTTATATCTAGAGTCACAGAAAACACAGAAAATCAAACAAGAAGCACAAGAAAGCAAACTGTAGCTCTAATTTAGGGATGCTCATGAGTGTAGCCATTTGGCACCAATACTGGGAAAGACATGAGTGAAGCTTGATTCAATTTCTGGCTTCTAAAATTCCTCATATGCAACTTTCAGGAATTTTTTTTAACCTAAAAAGTAGCTTAAGCGTCCATATTTGTGAAGTGAGATGTTGTTTTAAAGATTGTTGTTAGCACTAGATAAACTAGCATATCTAAAGCATTTAGTGAATATAGTGCCTGTCACATGAGTATTTATTTATTTACTCCTCAAGTTTTTGGAAACAGAGATTGTGTTATCTGCAAGCTGACCTAACAGTTTATAGACATGATCAGAAATGGAACAGAGAGACCAGAAGCCACAAACCAGCAAAGGAGAATTGAAACAGATATGTAAAACTTAGTGCAGCATCAGAAGACAGTTGCAAAATACGGTGTTTAGTTGTAATCAAGATGCATTCTGAGAACCAGAGAAAACGTAAATTCATTAGTGCTGTCAGGTTTGACTTTATTTGTTCACTGTCTGGAGCTAATCTCTCATATCTCCACTGTCTGCTCTCCTCCCTGGAAGTCAGGCAGCTACAGATGCTAAGACTGACTTGTCCTATATAATTTCAATAAGTACATTTTTTGCTGCAGAATTTCTTGATTCTGAGTAGCCTAAAGCTGTAATTTTTAGCAGCTGTTCAAAACATTTCATAATGACACTAATAAAGACGGGTACTATCTATAGACTGTCCATCATAGTATTTTCCACTTCTTATAGATAGCTCCATCCATGTGAGCTCTTTGTTCTTCTGTTGAGAGGTGAGGAATGTGAGACCTGAGAGACCGCTGTGTAGCTGAGGCCCTGTGAATTGAATCTGGGGTTTCTGTTTCCAGGGTCTCTCCAATCCTGTTGGTTTTCCTGTTCCAGACATGAGCCATGAAATCTGACATTCTTCTCCTGACTATTCCTCCTTATCAGTGAAAATTTTCACTGATGAAGGTTTTGCAGCAGGTGAAGAAAGGTGATGATATCCTGAGTGGCTTAACCTCACATCAGTCAAGAACTATGACTCAAGTATGTCCCCTAACATATAAGCCACCAGACTTCACACTTTTAAATAAGAAACAATGGGTGTTTCCACAATTTAAATACAAGTAAGCTTGGAAGGCAGAGAGGGGAATTGTTTAATTTGATCTTGGAGTCTTTTGAAACTTTCCTTGTCTACCATTAATGGTGGCGCATAGTCACATTTGCTTTAAGAGCAATCAGCGCTCTGTGGGGTGGCACCATGGTGTCCTGAGATGCCTCAGAGGTTTTAATTCTCTGCAACAGCTTCCTACAATAAAACAGCTAGTGAATCTGAAAGTCACTGGGAGCCATTCTAATAGGTCTCATCTGTGCACAGTACTGCAGAGGCTTCTCAGGAACTAGTGGGTGAAGATGGAGTCCCTTTTTGCATTTAAAGCTATGGCCAGGCGCACACAAAACACTGCACAGCTATCATTTTCTGTGAATGATTGACAGTTCATATAACCCTAAGATCCAAGTTTCTCTTCAAAAGGCTTCTGAAAATGCAGAGAAACATCCCAGGTAAATTCTCAGAGATGTGTGTGCAGACTGCATGGGCAGCACCCCCACCATGTCATGGGCTTGTTTTTACAGTTTAACAACACTCCTTTTCCCATATACACCCACACAGAATGTAGGGATCACAAGGGTAACATCATGTTGTGGGGAATCTGCTACAGTGTGAATCAGGTGCTATTGGCGATCAGCCCCACCACGTGCCCTACAGGTTGTTCCAGTTGTCAGAAGCTCCTCATCTTCTGATAAGCATGCTGTCAAGCTGGCACATGCCTAGTGGGGTTGCCTGTACTCCTTTCATGCCTTTCACTTGCTTCTTAGCATCTCGCTTGCATTTTTTTTTTTATGATATAATTTTTTTATTTTAAAGAGAATAAAACAAAAGAGGACAGATCTAAGCAGATCAGAATAGAACAATGTAAGCAACACAGCACTTCACAACAAGACAATTGGATATTAACAGTAGTATCATAATGTCTCTTTCTTCGAAATAGTTGAGCTTAGCTTTACCCACAATAATGTCAAACATAGCAAAATAGAATAAAACCACTCAAGAGAATGGAAGTATTCCAAGACATTCTGAACCAAATAACCGAAGATGAACAATGGCTGCTATATTGTCTCATTTTCCATAATAATTTTGTTTTTACTATCATACATATTAAAATCCAATAAGACACAACATGATAGAACCAATGGTAATAAAAAAACAAAAGCATGGTAGGACTTCAGAGCAAAATGATATTAAATCAACACTGGCTACCATACTGTCTTGTCTTCAAAGTAACTATTCATATGATCACATATATTAAGAGCAAACAAAACAGAATAAAACCATTCCAACCAATGAATGAAGACATAAGACATCAAAGCAGTATAATGGTGAACCATGATTTCCATAAAATCTTCTGTACTCTTACCATTTCTTACACTAGGGAGACTATACAGTATTTATACATGTGAGTTTGTTTTATTTCACTTATGGGTATAGATTCAAGATGCATCCATTTATTTATAAATATCTCAATGCGATCATTCTTTATAGCTGAGTAGTACTCCATTGTATAAAAGTACCACAATTTTTTTATCCATTCCTTGGTTGATGGGCACTTAGGTTGTTTCCAAGATCTGGATATTATAAATTGTGCCACTATAAACAGGGGTGCGCATATATCACTGTGGTAAGATGTTTTCAGATCTTCTGGGAGTATGCCTAAGAGTAGAATAACTGGCTCAAATGGGACCTCCATCCCCAGCTTTTCGAGGAATCTCCAGACTGACCTCCACAGTGGGTGCACCAGTCTATACTCCCACCAGCAGTGCAGTAGAGTTCCTTTTTCCCCACAGCCTCTCCAGCACTTGTTGTTGGTAGTTTTGTTGATCCTGGCCATTCTTTCTGGAGTGAGATGGAACCTCAGTGTGGTTTTAATTTGCATTTCTCTAATGACCAATGATGATGAACATTTTTTCATGTATTTATTTGCCATTTATATGTCTTCATCTGAGAACTGTGTGTTCATCTCGGATGCCCATTTTTGGATTGGGTCTTTGAATTTTGGGGGTCTGATTTTTTTAATTCTTTATAAGTTCTAGACAGAAGTCCTTTGTCTGAGGCACAGTTCACTAAGATTTTTTTCCCAGTTTGTAGGTTTTCTTTTCACTCTGCTGGATCGCTTGCATTTAATTCATGCTTTCCTATGGACTTTCAGCCCAGAACAGAGGTTCAAGGACATGTGAAAACATTCAGCCTCTTTTGCTGTTACAACCATCACCATAGAAAGACCATGCCCCACAAGTGGACAGGATTCCAGAGAGTAGAAGTACATGTAGCAAAATGTCCTTCAGTTCTTCACAACATAGAGCTACCATTTCACTTTTTTAGAAGTCTAAAGAATATGTTGGAAAAATATACAGAATGTTGCATCACAAACTATTGAACAGGAAAATCAATCCTGAAATTTAAGAAAAGCAAGCCATACTTTAGGTTAGGATAAATACTAATTTTTAAATATTCTTCATTTTTCAACAGGAATCTTAAATTTAGTCTTCAGATTAAGATTCCACTTATGCCTTTGTAATGAAAATTAAATTATTTAGAAAAGTTTTTATTACATGACATAAAGTAAAATTATTCAGTTCAAAATTTCTCCATATGGAGATTTTTTTTCACCATTCACAACTTTCTCCAGGTAATGTTCAGCCACGGTCCAGAATTGCTTCTTTTGGTAGCATGTGTTCTGCCTTTGGAAATGATTAATACGAATGTTAGTCTTCATGTCATTTCACAAGGGTGTCATCATGAAGGGGCCAAATGAATAACATTCTGAGATCACTTGAAAGGCTCCATTTAAGGGAAAAATCAGAGTTAACTTTTTCAAAACCATAGCTTTGCTTTCAGTTTTCAATAATTAACTGATAAAAGAAACAATAAAGTCACTGTTTCATTTTGCAAATTGTCGAGAATTACTTCTCGAGGTAAGTAGGTCACTTATAAGTTATCCACCCAGTGTTCAATTATTACAGCTGTTTAAGTGATAATTGCTATTCTAATTCCATTTGAATTCTAACATGATTGGAAGAAAAGGTAAATAACTTTTCAAGGGCACATGATTGCCTTCCTTTGATTATATAAAAGATGATATGTGTGTCTCTTTCATGATTTCTATTCACTTCTGTCTATGCAATAATCAATAGCACCAGGGCCACTCTGCACTCAAACTGGGATCTTCTATAAAATCAGCTTTAGCTTGCAGAATCCTACTGTTGTCATCAAGTCACCCAGTGCCAACTTGTATCATTTGTTTGCATTTTGAGATGAATATATCCCTACAAACATGCTCAGTGTAACGCTGGGTGTGTAAATACTTGATGTGTCACACAGATAGCTGACATTTCCTCCTGAGGTGCTAAGATTTTGATTAACAAGAAAAAAGTTGAAAGCCAGATTCTGTCCTCCATATCCCAGATGCCTGGCTTGAACTGTCACTTCTGAGGGTAAACCAAATTTCTTCCCCTACAGGAGGCGCACGCTTTTAGCTGCTTACAGGAATTGAGCCTATTCAGAAGGTGTAGTAGTGCCTTTGGCTACTGGAGCTTTCTTTTCAACTACTGTCAGACTTCAGGAAGTAGCTGGGTGTGGGATTATTGTTAGAGCTCATCTCATGGTCCTGTTGTGGGACTTTTATCCTCCCCTTTTTCTTGCCTAAGGAGTGGTAGAGAGAAGGTGAAGTCTGTTGTGAAAACCTGCATCCTCTATTCCTGTTGCTTCAATAAAGCATGCACTTTGCGGATTGGCATTCTAAGCCACCAAACAGGCTGCAATAAAGAAGTAGGAACCAAAAGACTAGCTGAGCTCAAGGCTCCCATGACAGTTAAACCCTGCCTTAGAATGTCTTGTTAATAGAATTGAGTAAATAGAACTCATAATCTTGGGATCAAATTAGGTGGAATTTGATTGAAGTTTAGTTGAAGTGGTTTTTAGGTTTCATTCTGGAATGAATCATTTTGGAAGATTCCAACTCAGAATGAAATGATTCAAAGTTTCCATATTTTCTGGACACATGATAGCTGAGTAAAATATATAAGTTGGTTTTCTACCAAAGACACTGATTACCCTTAGATCTCTGTGTCCTTTGGAACACATGGGCCTAAATTAAGGAGCATAATTTGAGAGAGGCAGGAGCAGATATGTGTTTTGGGGTCTCATCCAGGGACCGAGGAGGAGGGTGCAAGGACTTGGTTCAGAGGACCACCCCGGAGTGTGCAAGCCAGGAGAGTGAGACATGTGGACTCCCTATCTTTTCACTCGTTGGCAAATGAGGAAAAAACATGGATTGGTGAAAACCTTCTTTAAAATTAAATACCATTTCTAGTGCCACAGAAGACACTCTCCCACTGAAGTTGAGAAATCTTTTCTCTAACTCTGGCCAGTGTAGCAGAAATACAAGGATTTTGTAGGACACTACAAAGCACCTTTCACATAGCTGGTAGAACTCTCTCTATTCAGAGTTAATTAATGTTGCTTAACAGCATTAATGTATCCATGTACATTAAAAAGTAATTTCCCTGTTGCAAAGTCATCTAAAATTTTGTGTCAGCTCAGTGTCTCCTGTTTTCCCTGCGTGTCATTCAAAAGGAACACCATCAAAAAAGAACTAACTTAAAAATAATTTTCAAATCTAAAATTTAATGTCCAACTTCTCTTAAGCAAGATCAGTAGGGAAGCCCCCCAAACAAGTCCAGAAATGAACACAGGTTCATATCATACTATTTGTTTCTGTATCTCTGTGTAATAGCCCAAAGCAGGAAAGTATCTGACCTTTGCAAAGCATCAGAACTAAAGACATTGAGAGTGCGCTTTTGGTAGTTTGGATACAAAATTAAATGACATATGCTTAATTTTTTTTATTTTATTCATCTTCAACATGTTCAACATGTGAATCTAGATATATTCAGTGTGGATTCCCAAACTTTAGGATTTTCAGTCTTCAATTCCCAGACTATTTATAAAACATGGTCCAAGTCTTTTTGGATATTTTATAATTTATTAGTTTTAAAACATAAAGTTAATAGGTTGAATAGAACATTATTTTCAAATGGGGAGAGAAGTATGAAACACATTTTCTTTAGAAGCCCGTGATTTCTTTGTACTCTTTTTCCCTTCCCACTGATCCTGCAGTTGGCAAACATCCACACTCTTAAAGGAACAGAAGAATATGCTGATGTGACATAACAGGTTAAAGACCTCTATTTATTTTTAAGCTATTTGAGCATCCTGTAAGTGTACTGCCCTTAAGTCTGTAGCAGTTTTCCTCTTTGCCTTTATTTTATAGTGAAATCTAATATGTATTCTTTTAACTTGCTTTTGGGAAAAGCGATTACACTTAAGGTAATGGGAAAATCTGACTTCTTCACTGGGCAATTTCCTTCCAGTATTTCTTGTCTTATTTTCCCACCTTGGAGAGGCCTTCTTGCAAATTTACAGCAAGATAGATTACTCAGTGCTTCATAGACTTGGCCATAGATTTATTTAAGCTATCGCATTTCTTCTCTCTTCTGTCATTCAACTGCAAGTTCTAAAGCTCCCCTCTTTCTTAGCCTTAAATTAGCTATTTATGATTGCTTTCCACAGGACTCACTAAGAGGCCCTTCACGGAAAGAGATACCCTGGCTGTGGCCTGAACCACTATGTGCCTAGGGACAGATAATCTTGCTTCCAATAGGAACTCAAGGTCTGAAAGGAAGCAGATGAGAATCTCATTGGCAAATGCAACCACTGATTGGACTTTTGCAGGTATGCTGGGGATGCATATGTGCAGATATTCACTATTTCTCTTCTGGTTTTCTTTAGTACTATACTTGTTGGTCATTGTTTCTGTCTAGGTAAATGGCTATGTAGAGAGTTCAGTATGCTTTAAAAGTAGATCAGAGCTATTCTACTGCTGCTCCCACAAGATGTATTTAAACTCTGTCTAGAAACATCATTGATTGTCATGATAGGGTGCCACTGAGGATTAGAGTAAGAGGCTAGGGATATTGCCAAAAATTTCACAATGCCCAGGATAACACTTACAACAAAGAATAGTATTGTCTTCATGCCAGACTGAGAAACTGACGCAGAAATCTATTTTCATCTCTCAATGCCAAAAATTTCATTTATGTTTGGTTGAGAGGCAGGTAAAGTGTTGATAACACAGTTTCGAATTTTGCTCTACTAACAAAATCAAAACTAGTTCATCTGGGACTTACTAGCATGTACCAGCACTGATAGAGTAAATAGCTACCTGTTTCTAAATGTTCTTTCTTATATACAGAGACAGCTGTCCACAAGCATGATGCTAAATATCCTTCATCACAGAGGTTCCTCTGAAAATTTGTCTGTGTAAGAGAAAAAAATTTCACTCCCCCAAAGAGAAGCAGGCAGTTTGAAAAAAGGCTCATTGAAAATGGCTTTCTCATCCTTTTCTAAGCCTGCTTGAAGCTACGGCATAGAGTATTTTCACTGGAGTTTCTCCTCTGTCTGTCTCTATTTATGAAATGTGCACAAAATTGTTTCCCAAAGAGTCTGAGTTCTTAACTAGTTTAGTGTCACCCTTGAAGTGTGCTTCACAGGGGTCACCTCATCGTAATACTTTTCTGCAGCTGCCTATTCTGGAAACCCTCCTGGTAGCCGGGTAACAATTTTGTTTATGGGGCTATGTGACACTTCAACACTCCGTTCACAGGAGGAATAGAATGTAGCTGATGGAAGAGGGAAACAGGACATTAGAGTTACAAGGTGATTCACAAGACCACTGAGTATTACTGCACCATACAATTAGAGGAAATGATACAATGAACTATATTTAAAAAATAACCTGTAACATTTTTCTAGGTATTTCAGAGATGTACATGGGAGTCAAATATGGTAAAACAATATTATTATTTACACCTTTTAGCATCCTGATGGAATATGCAGTTATGACAAAATTTTTGTGAACGTATCCTACTGTAATTAATCTAGATGATAATTTATTAATCTGTACATGACTTTTAGTGACATTAAGAGAATACAGCCTTCTTGTACTATAGAGACTAAAGTTCATCAGAAAAAAAGTGCAAGAAATAAAGACAATTCAAGACAAAAATCTATAATATATAATTTTTTAAAGTTTATTGTGGAAGGAAATGTCTCATTGATGTATTTATTTATCTAAAGAAGCTGGCAACACTCATCAGAGAATAATTTCATCTCTCATGTTTTATCTTTTACTTTGGGGGTGATGGAGGTGATAAATTGGCTTAATTTTGCAAAGTATGTATCTACTATTTTTTTTTGCATTCAATTTGTGTTAGTTAACTTCTCTTGCTTGCAATACATGCTTTTAAAAATATGAGTATATGTATATTTATAAATTTGTAAGGTAGTAAGGCCCTAAAAGATGCCATGTGGACATTTTTACTTCTATGACTTACTTATTTTTTGGCTTCCACTTCAGATAAAATTATTATTAAGGTTTTCTTTGAGAAAACTGTCTTTAAGCCATGCTGGCAGGAAAGTCTGGCTGTCACGCCATTCTGTGACAGAGAGGCCAGCATAGAAAGGGGCAGGATATACTTTTCCTGCTTTAATGAACTTTAAGGTTTTCATAAGGGAAAAGGACAAACCATGGTTTTTTATATTAGATAAACTCTTCTACGAGCCTAATGTTTATGGCTTTGAAAAAGCCACTTGAGAATCTTTTATTTTTATCTTTGGAACTGGAATAAGAAAAACTGCTGCCAATTATCTTCATCCCTTGAAAGCAGAACCTGAGGCTAAAGGTTTTGTACTAGAATTTTATTTGAGTTTATGAACTGGGGGGAGCAGAATTATAGGACAGGAGAGCAAATGTAAGAAAGAGGAAAAGACAACCCAGGACACATGCTTGAGTTGGTCACCATTGTAAGAAACTGGCGTTTGAGTCTTCAGGTTCCTTCTAACAGTCTTACCAATGGTGCCTTCAAACTATCCCCTGGGACACGAAAGAATAAAGCATGATTTGGCAGGTTCCACCCTCCCCAGCCGGAGCAGCATCTGTGACTGTTAACAGCTTCCTGCTCCTGGGCTGCGTGAGAAGGGCACGTGGGGCTGCCTCCCGAACCTCAGACAGAAAGGTAGTGGTGGAGGCCAAGCTGAAGACCTGTCATTTTCCGTTTCAGTTCCCTCAAACAGAGTGGATCTCTGTTTTCCATGAATATCCTTCCTGCCCTCATCTCTGTGATTGCTCTAGTACAGATTTCCTGATGTACTTTCTCCTTGGACTGGAGCATTACAAACCTGTTCTTAAAACCCAAGTCAGATATAACCTCTCTGGGAAGCTGTTCCTGAAGACAGTAAAATTCATGTTTACCTTCTCACATTGCCCTGAGGATTAAATGATAAAATGCTTTATAAGACATTCTGCATAAGTCTTGGGCATGGAAGTAACAATCAATAAGTCAATCAAATATTGTCAAATTTTAAAAAATTATTTTGTCTTAATGATTATTATGTCTGCAAGATTATGGAACACAATGAATGCTGAGACTGTTGTTAACATGCTGAATGCCTTACATGGTACTTGACAGCTGGCAGGTATTTGTTGTGTGTTGAATTATGGCACTGGCAAACAAGTCATGCTAAAAATTGCAATTCCCAATAGGTGATAACATGAACTTATCGGGAGATACGGTCTTTCCAGAGGTAATCATATATTAAAATAAGGTGATAAAAGTGGGTCTTAATTCCATATGATATGTATCTTTATAAAGAGGAGACATTTTGATACAGAGATGAATACATACAGAGGGAAGATAATTTAAAGGTATGGCGCCCAGGAGTGCCTGAGGCTTCCGGGAGCCGGCGAAGGACCTATACCAGAAGCTCCCACATGGCCCTCAGGAGGTACCAAGGCTGCCAACATCTCCATTTTAGATTTCTAACCAGCAAGACCTTGAGGTAGCACATTCTGGTGACTCCCAGTGTCTGACATTTTGTAATGGCAGCCCTAGAAAACAAACACGGTGTGCAGTGAGCATTTGAACTCATTTCAATGGACATAGCGTGAATGTAAATTTGTTTTTATAATGATTCTTCCTACCAAGGTCCAGAGAAGTTCCCACAAGGTCCATAGTTCATACATGACCTTTTTAATGTGGATAGATTCCTATCAGTAAATGCATAGTCCATTCACCTGATAGGAACACTCCTTTTCAGTTTTCTTAAATTGCTATTTAAATCAGCTTTATAATTGCAGTGCAATGTAAGTCTTCATCATAAGCTAGAAAAACATTGCGTCGCCCATTGTGCTCAGCTCACTGCAGATGCTCCCTAACTGCTGTGACTGTTAACAGATATCTGAATCTGCTTTTCTGGTAGTACCAATGTGTCCCTCGGAGGATCTGTTCTCATCCACCTGTGGTACTTAACACCACCAGTGTGATTAATGAGAGAGAGAGAGAGAGAGAGAGAGAGAGGTTCCTCGGGGCATCAGTGACTAACGATATTCCCCATTAGCACCTGTGACTTTATGACAATGACTATTAATATTTACATGTACTTATACAAATCACGCACACAGCCACCACTGATTCCAGGGAGAGAGCTGACTGCAGGGACAACCAGAAAGCAGAGAACATGTGTCCAAGTCCTGGACACTGACACCAATGGACTCACAAAAGGATTTTGAAAGACATGTGACCTCAATAAATCTTAACTCATTGCTGTGAGGCAGTGATTGGTACTTTCGTCGGCTCCTTATAACCCAACTGGAGTTATTAAGCATAACTAGCTAAAATAATTTATTGCAGCATTTGTCCATTTGTTTCTCAAAATATTTTCATGATAAATTTAGAAGGACAAAATATTTGCAAATTTAGATGCTCACCAGTGGTTAATGCAAAACAGAACAATTCATGCTACTTTATTCCAACATGAAATAGAAAACAGTTATTTTTTCTTTAATAAGCTTTCTAAATTTGTAAGTGGGATGGGCCACAAGAGAATTACAGACACCCAAGGGTAAAAATAATTTAATGAATATGAATGTATTAGGAAAATTTTAATTAAATGTGGTTTATATTATAATTTGTTCTTATATTTTATTAACAAGCTTCCACTTGTAACTATCAAAATATGCATACAGTCATTGCCAACAGTTTTTAAGCATATGAAGTTTTAATAACTCCAGTCAAGTGTTCAAATTAAAATCAATGCCAATGTCTTCTATCTAAATTGTTATAGCTCCTCCAAAGCATTTTAAAAATTTAAAATTTATATTATATTACTCCCTCAAAAAAGATTCTCACTCTGTTTTCTCCCAGAGAACCACATACATATATTTGTTCCAGCAAGGACACCTTGTTTTATTAACAAATACAAGGATCTCAAGGTTGAGCAGAATAAAAGAAAATTAAGTATAAGCTTTGTGAGAAACACATTAGTCTATTAAGGGATTTTTTTTATATTTAATTCGAGTTTTACTTTGATGGTCGTTGACTTTTGTTCCAGCATCAGAAAGGCAAATGGTCGCTAACCTTTGTATTTAGGACCACAGGAAGATTTGGTTGGATCAGACAGCATGATGAACAGAGAAAGGACATTACCTGGTTTTGATATTTTTTCTGTCACATGACAAACACTAGTAATGGTTGGCGCCTGGCTTGTGTACTGCAAACATGTGCTAATACATTTATTTTTTAAACAAGCCAATAGTCACTGCCTTACCACCCTGGGAACTCTCTGGCCTCAGCATTACTCTGGCCTCAGACTTTCTCTTATGGAGCCACTTTTGTTCCTCTGCTTCCAGTAAGAAAGCAATCAACATTCAGCGTGTAGCTGGTGTAGCTCTGGGGTAGACATGGCCACTCTTAATAATTCATGCCACTCTTCCCAGTTGTTCAATATTTTGAATATGACTCCTGCAGTCAAGATATCAGCCTGATGGTTTGTTCATGGAAATTTACTTGTCCTAGAAGATTAGTGCATCTTGTGATTAAAAAAAAAAAATTTCTTGTTTTGCAAAACCTGCCCCCCACCCCTCCACAGGAATATTTCTTTCATTTCATTGAGTCGAAGTGCAAAGTTTTTAAACACTAAATTTTTAATAAATTGATCTGTCTTTTGTTACCTTAACATAAGGTAAAAAATCAATTGAATGTAGTTTTAGTTCATTATCAAAAGGGTGTGAAGTCATATTTGAGAAGTGTTTTACTGTTCTTTTGCATTTATATTATGAAAAAATGATTTTAGTTACCATTAATTTTTGAAAGGATTTGATTAGTCCACAACAAGCTGTCTTAGTCACAATCCTTTCCTGTTACCATCGTTCAATTCACTTTTAACTTACCAATCAGTGGATACAAATAACACTTGATATAGTGTGTTAGCACAGCTAAAAATTAGGGGTGAAAGGACTCGATTTTCCATTTAAGGAAGGGAAAAACTACCTTTACATCCTTGCAGAACAGAACTCAATTAACTGTTTGTCATCCCCTGCCTTTTTTGAACACAAAGTGACTTCAGGCATAAAAATTTCTCCACTACAAAAGGGGCACTGGTGGTGTATAAATACAGTGGCAAACTGCCCAGCTGCAAGGAAGGATAAATTTGAATAATTTGTAGGAAAATGCATGCACTTTGAGACCATATGCTAAGTGAAATAAATCAGACACAGAAGGATAAATGTCACGTGGTTTCTCTTGATGAGAAATCCAAAATATAAATAATTCAAAGCACAAAATAAAAGAGAAATGGTAGGAAAAAGGGAAGAGGGAAGTAGACTTCGTGGAGGTGGGAAGATACTGAGGAGAGGTGGAAGACAGCGAGACAATGACGACTGAAAATGATTAAGATGCGATATGTATGTGTACCAATTCCCCATGACGAATGTAACTAATTATTATGTATTACAAACATATCCTAATAAAAATAGAAACAAGTAAACAAAGAAAGGTTAAAAGGGCACTGCTTCAAACCAGGTTGTACATTTGCATACTTGCAATCCAAAGAAGAGACCCTTAAGTGGCTCAAATAATGAGAATGTGCAAAAAGCCATAAATAAATTAGGCAGAAGCAGCTTTCACAGGAGGTGGGCCATTTGCTTCACTGTCGTAAGGTTACACTGGCACTCTTAAATACACTTACAATGTATATTACATGCCAGATTTTTTGGTTCACTTTGACTTACTGCTTTATATTTCGTATATTCTTCTTTGTCAAAATCTATGTCCTAGATGAACTGAATTCTTTACTGTTTTATGAGCTATATTCTTCTACATAGGAATGCAGGAACCATTAGCAAACACTGTTACTGATCAGGATGGGGAGGCTGGTAAAAAGCTCACGTCAAGTATAGATGGGTGTGAGCATTTAAATTCCTCATCAGGAAATCTGGGAAGCAAGTGCTTTCTAACCTTTTATAGAAATACGTTTTGCATTAGTTATGATGAAACAAAGCAGCAAGGAACACAGTGCTAGTTTTGTTTTTGAGCAGTCTATGCTCGAATGAACTGGCAGAAGACAAATGCACGGAAAGCCCTGTTTCCCCTAGGTTCCATCTCCTTTTGCCTGGCAGCAATGTATCCTGGAAATATTTCATTCAATACACGTTCAGTGGCAAGACGGGGCTCACTTCTTCATCAGAGTTAAGCAATCATCATCCCTTTTAGAGAGTCCCAAGTGTCCTTCTACTCACTGGAGCTATCCAGGTAGTTCTTTCTGACAGATGGCTGCCTGTCTCCTGCCAAGGTGGGGTCATGAAATTTTCCTTTCTCCTTCCTTATCATGCTACACAAAGAGTACATCTTACTACATCAGGCATAGGCAGAAGCTAGTTAACACCATTTGGGCTCCTATACATCTCTACAATCACTGCCTGGCTTTTCAACCTCTTACACACCATAGTTACTTTTCAAAATGATAAAAATCTGTACAGCACACTGGGGAAAAAGGGTGAGGAGGGTGCAAGGACTGTTAAATACCAGCACATTATGACACAGCTGTACACACAGCTACTGAGGCAGCTTATAATAGACTCAGGCGCTTCGAACTTCATTCAGTGACACCACAACAGTACACCTCTTCAAGTCTTGCCCATCCTTTTTTTTTTTCCTGAGAAATCACTTACTCTAACTTTTATTGTTAGCTTAGTCTATACTGTAACTCTATGCTATACAAAGCATGCAAAGAGTTAGGGATGCAGTATTTTCCCGCTATGCGGTACATTCATGCCTGTCTGAATGTAAGCTCTATGCTTGTCTTTTCCCCCTCCAACTCCCTTTTATAATGGTGAGTTATAATGTCCTTATCTCCCCTGGATCTTTGGTTTGCTGAAAGAAAACAATTTTTCCCATGGCTTATTGAATCAACAACCTGTTTATCTTTTTTTAATTTTTTTTATTTAAAGAGAAAAAATCATCAAAAGGGTAGAGATAATACAGAATTTCAAAAAAAAAGATAAACAGTAAGAAATCACTAGTTGATAAATTATATATTGTCCTCTTAGAAATAGTTGTTCAAGTTACAAAATTAAAGCATACAAAGTAGATATTCAAACAGTGAGAGTGTAAACAGCTATGCATGCATGTATCTCTACATGTATTTCTATCTTTTCTGTATTAGAGGGAAAAATAAAACTTAGCAAGACAAAAAAAAAAACAAATTCCTATAAAAACATGAAAGCAAAAAGTCATATAAAACCACAGTACAAGGTGATCTACAATGATTACTGTGTTGTTTCTTATTATCTTCAATAGAATTGTCTATATCATCAGGTATAAATGAATATAGCAGTACAACACAATATTAGTAAAAATAAAACATTGTAGACAGTATAAAACTTCAAAGGCAGGTAATAATCAAACCAGAGTGGATATTCTAGTGGATATTGTCATCTTAAGTGCAGTTTCCTGTACGCTCAGACTTGATACTATCAATCATAACAGCTTTGAATAGAATCTATCAATACAAAACAGCAATCTAACAAACCGGATTCAATTACGATCAGTCATGGTAAAACAGTGTGTTTTACAGAGCTTTAAATTAACTTAATAGGAAATTAATGATGATTACTGTACTATATCCTGTTATTTTCAGGATTACTGTCTGTGCCCTGAAATCTAGTACAGGTAGACTGACTGGAACAGAATATAATACATCTAAGCAGAGTAGTGTGAGAAATGTGGGTTTTAAATCCTGGTGCACTATTAACAGTATAGTATATCAAGGCCATCTATATTAGAGATTCTAGCCATCCTTCTCTGCCTTATTTCTGCTATGCTATTTTCCCTCCTTTATTTGTCTACTTTTCTCCTTAATTCTAGTGTCTGCCCCACTCATTGAGGCCTTTCTGCCACTGTTTCTAAAATCCTGGTGTTTCTCTCTCTCTCTCTCTCTCTCTCTAGAATATCCTTCAGTATTCTCTGTAGGGTTGGATTGGTGGTCACAAACTCCTCCAGTTCCTCTTTGTTATGGAAGGATCTTGGTTCTCCATTAATTTCTAGTGACAGTTTTGCAGGGTACATCAATCTAGGCAGGAGGTTAATTTCTTTCAGGGCTTGGAATACTTCGCTCCAATCTCTTCTTGATCTGAAGGTCTGTATCGAGAAGTCAGCCGTGATCCTGATGGGCTTACCTTTATAGGTAATCTGTTTCTTTTCTTTGATGGCTTTTAATATTCTGTTTTTATATTGAATTTCTGGTGTCTTGATTATTATATGTCTGGGTGTAGCTCTGTTTTGGTTGTAGGTGGCTGGAGTTCTGTATGCTTCACATAACCAAATGTCATTTTCTTTTCCCATGCTTGGGAAGTTTTCCTTAATTATTTCCATGAATAGCCTTTGTAATTGACCTGTATGTATTCCTGCTTCTTTGTTCACATTTCTTATTCTTAAATTGTAGATTCTCTTGTCATCTTCTAGCCTTTGTATTGTTACTGCCTGTTTCCTTGTTATTTTTAAGAGATCTTTCCTTTCATGATCACACATTGCAAACTTGTCTTCAAGTTTTGATAGTCTATCCTTAGTTTCTTTTAAGGCATTTTGCCAG